>WNYE01000093.1:0-159066 GCA_021396245.1 Sporothrix humicola | reverse complement strand
CTGTATGGTGGGTGTTGCTGGCCTGTACGTTTTTTTTAGCATCGCTTTTAATTTTCAACGCAATTACAAAAAAACAACGCCAAATAAATTTCCTTTTTTTTTTTTTTTTTTTTTTTTTTTTTTTTTTTTTTTTTTTTTTCAGTCCAAATTGCTTTTCAGCCAATATTATAAACCCTCCGTAAAAGTTATGCTATGCTTTTATCTTTAGTAAAAGATTCGTCAGGATTGAAACGAAAAACAAAAGAAGAAAGTCCCGCATCTCGGTTGGCCGTGGCCATGCGGACCACTAACCCGGAAGTACGGTTCAAGGTCTAGCGTATGAACACTACATGTACACGCGGGGAAAATCTGGAGAAAAGTTGGAGAGGGTCGACAAAAGACAGATAAAAGAGTCACACGGAGGCTGATATTCACTCCGTACGAGACACCAAACTTACACCAAATCGTTCCCCAAACAACCAACGGTCTGCCCGTCTTGTTACGTGAACGGCCCCGCACATTCTTCCCCCAATTACCTTCACTCCATTTTCCACATCTCCAATTTTATTCGTCCCGATGGCCACTCCAAACTCCAACGCGGCCACGGCAACAGCCCTCAAGACCCTGACCGGCAAGATTGCAGTTGTCTCGGGTTCCAGCAGCGGTATCGGCCTGGCCATTGCTCAAGAGCTGTCGCTGCGGGGCGCGTCTGTCGTCATCAATTACCCCTATCAAGACCTCAAGGAAGATGCGGAGAAATCCGCCGCCGCTCTGTCCACACCCGGCATTGCCATCTGTGCCGACATCTCTACTGTCGACGGACCAAAGTCGCTGGTTGCCGCAGCCGTCGAGCACTTTGGCGCCGTGGACATTGTGGTCAACAATGCCGCCTTGGCGGTCAACCTGCCCTTTGAGGAGCAGACCCTGGAACACTGGGACACGCTCGTCAACCTCAACGGCCGCGGCACGTTTTTACTGACACAGGCTGCCCTCCCCCACCTCCGCCGCGGCGGCCGCATCGTCAACATTGTGTCCATCTCCGCCCGCGCGGCTCCTCCTTTGCAGTCGATTTACGCCGCAACAAAGGGCATGGTCGAGTCCCTAACACGCGTCTGGGCCAAGGAGCTGCCGCCCAAGTACGGTTGCACCGTCAATGCCGTCTCGCCCGGTCCTACCATGACCGAGGGCTTTCGTGCGGCCGGCGAGGAGGCCATGAAGGTGCTCGGCCCCACCATCGAGGCCACGCCGGTCGGCAAGCGTATGGGCGAGCCTGAGGAGATTGCATACGCCGTGGGCTTCTTGTGCGAAGAGCGGGCGCGGTGGGTCAATGGCGAGCAGCTGTTTGTCAATGGCGGGTTGTATGTGGACTAGTGCGGTGGTTTTGAAGGCGGCAGTTGACTAACGCTTGTCCACATTGCCGGTCCACTGCATGCCGGAGTGGGGGAGACAATGTTTTGGCTTCACCACATCAAATGCTTGCAATGCGGAGTAGACAGTGCAAATGATGTAATCTAGCGTCGATCGTCAAGTTAAGATATCAAGACAATAAAATAAATTGCTGCATATTGACAATGGCCCATAAACATGACGTGGAATCAACATCGTTTAAAGAACAGATATCTCGATTCCAACGACACAAGTCAAGCAACAAAGACCGGCATTCGATAACCCTTGGACCCTGAACCTGATACCAACCACCACAATGCCAGTTAGTCGCACATTTCTCAAAAAGGCAACGCCTGTTGCCAGCTCAGCACCGTCTTCGTCGACAGACGTGCCGGCTATCGTGCGCGGTGTCATTGACGACATTCGCCGTAAAGGCGATGATGCCGTACGCCGGTACTCCGAGAAATTCGACAAGTGGTCGCCCGCCTCGTTCAAGCTGTCTTCTGAAGAAATCGAAAAGATCATTGCCACCGTCCCCCAACAGGCTCTCGATGATATAAAGGAGGTGCAGGCAAACGTTCGGCGTTTTGCAGAGGCACAGAGAAAGTCCATAACAGACTTTGAGTTGGAGACGGCTCCGGGTGTTTTTCTCGGTCAAAGAAACAATCCCATCGACTCTGTTGGAGCGTACGTATATTAGATTGGGCTTATTATGGACAAGTACTGACTCTACTAGGTACGTTCCCGGCGGACGTTATCCCCTCTTGGCTTCGGCACACATGACGGTCATCACGGCCAAGGTTGCCGGAGTTCCCAACGTCATCGGCTGCACGCCGCCCATTCGCGGCAAAATTCCCAGCGCCACTGTCGCCGCCCTCCACTATGCAGGCGCCGACGAGATTTTTATTCTCGGCGGTGTCCAAGCGGTGGCCGCCATGGCCGTCGGCACCGAATCCATCCGAAAGGTCGACTTCATCGCCGGCCCGGGCAACGCTTTCGTCGCCGAAGCCAAGCGCCAGCTCTTTGGTGAGATTGGCATCGACCTCTTTGCTGGTCCCACCGAAGTCTTGATTGTCGCCGACGAGACGGCCGATCCCTTTATGGTCGCCACCGACCTGCTATCCCAGGCAGAACATGGCCCGGACAGCCCGGCCGTCTTGATCACGACGTCCGAGGAGGTTGGCAAGAAGACCACTGAGGCCTGTACAGAGCTTCTCAAGACTCTTTCTACGGCGGACATTGCCAGCGTCTCATGGGGCAATCTCGGTGAAGTCGTTCTGGCGGACAACATTGACGACGCCTTCGCCATTGCTGACGAATACGCCTACGAACATGTCCAGGTCTTGACGGCCAGCCCACGCGATGCACTGACAAAGATGTCCCATTACGGTGCCCTCTTCCTTGGACCCATGACTTGTGTTTCTTACGGTGATAAGGTACGTCTCCTCTCTATCCACAATATCTCTTTTCAATGTGTTAACGTCAGCGTAGTGCATCGGAACAAATCATGTCCTTCCTACCCGCGGCGCTTCCAGATACACGGGTGGCCTGTGGGTCGGCAAGTATCTACGCACTGTCACTTACCAAGAAGTCCGGAATGCCGAAGAGTCTGGAAAGTTAGGTCGTCTTTGCGGCCGTGCAGCCCGTGCAGAGCTTTTTGAGGGACACGCTCGCTCCGGTGACCTTCGGGCGCACAACTACCTGTCGGACAAGTTTGATTGGATAACAGAGAACTAGACAAAACAAGTCACTACTCAAGTTCAACAACATTGAAATAAATACCTCCAGTACCTCGGAACTTGTTCTAATTGGCTTTCCGCTTGTGTGCACTGTGATTATTGGTTTACCGTGAGTAATTATTGTTTATTTCTATTCTGCTGCACTTTTCTACTGTCCGTGTTCAGAAAACCGAAAATGAATGAGAAATTGATCAATAAATATGCACAACACTGTTCCAAACGACAAAAGTAAGCAATGATGCACGAATATGATATGTTTTTGTTGGTAGCTAAGACTAGTCTCTTTCTGCCACTTGACAATGCCCATCGAGGTCAGAATGTGACAACAATTTTGACCTTTAGTCGAAATTCCCCTCCTCTTCTTCATTAAAATACGACTTCACGGCCGCATCATTTGGTAGATCCTTGTAATACTTGACCTTGTCCAAAGTTACGTTATAAGGATGCGTAAGGGACGAATAAGAAGAGGGCATGTCTGCAAGAACCGGGTATGCTGTCTGTAATATGATCTGGGATATGGTCATTTTTTGAGCCCTGGCCGCATCCCGACCCCCAAATATCGGCAACTCCATGGGACTCAAGATGAGTCCGTCGCGTTGTATATTTCAGCCGCGACCCAGATCATACCAAGCCACTGATGCAGAGTTGCGCCGGTCCCGAAGCCCCGGCGGGAAAGTGCCGGTATGAAGACCGGGACTGTTTCAACCCGTGCATGATGTACATGATGTTTGTAGTCGGACATGTTTTTGCGGCAAGTAACTTTCTTTCTGAAATATATGAACGCTATAGGCTAGCTTTGACATATTGTATGCTCGTGGTATACGTGTAAAAAAATCAACATCAACTTTGACATATGAATTCTGGAGACTTACAACTGGAATGTAAAATATTGTAGGAGGTTGAGGAATAAAGAGAAGAAGATGAAACTGTACCTTGATATTGGCACGCTCTTGAAGTTTATATGAAAAGATGAATGTTATATTGACTGTACCGTCCTGTATCGACGAAGGAAGTGGAGTCTCGTAGAATGTGGTGGTCATATTTTGTTTTCTTGTGCATGGGTGAAATGCAATAAGACATTTGAGCTATCGTGTGACACGAAATGGATGTCTGCCGCATAAAACGGAACAAGGCATCTGATACATGTCGTGGAAGGGGACAAGTATGACGTGAATCATTTTCTAGTTCCGACATGCCGTTCAACAAGGTCAAACAAGCAGACTGCAGATTTGGAACGACAGTAAGAGACGGCAAAGAGAAAGGCTAGGGGCATCGCTCTCCTATTCTAGCTGATAAGTCCCCACAGCTGCTTTTCTTATCATTTTGATATAAGAGTAAGAACCATGTTTGACTGAAATTCGTAGCAACGTTAGTTTTATGCACGTCGGATCAACTCGATCTACTTGATCTACTCGATTTGCACATGGCGGCATTTTTCGTAGTGAATTTTTTTTTTTTTTAAAAAAAAGAGAAAAAAAATCGAAAACATCAGAGAAGGCAAAACCTCAACATTATTGAAAATCAAGATGGCCACGGAGAAGGAATGTTTATGTTAAATTTGTCCAGGTATACTGATCAACTACGAAATATTAAAGGCCCGTAATACTACATGGGGTGTTTTGATTTTCCGGATAGTATGTTACTGGGTATAACCCAGGCTGGCCAAATATGTCTTAGCGACATCGATGCTTGGAAAGAGTCTATGATGCTTTATCAGCTCGAGTAAAAGGGTGTGAGGATCGTCGCACAGCCAGATGTTTGAAGCCATAGACGCAGTACTGGTATAAGCTGTCTGGAAGATGATCTGCAGCATGGTTGTTCTCTCCTTGGACCAGTATGAATAGAGGTACTCGTTTGTCGGCTTGACCACGAATCCCGTGAGATGATGTTTTGCACCATAGATAGTAGCCGTCCGCATAAGCATGTGAATCCATGTATCCAGGCCAGCACCTCCATCTCCTATGTCCCTCCGTTCGAGAGCCGGGACAAATACAGGAGTATGGGTCTTGGAGACGTGGCCACTGTAGGCGGACATTTTGTCACATGAATGTTGCTATATTGTCAGTTCACGGCCGCATGAAAAATTTTGACTTGCGAAAATAAACGAACAAATGACTTACAGAATGAATGGTTGGTTCTGTGAAATAAAAATGAAAAGAAGAGAAGTTGCAGACGGGAATCAATGCTGCGGCTATCGATTTCTTTAGTATCAGTATCTATATAGAAGCGGAGTGTCGCGTACAATTTGTCTCTTGCATTGAATTGAAGTCATTGAATCTGACAGAGTGCTGTAAAACATTGTGTTTGCAAACAACAGAAGCTGATCAGATTGTGACACAACTTTTTCCCCCGCCATGGGTAGGTCTGAAACCAATTCCGCCTTTTGGATTTCTTTTGGGGCGGAAGCCAAACCACAACATGGCCGGGGTGAATTGTGCAAAAATCAAGCCGAACCTTGTTGAATTCCCCCCATGGAAACCAAAAAGAATCACCAACTATTAATTATGTGGAGACTGTTTTTGGGTGAGAATGTTCAGAATTTCAGAAAGATGAACCCCGGCAGCGTTGGTGGAGCATCCTTCGTGCAACTGATCCCTATCAAAACAGCCGCATAGATTCGCCATTTTGTTGTTGACCGGAGGGCAGTAGTGGAGTAGGTGCGATTTGATCCAGCTGTAGATGGCGGCCGGGTCGTCTTTTGTAAACGGCAAGTCCGCAAACAGTTCGACCCCAGGATAGTACGCCGTCTTTATGAGGACCTGACACAGAATGAACCGCTTCGTCCAGACCTTATCGTTGAATGGTTCACCTTTTTCAGCAGGGACTGTGAGATATTTGGTGGCATCATAAGCTTCTGCAGCACGGAAAAGCATACTGTTCCACATTCGAATGTCTGTCGATCTTGGGTGGCGTGTGGCCGAATGTAGTACTGGGACAAACACCGGAAGACCGTCTGGGCCAGAGTGGAAAAGTCAGACATTGCTTCCTGTTTGTCTTTTGGTCGATGCCTGTGTGGTGTTTATGAAACAAGCAAACGGCCGTGATGCTTGGTGCTGATGATGTTCAATGGGATGTTGGATGTGCTTGATTGCCAGATAGCAAGGGATGCAGACAGCAGATATTTGCAAAGCTCTCTGATGCCAACATGTACTGGGGAAATGAAGTAAAATATTTTGAAAATTGCATTTTTACTTGATGGTCATGTGCGCATTCGAGTAGAATACGATTTACTTTATCGTATAATGCAATAATATTCACTGTCACAAAATAATTATTCGCAACCCATTGAACTTGATTAATGATATTGGCTTATTGTATTACCAAAAAGAGGATAGACATTCTATTTTCCTTAAGATTCTACTCAATTCTCTGAGCATATGACAGATTGTCCACTCCACGTCCCTCCTCGTATGTTGCCTTCACTATCCCATAAATTGGGATCTCAGACAGGGCCGCGCTGATGTGATACAGTGTGGGCAGTGACTTGCGATCACTTGGCAGAAGCGAAAGACTGGCGTTTGTTGACGCCAGCTTCTTCTCTGTGATTCTCTCCGTTGTGCACTCCTTGTTTGGTAAGAAGACGGCGTAGTCTGCATCCGCCTTGCCTGGCTGGCCCACTGCAGGCACGTAGCGGTAGAGGAACTGGCCGTCGTCTGGTGTGGGTGGCGGTGCAAACGGAGAGGGTGGTGGGCCGGCAGGCTTTTCGTCTCCTGACACGGGCTGGAGGCCATCAATCTTCATGCGCACAAACTCGGCGCCTCGCCATGAGAAAACAATCTCGGTAGATGCTTCATCCTTCTTGATATCAATGTCGGCAAATAGCTTGGGCATGCCAAGCTCATCGCGGCCGCTGACGATCGGATCGGCCAGGTTTTCAAACAGAATGGGCAGGTAGGAGCCAAAAAGAAGGGAGCCATCTTTCTTGGTGTACTGCACGCCATGGATCCACAGGCCGCCAAAGCGGTAGCCGTGGCCGCCCAGCCAGGGCATGTTGTCGAGCTCGTTGACCTGAAAGGTAGCCTCGACGACGGTTCCGGGACGTGCAAAACGGAAAGCGGGCGTCGGGAAAAGCGTCTGGAGGTACGTCGAAGAAGTTCTGAAGCGGATGCTGGTGGTCTTGAACGTGCCATTGACGGAATCAACGGGTGCACCAAGCGCATCTTGGCGGGGACCCGGCATGGGGCCAAAGACGTGGGGTTGGCGGTTGTACGACGGTGCGTTGTGTGCCCACAACCACTGCTTGAGGCGGTGCGAGGTGTTGTGCCACTCGTCGTGGGTAAAGTTGTAGATGTTGAAGGCAATCACATCAAACTTCTGGCGCTCGTCGTCGTCAACAATGTCCTGGCCGGCGAGACGGGTAGCGGCCTGGACGTTGTGCGCACGGGTCATGCGGATGTCCTCGTAGAGCTTGAGGCGGTCAGGGATCTCGGAGCGGGGCGTGCCGGCAGGAAGTAGAGCGACGAGAGAAGCGGCATCCTCGATGGCGATACCTCCACCCTGGCCTTGGTGTGGCAGGAAAGGATGGGCAGCATCACCAAGCAAAGCCAGTTTTCCAGTGGTCCACGATGGCAGCTGGGCCATATCGAGCAGGGTCCACAGCTTGAGGCCGCTGCTGCTGTCCACCAGACTCAACAGGTCCTGGACGGTCGAGCCAAAGTCCTTGTAAATCTCGAGAAGAGTAGACTTGCTGCCCTCCTCGTCCCAGGTGCTCTTGTCTCTCAAATCGGCCGATGCAGAGAGCGTCGATGGGTGTAGGGCCACAAAGTTGAGCATGGTGTTGTTGACACAGGGGTACATGACCAAACGACGGTCGCGGCCGTACCACAGGGTCATGACGCCGTCGCGCTTGGGACGCTCAGCCAGATGGGCCGTCGAGGGGTTGTTCAGGACCGTTTGGCGGGGTATCAGGAAACGGAATGCACTGCTGCCCGAGGCAAACGGCTTGATGTCGTCACCGGCAATGCATTTGCGCGTGACAGAAGACACACCGTCGGCGCCTAGGACAAGGTCGCCGGTGAACGAAGTGCCGTCCTCCAGCGTGACCGTCGCCGTCTCGGGGTCGACTGATGCCACCTTGCTGGCCACATTAAGCACGGCCGGCTTTCCCTTGCCTTCCTCGGCGGTGGCCACCCGCTTGAGCTCGTTGTGCAGGCTGACACGGTGGCTCAACACCCACGGATACTGCCACATGCGGCCGGCACCGCGCAAATCCAGGTCTTTGAGCAGAGTGCCGTGGCCGTCGTACTCGACGATGCCCTCCATGGGGTTGGCGCCAAACGACACCGGGTCAATGCCAAACCGCTTGAGGAGACCATGGCAGTTGGGTGCGAGGTGGATGGCAGCGCCGGTTTCCTGGGCGAGGTGCGAGCGCTCAAAGAGGGTGACTGTATGGCCTTGCGCGCGGAGACCGACGGCGGCCGTCAAGCCGCCAATGCCGGCGCCGACAATGAGAATGTTGAGCGAGTCGGACATGGTGCAAGGGTGCGTAGCTGGATGATTGAAGTGGTGGCTGTCTATCGTGCCAACTGGGTGTCAAATCACGACAATTTCTGGCGCGTCGCACTTGGCGATGCTTTTAATCCCCTGGAAAATTGGGCTTATACGAGTACGAATGGCAGATGAGGCTAAATTGGTGCGCTCGTGGTGGGCTCAGTGGAAGCTACTAATGCGGAATGCTAGGCTTAAAGTCGGCGAGTCGGGTGTTGTAAGAAAGGATATACGGGGCCGACACCTTCGGCTCCACCTGTAAATGAACTGGAGCTCTGACACAACGCACGTCATGCTGGCGATATGACGCGACCTGAGGACCCTGACGATTGTCACATAGAAGACGAAAGAAAACAAAAACGGGCGAAAAGAAATACCAGCCAAGGAAACCCAATTTGTAAACACCTTCTCCAAATAAAATCAAAGAGGGGTTGTCATCCCACCACTTGTCGCACCACCAAGCTTCCCAACAGCAACACACCCAACCATCCTTACTGCCAACACACTCGCCACGATGCCCAACGAAATCAAAGACCTGCACAAGGTCGATGCCACGTCGTTTCCGTACATTTACGAGCAGAATGCGACCGTCACGCTGAAAGACGGCGCCGGCCTCGTGCGGTGCAATGTGTACCGGCCCAAGACGTCGGACAACACGCCCGTGCCTGTGCTGGTGACCTACGGCCCCTATGGCAAGGACATTGCCTATGCCGACTTCCACGCCAAGTCGTTTTCGGAGGTGAACCCCAACCACAAGTCCGAGCATGCTGCGTGGGAGACGCCCGACCCAGGCTTCTGGACGGGCCACGGGTACGCCGTCGTGCGTGCCGACGAGCGTGGCCTGGGGCAGTCGCCGGGTGTGCTGGACACCATGTCGCGGGGCACGAGCGAGGCGTTTGTGGATGTGGTCGAGTGGGCGGCGGAACAGCCGTGGTCGACGGGCAAGGTCGGCCTGCTGGGCATTTCGTACTATGCCGGCAGCCAGTGGCGCGTGGCGGCGCGCCAGCCCAAGGGATTGGCGGCGATTGTGCCGTGGGAGGGCATGTCGGATTATTACAGAGACAGATGTCGGCACGGCGGCATCCTGGCGAATGCGTTTATCAAGTTCTGGTGGAACCGCCAAGTCATCACGAACCAGTACGGCCGGCCCGGTCGCAATGCGCGCAACTGGGGCCCCGACACGATCGAGGGCGACTTGAGCGAGGAAGAGCTGGCGGCCAACCGTAACGACCAGACCATCGACAACGCCGCCAATTCTTTCAGAGACGATGCCTACTACGCTTCCAAGGAGTATGACATGTCGGACATCCAGGTCCCACTGCTGTCGGTCGGCAACTGGGGCGGTATTCTGCTCCACCTGCGCGGAAACGTCGAGGGCTATGTCCAGGCGGGCTCGCAGCACAAGTTTTTGCGGATGATCACGGGCCGCCACGACCTGCCCTTCTACTACGATGAAGAGGCCGAGGTGCAGCGTAGCTTCTTGGACGCTTTCCTCAAGGGCGAGGACCGTGACGGCTGGACGGGCCCGACGGCGGAGGGTAAGAAGGTCTCTCCCGTCTCGCTGGTTCTGCGCAAGGGCAACGTCGGGTTCAACGACGCCGAGGCGGAGCGTGCCTACGAGCGGCGGGAGGAGTCAGAGTGGCCCATTTCCCGGACGCAATACACAAAGTTCCACCTCACCAAGGAGGGCGGTCTCTCAACAACCGCCCCGACTGTCCCTGGCAAGCTCTCCTACAAGGCCCTCGGCACCATTGAGGACCCCCAGCTTCTGCAGTTCTCGACCGGTCCCTTTGAGGCCGAGACGGAAATCACGGGCCACGTCGTCGCCCACCTCAATGTCTCAGTCAGCCCTGACTCGGCCGGCCCTACGCCCAGCGACATTGATCTGTTCTTAACGCTGCGCCACATCGGCCCCGACGGCAAGGAGATCTTTTACACGGGCACCGCTGGCGATCCCGTTCCCCTGACAAAGGGCTGGCTGCGTGTGTCTCTCCGTAAAGTTGACACGGACAATGCCCGCCACCGCGACTACCTCCCGCACCGCAACTACACCTCCCGCGACGTCCAGCCCGTCATCCAGGGCGAGGCCTACGCGGTCGACGTCGAGGTCTGGCCCACCAATGTCGTCGTCGAAAAGGGCGGCCGCCTTGTCTTTGAGGTCAGCTCCGGCGACACCCAGGGCTCTGGCATCTTCTTGCACAATGACCCCAGCGACCGGTCGCCCGAGAAATTCCAGGGCACCAACCACATCCACTTTGGCCCGCGCTTTGAGAACTACGTCATGCTGCCTGTGATTCCGCAGAAGGAGTAGCAAGTAGAATACTTTCATTTTTGTTATTTGTTGTTTTCTACAATAGTGCAATAAAAATTGTTTTCAATGCCACAATGGTTCCGATAATGTCAATGCTATTATGAGAAGAGATGCTCACCGTACCATGTTGAAGAAACAAACCCTTTAAAATTAAAATGGGTCCTTTGCTGTGTCGGCACTTTTAGCTCCGACTGCCGACTTACACGCTGTTTCACCCGGTCGGGATGTGGGGGAGCTCCTTCGTCTCCAAAACATGGGGAAAGCTCAACCTCGGGGGACAAGAGGGGACAAGGGAAATGACCCTGACGGATACAGACGGATTTACGCCAACACAACGAAACAACTCCGGGTCAGACCACGTCGGGAAAGGGAGTTACGAACTGCTGCGACAGACTGTGATTGACTGCAACTGCCTGTTATCCACCTTACCTATATTGATTGCCGTGCAGATACGCACACAGTACAGATACAATGGCGGACAGCAACGACGACATTGTCACTGTTGACAAGGACATCACAACCGTCCCAGACACAGAAGCCAAAACCAAGATCACATCATCCACGATGGACGCCGCCCTCCGCCGCATCCGCACGGCCGCCATCGACGGCCAGGCCCACAACCCCGTCTTCCGCAAGACCCAGCTGGCCAAACTGCACGCTGCCCTGGTCGCGCGCGGCGATGAGTTGCAGCAGGCAATGCTGGCCGATGGCGAGCGCGCCGGCGTGCGACCGACGGATGTGGCTGTTGAATACAGTTTGAGTCTCCAGATCGTGGCCGACCACTATGCTGCGCTCGACCCTGTTGCTTCTCTGAATGACGAGTACGCCGTTGCCCGCGGGCAAGACGCGCCGGACAACCGTGTGCCGGTCGGCGTTGTCGTAATCGAGGTGGACGCCGCGCAGTCGCCGCACACTTTTGTGTACAGTGTTCTGTCGGCACTCGTGCCGGCTTTAATGGCTGGCAACTGTGTGGTTTTGCACACGCCACAGACCCTCATGCAGACGCCCAAGCTGCTCTTCCAGGTGTTGGAAGGCGCTCTTGATGCCGATATCTTTGCGGCCGGTATGGCATCCAGTGCGCCGGCCGCCGAAGCCATCAACCACCGCCACGTCAGAGTCATCCAGGGCGCAGCACCCGCCTCGGTGACCGTCTCTGCCAGCTCTCTGGCACCCGTTTTCTCTTCGCCCTCGCGCGTCGTCGCTATTGTTGAGCGCGATGCGGACGTCAAGGCTGCTGCCACATCGCTTGTCCGCGCCCGCTTCAGCTTCGGAGGCCGCTCACCCTATGCGCCCGACGTTGTCCTAGTCAGCGAGTGGGTCAAGAAGGACTTTTTGGCCGCGGCAGCCCAGTCGGCAGCCCAGTTCATGGCTGAGGGAGTTACAGCGCCAGGCGTCACTGCCAATGTAAACGGTAATTGCGTGAAGAAGTCGGCACCAAAGAAGGGTGACACTCTGTCCTCTCGTCTTCAAAATGACTCTTCGGCACGCATCATCTCGCTCGGCTCCAACGGCACAGTCGCCAGCATTGAGGACCGGTCGTCGTCGGTCCTGCAGTCCAAGATCTCCGAGCCCGTGCTGGCCGTTGTGTCCATTACTAGCGTCGACGACGCCATTGACTTTTCCAAGAGTCTAGGCAGCGACCGGCCACTCTCAGCGGCCTATGTGTACACTGCCTCGGCCGCTGCCGCCAAGTACATTGGCCAGTTTGCCGACGCTGACCTTGTGCTTGTGAACCAGCTGCCGGCCTCTCTTTTGCGTGAGTCCCATCTTCTCCTAAAAAACATTTCATTATTCCCTGCTAACTGTGTAGTCGGCCCCGTCGCTGCGGCTGGACACTCGCTGTCGCCTCCATGGACCAACAGATACACCAACAGCCACTTCACCCTGCCGAAGCCGCAGTTCATCGCAGCCCCCAAGAACTCGCCACTGGCTGACCGTGTCTTGCTAGGAGGTACGGCACGTCAGCTCCAGGAACTCCAGAAGAAGGCATCGGCTGCTCTGGTTCCCTTCCAGCGGCCGGCCAAGGCGGCGTACATCGGCTTCTTTGAGCAGGGCATCATCACGGGCGGTGTGCTGTTGTTGTCGAGCGTGGCCACAGGAACTGGATTGTTGTGCTACTATGGGTACAAGCATGTGAGGTGGTAGTAAAGGGCAGCAGAGTGTACAGCAGGTAGTTGCAGTTTGGTAGTCATGAAATTTGTGTACAGCAGCAATGGATTCCTATCTTTTTAATTTCACATTTCCTCTGTCTTTTAACTTATGTTCACGTACTGAAAGTGTGTAACAATCAACTGGGTGTATTCATCTATCCACCGTTCTATCTCTACTGCGAATCCTTCAGAGCACCCTTGAGCTCGCCATAGTCCTCCGCGACGTCCTTGCCAGCGATCGCAAAGTTGTCGCACGGCTGCAGCACGTACAGCATCCGGCCCCATTCCGTCTGGCTGGTGTTGCGCCACGAGTGCATTGTGCCGCGCTGCACACAGACGTCGCCCCTCTTGAGCAGACGTGTCTCGCCCGAGTCGAGAATGAGCTCAATCTCTCCCTCCAGGACCACACCGTAGTCGAGACTGACCGTCCGGTGCATGGCCGACGTCGTGCCAGGCGGCGTGTCGACGTACCGCAGGACGGTGCCGCCCGAGACTGTCAGACCGGGTGCGTCCTTCAAAAAGTCGCGGTAGACGGTCAGGTCAGCGCCCGAGCCGGCAATGCTCTCGTTGGCAGCGTCACCAGCGCCGAGCTTGACGGGGAAACCGCGTGTGACATAGGCCTGGGCGAAGCCCACACCGGGCACGTGCTCGAGCTCGTAGAACGGCGCGTCCTCGCCAATCTCCTTGTCGTCCAGAATAATCGCCTGGCCGGCCTCGTTGTGCGAGGTGACGAACCGCTTGGGCTGACGGAGCTTTCCTTGAAGGGCCATCGTGAAAGGGAAGAGGTGGAAGCGGTGAAGCTGATGTGTTGTATGTAGTAAGACGGAGAAACGGAGTTGATCAGCTCGTATTGATGATATGATGCGTTGTTGATTATTCTTAATGGTTATGGTGATGCATCTCAGCTTCTGTCTGCAGTGAGCTCTTATAGCCAAGAATTGAACAGCTCAAGCTCCATTCCCAATTATGATAGAGTAATCGCAATCGCAATCACCCCGCCGAAGCTATGGTCTCCAAGCGACCCGGACTACCCCCTCTGACGTACCTCCAAAAAATGGTTCCTTTCCGTGGAGACACGACCCGAACGCTGTCATTGCGCCGAACTACCGACACTAAATGCAGACCCACGACTAATACAGCAGCCAACCACACTAGCTCCACCATACCAACAGTCTTGTAAACAGAATGAGCAACCAAACAACGACCTCAACTGAGGTCATATAACTGTCTTCAAATAGCAGTGAAGAATCAACAGACGACTAATTTATCCAATCATTCAAATTTAGCAACGTCCTCAGCAACACCTCACAATGGCCGCACCAGACTACTCTGGTCACTTTTCTGACCGCAACATCCCCTTTGGTATTGCCTCGTCTGCCGCGCATTCAAACCCTCAGGCGGCCACTCGCATTGGCAACTCTGTCATTTTCCTCAATGACTTGGCCAAGGCCGGCGCTTTTGCCCGTGTGACCGGTCTGCCGGACGGCGTTTTCGCCGAGTCGACTCTGAACTCATTTGCCGCTCTCCCGCAGTCGGTCCATGTCGCTGTCCGCACGACGCTGCGCTCCCGCTGGCGGGAAGGCGGCGGCGTCGCCCAGTTGCCCGCCGGCAGTTTTGAGGATGTTGCGACCGTCACCATTCACCTGCCCGTCCACGTCTCCGACTTTGCTGATTTCTCGTGCAGCCTGGAGCACGTTCAGAATGCCGGCCGCATCGTCATCAACAATCCCGCCCCGCCGCCCGGCTTTTTCCATTTCCCGATTGCTTACCAGGGCCGGGCCAGTTCCGTTGTCGTGTCGGGCACGCCTATCCAGCGTCCTCTGGGCCAGTTCCGCGACCGGTGGACGGAGCCGCCCACGATCGTGGCTGGCCCGTCGCGGCAGATGGACTACGAGATGGAGTTTGCTGCGGTCGTCGGCACGCCGCTCGCCATGAACCAGCGCGTGTCGGCCGCCGATGCTAACAAGCACATTTTCGGTTTTGTCGTGCTCAACGACTGGAGTGGTGAGTACCTCGTGAACGTGTTACTTGTTACTACTATTATGATTATTTGCTAACGACCGTAGCCCGCGACATTCAAGGATTCGAGATGATGCCGCTGGGCCCGTGCAACGGCAAGAACTTGGGCACCACCATTTCGCCCTGGATTGTCACTGTGGACGCTCTGGCACCGTTCATCACCGAGACCATTCCGCGCGTCAACAGCACGCCTGTCCAACCTTGGCTCGCTGATCCCAGCAAGACCACCTACAATGTGCAGATGAGCGTCGACGTCGGTACGACGACCGTCGGCAGTGCCAATGTCAACTCCCTCTACTGGAGCGTCCGCCAGATGGTCGCCCACATCGTCAGTGCAGGTGCACCCCTTCGTACAGGTGATATCCTGGCTACGGGCACTGTCAGTGAACCCGGCGGTCCCAGCCACTTTGGCTGTCTGCTTGAGTCGACCGAAGGAGGCAAGAACCCTGTTACTCTGAAAGACGGCACGACAAGAGACTTCTTGAAGGACGGTGATGTCGTCCGTATGACGGCCGTTGCAGGTGGTGCCGACTCTGGCGTTGGATGGGGTGATTGTATTGGTCAGGTTGTAGCCGCAAAGGAGTGGTAAACTTGTATAGTAAAATTATTCAATTCAATGTACAGTCCACCAGTCCACTCTATTCTTCCGTCTCCGTCTACTCTGTATATCTAAAACTCTCCGCCGATCCGGAACTTCATGATATTCTCATTCACCCGCCCAACCGTCGAGTGCCACACCTTGGCGGCGGTCTACCTTGTCAGTATCACTCGAAATCATCGTCGGGGAAGGGCTCAACCTACCGCATTCAGGAGAACGCCCGAAAACATCGTCCCGATAAACACTTGCTCCGCCCGGTGCAGATACACCCGCACCTCTGCCTGGTCACGCTCCACGTTGATCGGCCGGTACGCAGGCACGCGCCGGTGCTGTGTGTCCCAGTCGTCCGGCGTGTCGGCGCGGCGAGGTGTCGAGGACGGCGCTGTGGAAGATGCCGGGCTGCCCTCCCGGTCGGATGAGTGGTGCAGTTCGTAGTCGTTGAGAACGCCGGACAGGAGAAGGCCGGACGACGGCGACTCGGCCGTCCGTGTCCGCGTAGATGTGATCGTGGAAGACATATCGGAGAAAGTGTTGTTGGTTGGAGGTTGTTCTGCGTCGTCTCCTTTCGCTGTCGTGATGCGATGTCGTCGAATGTTGAAATGCGCGACAGCCTAGATACGGACTGCAAACTGCCCCACGAGTGCCGAAACACTCGACTACTCCATCAGCCCATTATGCATCAAACAGACATGTCCCGTCCGTGAAAACGTGACCTGCTCTGCCTGGCCGACGGCGTGGAGCCGGAAGGAAGGTGGTGTTGTCGGGATGTGGAGGAGTCTAGACTGTGCTAAGCGTTGGTGTAAGTGGGGATCGACATGGGCGATGAATCGCGGGGAAACTTTGCGGGGATCGTGACGGGCATCTCGCATCGTCGAAAAGCTCCGCGTCCCGTACCTCGTATTTGTAATGCTGTTCTGGTGACTGTTGTCGTACGATATGAAGAGTCGAGGCTGTCAGATCGTGAGATAACTCGGTATTCGGCGTTGTTTGTTTATTTCGAAATTTCCCGTGTCATTTTTTTCTCATTTGTTAGTAAAAAAATAAAATTACAACTTTTTTTAACGGTAAAAGAAACCACGTGAAATGATTCAAACCGAAAGACGAATAATTCCAAAAAAAAAAAAAATTTAACAATAAATTTTCCAACTCATGACAAACAGTTAACGGAATTAGCAGTAAAAACTACGATCAAATCGCTGTGACTCTAATTCTCTTCCATTGTCTCGAAAATCAAAACAGTGGTGGAGCAAAGTGTCGCAAATTCGCGTGGTTGCTGAAGGCTCTTATCGCCGACGACTGGCAGGCGATAAGAGATAAGCGATAAGGAGGGTTGCGATAACATCAACACTGTGGGACGACAGAGAAACACAGGAGGCAATTTGATTTTCGTACCTGAATAACACATTGTTATGTAATACAATAGCCTTCTACGTGGAAATAATTTTCATAAATATCACAAGAACACGTGCATGCTGGAATTCAAGGACATCGTTGAACGCGCCTTCCCAAACCGAAGCATCGTAGCCTAGCCACTTACTCAAGGCCCGCACCTCACCTTCCCGGGCCGTTATTTTGCTGGTACTGGCCCAAAAGGAAGGAACGATACAGACTACAATTGAAGAAGCCCTGGAAAAATGAATAGATCACGAGGAACAGTCGAATGGGATGGATCACGTAATTACAAAGGCTGACAACTTGCTCGGAAAGGATGACGATGGCTGGTATTGTGGGCTTAAAAGATGGCCTGTCTCCAAAGTTGACGAACATACCACGTGAAATCGGACAAAGTCTTGCCTTCTCAGATACTCACCCCAAGACTCACCTAGAGACTCTACACCGAGTTGCCATTTCTTTCAGACACATGATTGGTCCACGATGGTCGCGAAGGTGAAGGAATTACAGTTTCCTATCCTTGCTATCGCACAGTTGTCACTCGGCCGCTAACGGCACTGAACGCGGGGGAAGTTGAGTGACAAAGAGCGCTAAACCAGCTTTCCGGGGCACGCTAACTTGACAGCTGGGATCCCCCAGAATTTAGGGGAGCTTGACCCCGGAAAATCCGGCCAACACACAGACAACACCCAACTCCCCACGCAACCTGGGGCAGCATTCGGATAATCCGAATATTGAATGACCCAAACTGCCACCAACCACGACACTCTTTGGGAATGGACACCTCCCTGTTCTGGTCACCAGTGATACCCTGGGCTGAGCTGCAGAAACAAATCAACCGAAATACGGATTGTTACAGCAGGGTGCCGCTCCGTGCGCCGCACTTTATGTCGACGCGTTTTGGGGGGCTGCACATGTATCTGAAGGGAAACAAAGAGGCATTGTGTTTCTGCAGCTTTTGATGACAATGGGGGTCATTGCCTTGGTATATGAACAGGGCCGATCCTACATTTTGCGCGTGCCGTCTTTTCTGACGACTCTCTACTCTTTGCTTTTCTCCACGCCGTTGACAACAGTTGACGACAACGAAAACATACACGACCATGCCATCAGACGAGATGAAGCCCGTCGAAGTTCACGAGGAGGCTGCGGCCGCCACTGCAAGCTCAGATGAAAAGTTTACGCCTTCAGAACGGACTTTATTGCCACAACCAACCAACGATCCAAATGACCCTCTGGTAAGCAGAGCTCCTTTGTAGCTTCCCTGCCGCGAATGACTCTAACATAACGATACAGAACTGGTCAGGATGGGAGAAGTACTCGACGTACCTTACAATCTGCTTCTTCACTGTACTCGCTACCTTCAACTCGTCCAACTTTACCGTCGCCGTCCAACCCCTGGCCGCCGAGTTCAAACAATCGACAACACGCATCGGTTACCTTGTGTGTTTCAACGTGCTATGGCTCGGCGTCGGTAACTTGATATGGGTGCCGCTTGCACGTGTCGTTGGAAAGCGGCCTGTTTACCTGATGTCTCTGTTGCTTCTCGTGGGCACCAACATCTGGTCATACAAGGCCAAGAGCTATGGTAGTCTTCTGCCGGCGCGCATCATCTCGGGTTTCGCTGCCTCGTCAGCCGACGCTACTGTCCCGTCTCTCGTTGCGGACTTGTTCTTCGTTCACGAGCGCGGCCACTGCATGATGATCTTTCATATGGCGCTGTCTATCGGTTTCTTCCTGGGTCCTCTGATCTGTGCCTACATTACACAGACGGTCGGCTGGCGCTGGACATGTGGTCTGATTGCCATTGCCGGTGGCACTACATTCCTAGTCGGCCTCGTCACGATCCGCGAGACGAACTACCCGGCACGCACTCCCGAGGCCGTCGCCAAGCCTGCCGAGAGCTTTGCGCCGAAGCGCCGGCTGAAGGATTGGCTGTCACTGACAATCGGCTACAACCCGGAAGAGTCGTTCTGGAGGACGTTTGTGCGCATCTTGTCCATGGCCGCGTACCCGCCCATTTCTTGGACTGGTGTGACAGTTGGCACGTTTGTCGGCTGGAATATCGTCGTGCAGCTCACCTCGTCGCAAACCTTCACAAAGCCACCATATGGCTGGAAGACGGGCAGCCTCGGTTTGTTGTCAATCTCTGGTTTCATTGGTGCCGTCCTCGCATTCTTCCTCGGTGGTAAGCTCATCGACATCATCGCCAACCGCATGACCCGCGCCAACGGCGGCCGTCGTCAGCCCGAGTTCCGTTTGCCAGCCATCATCATCCCGGCACTCATTGGGCCTTTTGGCATCCTGATTTTCGGCCTGACCATCTCGCACCACACAATGTGGGTCGGTCCAGCTTTTGGTTACGGTATGCAAGGTTTCGGATTGACGGCTGTCGCCAATGTTGTTGTGACATACGCTGTCGATGGCTACCATGATCTGGCTGGTGAGGCATTGACTGTTGTCTTTGTTATCCGCAACGTGATCGCTACAGTGCTGGCTCTCTACACTAAGAACTGGCAGAACGCCACAGGTGTTCAAAATGTGGGTAACCCTGTTCTCCTGATTCAAATTGATCTTGTACTAACAACCACAGGCTTTTGGCGAAATGGTTGCGATCCAGTTTTTCGTGCTTCTTTTAGCCATTCCCTTCTACTTTTACGGCAAGCGCATTCGACAGTGGACAGCAACATTTGGACCCATGAAGGAGGTCAAACACGAGGTGGAAATGTGAATACGTGTGGCCCCTGGATATCCTGGGCACAGAAGGGAGGGATGTGACCCCCACACAGGGCACGGAGAACAATGCGACGGGCGGAACATCAGCGGCATGGCCCGCTATGGGTAGGAACCTGGCTGTAGTAATGATACTAAAGGAAATGGAATAAACAAATTCAAACCATAATGGGTGCATCCAAATGCAGTGTGAGAATTTATCGTAAGATACGCACAGAAGTTGACATATCGCTTGCATTCATTCGTCCGTCGGGTAGTTCGGAAGTTGCTTCCAAAACTGGCGAAATGAGACCGTTACGTTGAAGCAAGAACGGACGATACACGTCGCAAAACACCAACAATTCTTGTGCGCAATTGCGTTGAGCTGGTACATTCTGCATGGTATGTCGTATTGTCCGTCCTCGCAACCATGTTCAGTTCAAATTTGGTTAGAAAGAGGGAGATAGAAGAACAGACAAGACAAGACAACTGAAATGTTTGATTTAGAATGTCGTAAACATGACCTTTGGTCTTCTCCGTTTCCTGGGCGTTTCTTCCCCAAGTCATACATTCGACGAAGCTTTTCCTTTACCGACCAAGCGTACCCATTCCCCGGAAAGACAAGCTACGAGTCCACACTGACGTTGGATTTCCGTCACTGGAAGCTCCCATGAGGAGAAGCTTGTCGTAGAGAACCCCGGAAAATCCGAACACTAAATTTGCAATGGAAATTCACTACTAACTGCACCACACCAGCCACAAGGCCAAGGCGCAGCGCGGAATACAGTGTAATTACGGAGTACAATGTGCAAAGACGTGCACAGATTTGCATAAGCACGCGACGATCGCCACACTTTATTTTCACCTGAACCTTATGATCGATGACCAAAAAGGGAAAACGAAAGTTAAGCTTCACAAGGACAGGCACAAAAGTCGTTTCTACCAACATGCTAATTGGACCGCATGCTTAATACTCGATCACAACGTTTCCTTCGTTTGTTACGCATTTTCATTTTCATTCAACGAAGCGCGCCATCGGATTTCCTTCTATGGCATAGCATAACGTCCAACAAGCCAACTCGGTCCTTCGTTCATTTTTTCAACCCTTACTGACACTATGGCATATTCTATTTCAATGTATCTGCATTGTTCTTTTCTGTTTCTTTTTCTTTTTCCTGTGTATATTTTCTATGTGCCGTTGAGCATCAATCGTCAATATGGACCAGCCCTTTGGCAACCATTTCCGCTATGCCTGATGCACGATATCCTACAATTCGAAGTGCCGGGTGTTGTGGCCATGGGTAGAAACAGAGAGCACGTGGCATATCACACACACATTCTAAGTGGAAGAAGCATGCAAAAGATGAAGCGATCACGTCAGGCATAAGGCTGGCCAAATTTGGCCCATTGACGTGCCGAAGGAACATATTTCCACGACCATCCTCCCGGGAGAGATATTTCAGAAAGGCAATTCACTGTAATTTTTGCCTAGCCACAGGAGAGGGCAACAAGTTCACATACAAGGTCCCACAAAGCAACAATATCGTGGATCCCAGATCCTTTACTTTCGACGTTTATTCCTTTTCTACAGGCAGACTTTCAACGCCGAATATGCCCGCGCAGCACAGTTGGCGACGACCTTGCGGTCCAACCGGCGTTCTCAACTGGTCTCCTCGTTCACAATAGACCCTACAACCGTGCCTCCCGAGCCTGGTGGTCTCGCCACCACGATGTAAACGATGTCGAGGCCCTGACTCGGGCTGCGGGGCAAGAGGTCTGTCAGTCTGTCAGGAGGGGCTCCTTGGATCCGGAGTTGGCACCGCGTTGTGACCCTTCGACTGGTTGCGGCTATCACCAGCCAGACAGGACGCAGACTCCGTTGTGGGAGGTCGCCGCTGCCTTGCGCGGAGGCCGAGTCCCGGATCTGTATTTATTCCATGGAGGTACCGACACGCTGGTTTCAATGTCCCGAACGGATGGAACGCAGAAAGCCATGCCGACCGTGGGCTAGCGGGGTTCCATTCTGTCTCTCTATCCGGGCCGGGGCCAATGGGTCAGGTCGCAGAGGTCATGAACACATGCTGGAGCGCGTCGTCGATTCCCTGGGTGACAGTGAGAATGCGAATTGATGGTGGCATTTTTGGCTATGATTAAATGGTATTTAAGAGGATACGATTCTGAGGGCAAGAAGAAGGAAAACAAACACACTCCGAAAGGTTCAAGGTGAGCAGACAGCTGGCGTCGTGTCTTGGCCAACGGGGACTGACTTCCTGAAGGGGTGTAGCCGATTCAATCATGGTAAGGAGGATGTGGATCCCGGCAGATGCAACCACTCGAGCCCTGTTTTGCCCTCTTTATTTTCGTTTAGTTGACGCGCTAGGTTGAAGCGAGTCGTGTTTATCCACTTTTTGTACTTCGTTTCGCTTTCTTTTCATAGTTCTCTTTGCTTTTTTTTTTTCATTTGGCAGTCTTCCAAGCTCGTCTTAACTCCTTTCTTACGTTTCGTCACGAGCTTGTTTCCCACCGCTGCATCTTCTCACTGTGAGCTCCGGAATATATACGCGTCACTTGCCACTGACATGTGGACACGAACGGAGTTTACCGAGGAAGGCTCGTAGAGATCTGTCCCTCCCAGCAGACAATTTTGCGTCTCTTGTTCGTTTGCACAGACCTACGTTAAAATTAACTGACATAATAATTCCTTGTCCCATCCAAGCATAAATCTCGTGATCCCCGTCAATCGTCGTTAGTTTGTGCTTCCTTCCCCACCCGGTCGTGACCCAAGTTGCCAATTTCAATACCAAATATCTGCGGTATGGATGTTGCCTTTAACGATGTCGCATTGTCATTCAACGAGACATACTCAAGTTAGTATGACCTGAGAAAGCAAGTAGTTGCTAAGAAGGAGGGGGGAGAAAGAAAGGCAAATCAAACACCAAAATCAAAGAATTACGTATTGCGGGCGATGTCGGCCACCACGGCTGCCACTGTTCTGTCCGCCATCCCGTCTCACAGTGATATTTTACAGTCCTTTCGATTATCTTAGCGGCAACACATTCCTCCATGTCCTTTTCTATGTTTTCTCATCCTCTCTGTCCTCTCCGTGCCTGTCATCCCTGCGATAAGATGAGATTGATAAAAATCAGATAAAATCTGCTCACGCGAAGTGGGTCCAGTCGACGCACGATGTCCCACCCAACAGGGCAGAAAAGGCAGGCAAAAACGGGCATTTTGCAGTTCTCACAGTGAATTTTACAAGTGGATCCCTTTTCACGTCCTTTTGGGTCGTTCTGGGTGGGATTCTCGAATCTTTTTCGACTTTTCGTCGACTCCTTTTCGACGCTTGCCGACACTTTTCGCGACTTGTCGACATCCGTTCTCTAAAATACCACCACTTTGGTCCAAAAGTGTGTCCATCTCGTCCTTTTCCTTCTCACATTCCATCTTGGCTGCAGGGTTCGCATACCAACGAACGCAAACGATGTCTTGTCGACGTGAACACCTCGTGGGATAAAGAGGGTCTTTTTGATCTTTTGTGTCTTTTGCGGTTCCCAGTCTCCGCTTCCTGCCGACAAACATCCTTCTGGGACGACAAAGAGGTGATCAACACTCCTAACTCACGTTCCTGTCTGTGCCGATCAACGGACCTCGACGTCCACCTCGTCGACGATAAAAGCAGGCGTCTCACCCTCGTCTTTTCGCGATCTGCCTCTCGTCCATCATTTTCTCTTCACTTCTTCATCTCTCTCCTCCAACAACCCCTTCTCCATCACCATGTCCTCCCCCGAGGCTTCCATTGGCGAGAAGCAGGTCAACACGACCGTTGCTGCCGCCGCCAGTGATAATGACCACGACCGCGACGATGCGTCCTCACTCAACAGCGTCGGTGGTCGCGCCAAGCTGGTCCCCTTCAAGATCAAGCTCGTGTCTGTCATCCTGGTCTCGCTGATCGGCTTCGGCTCGCACTGGAGCACGGGCGTTACGGGCGCCATGAAGACAGCCCTCAAAAAGGGCATGGGCATCAACAACACGCAGTATGCCCTGCTGGATGCCACGGACAACTTTATCAAGTCGGTGCTCATCATCATCACGGGCCTGTACACGGACCGTCTCGGCGGTGCCTTCACGCTGGTCTGGGGCAACTTGCTCTACACGGCCGGCTCCATTTTGGTCGCCGCCTCCACGACGACGCGTAACTTCCAGTTCATGCTGGGCGCCATGGTGATCCAGTCCCTGGGCGACGTGGCCACGCAGGTTGCGCAGTACAAGGTCTTTTCGTCGTGGTTTGCGCCTTCGGACGGGTTTGCTTCGACGCTCGGCTTTGAGTTAGGCTTGGGCAAGATCGGCTCGTTTGTCGGCAAGACGACGGCCAATATCATTTCTGAAAACATGGGCGATTTCAGTTGGACGTTCTGGATGTCGGTCGTCATGAACGTGTTTACCAACTTGGTCACCGTTGCCTTCTACATCTTTACGCGCTGGTGCCAGAAGCACTACAGCACCGGCGGCCGGAGAGACCCCGCGACGGGCGAGATCCTGACTGAAAAGACCAAGAAGCTCGAGTGGAACAAATTCATGCGCCTGCCCTGGCCGTTCTGGACGATTATTGCCTTTACTCTGTTCCAGACGACGGCCGCGACCGTGTTCGGCACAAACGCCACCGAGCTCGCCGAACAGCGCTTCCACGTGTCGTCTGTCCGCGCCGGCTTCTACTCCGCCCTGACCCAGTACCTGGGCTTCTTCCTCGTGCCGGTCCTCGGCCTTTTTATTGATGTCTACGGCCACCGTCTGTCCATCATGTTCGTCTGCGGTACCGGCATGTTCCTGAGCATGTCCCTCATCATGTGGAGCAACTCCATGGCCGGCACCGCGGCCGGTTTCGGCTTCTACGCGTTTGCCGTCTCGCTCGGCCCCACTATCATTATCGACTCTGTCCGCACCAGCATCTGGTACCAAGAGGTCTTTGGCTCCGCCTACGCCGTCAAGATCTGCCTCAACAACTGCATGAACATTATCATGCGCATCGTCACCGGCGTCATCCAGGATCACGACAATGACACCTACAACCACGTCGTCATTGTCTATGTCATTCTGGCCGCCGGCTCGCTCCTTGTCGGCCTGGCCATAATCGTCGGCTCGCTACCGTTTACTAAGCCCGTCAGCCTAGGCCGTCTACAGTGGACCCGCAAACAACGTTTTACACGCGGTAATGTCATTAACGCACAGCGCGAAAAGTTTAAGAGCGAGCCGCATACTTCTTACAACCGCAAGCTGAGCCTCGTCATGTTTACCGCCTTGACCATCTTAACTGTTGGAGCCTGGGCCTGCTACTTCTAGGGCGTGGCCACTGGTCACAATGAATAAACCACGTTATGTAACATTCGACCGTATCTATGTCCATCTTGTATTTCAAGGCTTACATAAACCTGTTCTACGTTCTTGTATATATTTATAGACTCTTCAGCATTAGGCGTGTTTTCCTTTTTTCTATTTTCATCCAGACCTAATACATTCACATTGACTTCACTTTGATCCATGTATAGAACTCTCTAATCATCGCATCTAATAGTGGCAAGTTTTAATCGTAATCTACAAGCCCGTCTTAGTCTAGGTCGTCTTAAAAATACCGTAAGCGGCTACAAAGAAATCAGGCTTGGCTAAAGTGTAACGGATATCAATGGTAACATATGAAGTGACCATAATATACATGTAGTATAAATGTTCTTAAATAAACACCCCCATTATTTTAAATTTTATCAATACGTCAAGTTATTATTATTATTATTATTATTATTCGCCTTTCTCAATCAATCCTAACTATTAGCGACTAACTAAGCAGAACCTTTATGGGGAAGAAACTATTATAAAATTATGTGTGTAAACTTTTTAGTTTATACGAGTGTGTGTTAACCTACTAAGGTTATACGTTAAGTAAATAAATAAATAAATAAATAACTGTATATGGTAAATAAATGAAAAAGGTAAATACAGTAAATAAGGTATAAAATAAAAGAGTGTATAGTTTATAAACTTAGTTTTCTTTTTTACTTTAAAGTTTATCGTTCGAGTATTACCGGCGTTATAACGAGCTCTTCACTTTTATACTTTTAACGTTAAAACCGATTACTCGAGTGTTATTAACGTTATAACGAGTTTATCGTTATTACCCCCGGCGCTCGACTATTCGACACTTAAAATAAAAACGGAGACGGAGGCCACCGCCACCGAAATTATTAAAGTATTAAACGTAACCGTTTAGTTAACCTTTCGCTTAAAAAGTAAACTTTAATCGAAGTTAAGAAACGTTATACTCGTAAAGTTAATACCGTTAAAAAAAAATAATGTTTTTTCGAAAAATAAACTTTAATCGAAGTTAAAAAACGTTATACCCGTAAAGTTATTACCGTTAAAAAAAAACGACGTATTACCGCGGCACAGCGTAAAAATAAAAAAAAAACGTAACTTAAACGACGGTACGTTACCCCGGCGACGGTAACTTTTTTAACTTTTTTGTAAAGTTATACTTTAAGAGTTTATCGTTTTAAATAAGTTACCAAAGGATTAATTTAATTTTAAGGTTATTTTGTAACTTATGTTTTAGTTTTTCAAAGGTTTAAGGTTAGTTTACCGGCCGCGGTGGTGTTTTTAAGTATATTAAAATTATATGTTTAATTATTTCGTTTTTGACGCCGTAAAAGTAATTTAAAGAGTTAATAGTTTTACGTTAAAAAAAGTATACGCGGAGGCCAATGTAGTTAGTGCGGATTTACGTAAAAAGGTTATTTTCGGTCTTCGTAAAATAAAAATAACGGCGTTATACAGTTTTTGTTATTTAGTATAACGTTTGTATAACGAGAAATTTTACGGAGCGGCCGGTTTTAACGTTTTATTATTATTAAGTTTTTTAACGGTCAATAACTATAGTTTAGTCTATCTTTTTAAGGGTAAACGGCGGGGGTGGTGTAAAGAGAAGTGGATAGTGGTTAATAAACGGTCGAAGGTAACGTATTATACTTCGGATCGTTTAAACTTTAGTTTAATAGTTTAACCAAAATAAAAAAACGGTTTAACGGTATTTTAAATAAAAGTTTAATAACGGTATACTTAATTCGGAGTAAAAAAAGTAAGTAGGTGTTAACCGGTAAGCCTCGAAGATTATACGGAGATACCCGTAAAAAATAGTATTTAAAGAAAGCACCGGTCGGTTGTCTTTTAACTTTAAAAAGAAAACGCTCGCGCCGTAGGTTACCGTACTCCAGAGTATAACCGTGTAGATTGTTCGGGTTTACGAGAGTGTATAACTTTATGTTTTCTCGGTAAATTTTGTAAAGGCGTAGTTTTATACGGTGAAACGACGTTTTATTTGTCGAATATATTTCGAAAAAAAGAACTTTTTATTTAACTAAATATTAAAAAAACGAGTTACTCGGTAAAGGGTAAAGACGGTGTTTTAGTCGAACGTAAACGTCGTCGTCGAGGCTTCGTAAACGTAAAAGAAATAAAAAAACTCGTTTTTCACCGGTTTAAATATAACGTTTTTTAACCGTGTTTAGTTTATAATTATTTTTTAAACGTTTTGTAAGATATAATAATAAAAGGTTATAGTACGGTTATAAACGAAGAAGTTAATATTATTTACGAACTTTAAAATAATAATTTTATAGTGTTAATAAAAAGCGTAGTAAAATAGTATTACGAAAAAGATAAATAAAATAAGTAATAAAAGGGACCTTTATAAGACGTTTACGATAATAAGCCGTACTAGTGTTATTTTTTTATCGAAAAAAAACTCCGTAGTCCGGTTTAATAAATAATTTATAATTTAGTTAATTAACTAAACTAAAAAGTAAAAAGTATAAAAAGTATAAATAAACTAACTATAATAAATATTATCGAAAGCTCTTTAAATATTTAACTAAAGGAAGGTTACCGTGTCTCCGAAGCTTTACGCGTTACGTACCGCGTTAATAAAAAAGTAAGTTATTAACTCCGTAAACCGGTGTCGCCGGTTGCTTATTTAACTTTTTAAAAAAAGGTAATTATTTTTCGTCGTTTCGGCGAGTTTACGGGTTACGATAACTTCGATAACTTTACTAATTATATTAAAAAACGTTATTAACCTTTAACTTTTAACCTTTTATCTTTTTAAGGCGGTTTTACCGGGCTTCGAGATAACGATAGTATAAGATATTTTAAAGTATAATAGCTAATGGTTAAAGTGTAAACTGGTTATAACGATGTTTTAAAGTTAAAAGGTAAAAGAGTTACCGTAAACTTAAAAGAGTACGTTTAATATTTAGTCTGGTTTAAAGGTTTTACGTAAAGAAGTGTAGTAGATTACCGTTAAAATGTTATTTATAAAGACGTTTTGGTTAACAAAAATACGGTTATACGGCGTCGGTACCGGTAAAAGTAATAAAACGTTTAAAGTTAAAAAAAACCGACGAAAAAGAATTTTAACTTTATCGTCGAAATATATAACGTACGTATTATTTAAACGTTTTAAAAGTAAAAAGAAAAAAAGGACGGCGAGAGTATAACTTTAAAAACGGGTTTATTTCTTTAACCTTTATAAGTTAATGTTTTTTATTAAAGCTTCGTATAAAATAACCCGCTAATAATACGTATTTACGTATTAAAAAGTTTATTATTATACTCGTTATACCGCCCGTACGGCCTCGTAAGTTACCTTAAACTAGTCCTTAACGCGTACCCTTCTTTTTATAACGTAAAAAATACCAATAACGACAACAACGACCGTATTTTAACCAAAAAAACGTTATCCCTTTAAAAGTAACTTAACCGAGGTATATACGTGTATAATATTAATAAGTTTACCGAATAAATCGTTAGTTTAACGTTCAAGGGTGACGATATTAATAAGTAATAACGGCGTTAAGAAAAGTATACTTTATCTTAAAAATACAGTTTTTTCTCGATTAAGTTTAACTTAATAAAAACCGTTTACCGGTACCGACGGAGTTAACGTTAGTATAAAATATATTTATAATATATAATCAAATCTCGGTTAGTTTAATATAAAGTATATAGTTTAAAAGCGTAATAAAACTTACGTATAGTTTATAATAAATAAACGGTAGTAAAACTAAAGGTTTTATAGTTATTAAGTTAATGTACCGGGCGACGTAAAAAAAAAAAAATTTTACTCGTTTATAAAGTCGAAGAGTACGTTAATATAAATAAAGGTCCGTTTTACTAAGTTTTAAAACGAGTGGTAAAAGTTAATATCTTTTATTAAAACGACGTTATTTTTAACTTCGAAGGCCGGTAAAGTTACGGGTTAAAATAACGGTAAGTTTTATAATTAAGGACCGAAAGTATAAAGTTCGTTATAAATACCGATAATATATAATAACTAGGTTTCGGTTGTTCGAATAGTAATATATATAATGTTTTTAGTTATAGTGTATTATTAGTATATTAATAAGAGACTTTTAACGACGTATTTAACGAAGTAACTTTTTTTAACTTATAATTTATAATATTTACCGAAGGCCAAGCTTAAAGTATCGTCGTTTTAAGTGAGTATAATTTTTTGTAAGAAGACTACGTTAACGTTAAGAGAGTTTATATAGTAGAAAGTAACTTATATAAGACGGTTAATTTTATATATATTTTAAAAAATAATAAGTATTATTAATAGTTTAAATTTAACGGTGAAAGTTATAGTATACTTAAAAAAATAATATTTAGTTTATTTAAAAAAAAACGTTTACCGACACCGTTATTTAACCGGTATTCGTTAAAGTATACGAAGTAAATAAAGTAAAAGTGAAAAAAAACCGAGTGTAAACTTTAATAGTTAATATAATATTTATTAAATTCGGTTTTTTCGTAAACTTAGTTATTATAAACACCGTTATAATATATACACCGTGAAGGTTTTTAACAGTTTCGGCTTAAGTAACTTTAAGTTTAATACCGGTAATAAATTTACGGTTTATAATCTTTTTAATACAAGTGAGTATAATAAAACCCGTAGTTAATAATTACGCCGTTTTAAAGTAAAAAGTTTATATTAACCTTAAAAACTAATGTAAAGTAAAGGTTACCGTTAAAGGTTAAGTTTAAGTATCAACGAATTATTAGTTTTACTTACACTACCGGACAAAGTATATTTAGTTTAATAATTAAGTTTAATAAAAGTAAAGTGTTAATCGATACGTTTTAAAAAATAACTTTTAAACTTATAACGGTCGTCTTAACGCCGAGAGAGACCGTTTAAGAAAAGTTTTTTATAAACTAACGATTTATACTTTCGAAGAAAACGATAACGTGGTTTCCGTTAAAAAGTTAACGTACGATAGTAGCGAAAGTACGGTTTTTAACGGTTACCGCGGTAGTTTTAATAATAACTTCGTTAATTAACGGTAATATTATTTAATTAATGTATAAAAAGACTTTATCGTAAAGTAACGGTTTAATTATTATAATATTGAGGTTACTAGGGTATACGTATATTTATTATAATAAAAGAGTAATTTATACCGTTACTTTAATAATGTAAGTTAACTACGTATAATTATTATTCGTTAAATGGCCGACGGGTATAAGTGTAATAATTACTAATACAGTAACGGCGTAAAAAGTTTAAAAAATAACAATATAAAAAAACTTTTAAAAAACCACGTTAAACATAACGTTAACTTATAAATCGGTTATATATATAATAGTAAAAACGAAAATAATATTTATAACGTAAAAGTTAAAAATATTATAAATACCAACGACGTTAACGGAGATAAAAGTCGTAAACGGTGTACTAACGGCTTAGTTATTAACAGCTTCGAAAGTACGAGTAAAAACGGTAAGTATTAAAAGCCGGTTAAAAAAAAAAGTAAAAACACCCAACGTGTCAACAATAGTACGGTTACGTTTATTAAAAGACTATAACGGGCTATTGAAGGCTACGGCGGTACGGCTCTTTAAACGGGGGCGTGGGCTACTAGTCGGCGCGGAGTTATCCACCGTCAACGGTCGTGTACGTTTCGTAGGCGCCGAGAGGGGGGGTGGCGGTATAACCGTGCCCCGGGGCCGCGCGGTTACGCGTTACGGCCGGGCGGCGGTAGGTATGGCGGTAGCCGAGAGGTTAATATTAAAAATAAATAAACAAATAAATGTAAATGAAGGTTAAAAGGATTCGAAGAGAAAAAATTATATTTAATACGTTAAGTTAATTAATAAACAAAAGATAAATCTTAGATATTATTGTGTATTTTATATTATTGGGCGAACATTCTTTTATTTTATTATTTCGATAAATTAAGAAAAAAAACAAAATAATGAAATTTGGTAATAAAAATTTAAATAAAATAAATTAACCTTCAAAGTATCCAATTAAATATATATATACAGAAGACACGGCTATGGTAACGAAACTGTGCTACTCTGCTGTGGGTGGGCAGCCGAATGACCAACGAATGTGATCTCGAAGCTGATGGTATGAGGTCCGTTCCGAGATGCCGAAGCTACCCCAAAACGCCACATCGCCAGCGCCGCTAAGTGCCTGAACCCCACCAAAATTAGCAAACAAGCTTAGAATTTACAGCGACTGAAACCAATGGAAGGCTGCCAAAATCGAAATGGAGAAACGACCAAGAAGCGTCGTCTACAGGGCGACTACTGACCACTACTGACCACTACTGACCACTGTTGACGCATTCGGGTATGCTTACCCCCGCGCCGATTTCCCCTGACATGATTTGCTTTCTTTTTTCTTCTTGTCTTCGATTTAAAGGCAACCAACTTACGCCGAGCATCCGGCATCCGTCATTGTTGGCCAGATTTCCCCGGGTTTCTGAGGCTGACAGTGGTCAGTAGTGGGGGCCATACACGAAATGAACCCAAAACAACATCCCACTGTCTGACAGATTTCTCGTTCATCACGCTAGCATGAGTCGAAGCACAGGACGAGAAACAAACGAAGCAGGCAGATGCAGACAGACGCGAAACAAACATGATTTCACTGTCATCGCTGCTCGGAGTTTGAATCGATCATCGCTGAAAAATTGACATTGCTGTGTCAAGTTACGATACAAAAGATACACACTTGGTTTTGTCTGCCCGATTATCCCCATGCGCAGGAGGGGTCAAGGGCATTTGGGGCCAATTGGTGATCTGTGGCAGGCGCTTGCGGCCCACTTTAAACCCCGTTCCCCGACGAGACAGCCACACAGTTGTCCGCTTCTTCTTTGTCGCTGTTTTTTTTTTTTTCACACAGATTTCCCCTCAACGTCATGCCCCGCTAAGCCCGTTCGCCGATAGCCCGTTGCGCCCCCGCTACATGATGCAGAGGAAACTCCAATCTGGGACCCCCCAATCCGGTGCAAGCCTCCAACTGGGGAAAGGGTTTCGTTCTCCTGCATTTGCATTTGCACATTTCCACACCTATGTCAAGGGGACCCCGTTGGCGCATCCACTAAGCCCGGTGCCCGACCTTTTAGGTTCTCTGTAGCTCAATTGGACTCTTCATGCGACCATTTGATGCGCAAAAGAAAGAGGGGAAAGGGGATAAGAAGTTTAAGCCAGGGGCAGACGGGGCCGGGGTCAAAAAGAGTGAGGGACCGCGTTGGTATAAAGAGGCCGCGTGCCCCTCGATGATTGTTGATTGTTCTGTCTGGTCTGTCCATTCATCTCACACACGACTTTCACCACCTACGATAACCTCAACTAAACGATCTCTCTAAGATCTGCTACTTCCTACACAACCACTACTACTCAACCACCCCTCCACACAACACAAAATGCCTGTCCTCAAGGGAGCCAACATTGTTGTCACCGGCGCTGCCTCGGGCATTGGTCTGGCAACTGTCAAGGCCCTGGCCAAGCTGGGCGCCAACCTCTCCATTGCCGACGTCCAGGAGGATCTGTTGAAAGAGGCCGTCGCCACGGCCGAGGCCGATGCCAAGGCCGCCGGCCACTCCATCAAGGTCCACAGCGCCGTTGTCGACGTCCGCGACCGCAAGGCCGTCGAGTCCTGGACGGCCGATGCTGTCGCTACGCTGGGCCGCCTGGACGGTGCCGCCAACATTGCCGGCGTCTTCAAGCCCAACTACAAGAACCACGTCGCCGACGAGGACGAGGACAACTGGGACTTGAACATTGCGATCAACCTCACAGGCCTCATGCACTGCGTCCGCGCCCAGGCCGCCACCATGCGTGAAAAGGGCGTCAACGTCGACGGCTCGATTGTCAACGCCGCCAGCATCATGGGCATCATGGGCGCGCCTGGCTCCGTGGCCTACTGCAGCTCCAAGCACGGCGTCGTGGGCCTGACGCGGGCCTCGGCCAAGGAGCTCGGCCCGCAGGGCATCCGGGTCAACTGCGTCGCGCCCGGCTTCGTCGACACGCCGATGCTGCGGGCCTCGCTGGCTGCGCGCGGCGGCAAGGCTACGGTGTCGGCGACGCCCGAGTCGATTGCGCTCAAGCGCACGGGCCAGGCCGCCGAGGTCGCCGAGCTGGTTGTGTTCCTGCTGAGCAGCAATGCCAGCTACATCAGCGGACAGTGCATCTCAGTCGACGGCGGCTGGAACTGCTAAGCGAAGCGGAGAAAAGAGAACTACGAGCGAAGCGAGGACAGAACCAAAAATACGAAGCGCATCATTACATTACATAGAGTTTGAATACATTAATTTCATATCAGAAAGAGAAGCAATCGAAATTGAAAACGGGCAAGAACTGACAGAGACTGACAGAAGCTCGAGCTCATGGCGGGGTGGTTAGGGAATGGGGCAACGCGACGGGGATTGAACAACCGATCGAACCACTCCAACCAACCTTGATAACCCGCACTACTGCACTACCTGCACCAAAGGCCCCGCTAATGCGCCGCGAACTGCATGCCGTTTCAGGCCAGTGCTCAACTCGGCCGGCGGACAACCCGGCAGGCACTGGCGGGGTTTTGGAGGTTAAAAAGAAGCTCACTTGTACCTTTGTACTGGATTTGTTTTCTTGCCCCTCAATTTGAATTCAATTGTCCGTGTAAGTCAACAAGCCAACAATGAGCCGCGCAAAGACAAAAGTGTATTGGTAAACAAATGAAAAGGAGACGGTATGTCAAAAAATGTGAAAAGGATCAAAAGAAGCTAATATGTACAGAGAAGAAGAGAAGTATCAAACACAACCAGAATCATCCCAAATCCATCAACAAAATCTACACCACTGCCCTCTAGTACAGACCCCACATAACGTCCTGCGAGTTGATGTTGCCGCCGCAGTCCATGTAGCCCTTGGCGCCGACCTTGCCGCTGCCGCCAAACTGATTGACCGAGTCGGTGATAATGTCGACAATGTCCGACGCGGCAATGTGGAAGTAGATGTTGCCGTGCAGGTTGGTCGCCTGGATGCCAAACTTGCAGTTGCCGTACTGCACGAGCTGGTGCTGCGCCTTGCCAGCGGTCTGGACCTCCCAGCGGCCGTCCGTGCCCACAATGTTGTTGACAATCTGCATGCAGTCCTCGACCGAAGGCGAGGCGTCCGAGGTCTGATCGATAAAGCTCGACGACTCGCAGTCGTTTGCGGGCGGCGGGACGTAGCAGGGCCAGTTCTCGAGGGTGCGGTCGCTGTAGCGGTCCCAGTTGCTAAAGGCCAGCTGGCCGGAGCAGACGGGAAGCCGAATATAGCCGGGGGTGGTAATGTCTTGGTCGTACAGGTTGTTGCGGGTACCCAGGTCGGACGGGTCGGCGACGGCGCCGCCGTTCTTGTTGCCGTTCTGGAGGTACGTGCGCACGGAGCCGGTGACAATGTCCGAGACGGTGACACCGCCCCAGTCCTTGCCGTCGAGCTGGTCGACACCGTGGGGCAGCGAGAAGGAGTTGTCCGTGCACGAGCCCTCAAGCGGGCAGGTCGTGCTGGAAGCGCCATCAGGATAGGCCAAGAAATACAGGCGGTTATCGACACAGCCCATGGCCTGCTTGGCCATGGAGGTGTCGACGTACTCGGAGGCAACACTCAAATCAGAGCAGTCGGCACCCGTGTCCAGAATGAAAGCACCAGTACCAGCAGCGCGCCAGACGGCCGGGATGGCAAACGCATAGAAAGCCAGGACAATGCTGGCCTCCACGACAGACGTGGTGGCATCTGAGACACCGACGTTGGGAGCAGTACCGGCAGCGCTGTTGGAACCGTCGGCACCCTCAATCATCTGGCCCTTGTCGATCAGACCGGCGAGAACAGGCAGCGTGTCGGGCTGGCCGCTAAAGATCTGGCCCAGCTGCGCCTCGGTGGTGTTGGCCCAGATGTCGACGACCTGGCCCAGGTACTTGTTGAAGTGGGTTTGGGCGCCCGCGGTCCAGTCGCCCTCATTGCCGGTGACATACTCGCTCGTCACCGAGACACCGAAACTGACCAACGCCTTGGCCGTGTCCTTGTAGTTGTCGTACTGGACGCCGTGGGCACGGAAGAAGGGCAGGGCCTTGAGGATCGAGTTGAAGAAGCCAGAGACGACAACGGTGCCGGCCAAGTTGACAAAGGCCAACAGAATGTTGAGCCACGTGTCATCGGGCGGCGTGACGGGGGCAAAGACGTTCTCAAACTCGTCGAGAGACGGGTTGAGCGAGAGCGCGGCGGCCTGGATGATGGTGTCGTGGAAGGTCTCGTAGATCTCGTGGACGTACACCAGCGAGTTCCAGATCTCGTAGGCGGCAGGGCCCGAGCCTGTAGTACCTTCGACGTCCTTGCACAGCAAAATGCGGTCGCAGTTGCTGGTGGCCGCAAGCGAGCCGCAGTTGGAGCTCTCGGGGCCGTTGATGGACGCCGAGATGGAGGCCGACAGGTACACACCGTTGTGGATGTCGACGTTGTTCCACACACTAATGACGTCGTTCCAGGCGTCCGTGCAGTCCATGCCGTCCCAGCGCTCCTCGGAGCTCATGGTCAGGACATTGGTGACGGCCGGGTCCGTGCAGGTCAGCTTGGTCCAGTTGCCGGTCAGCTGCGTCGGGTCGACGGCGAGCTGCGAAGTCGGGTTGATGCCGAGCTTGATGGCCAGCAGGAACGAGTCCCAGTTCGCGAGGCTGCCTGGTGGGTCGTGGTACTCCTCGAGGTCAATGGCCCAGTTGGTGGTGCCACCGAGTCCGAGGTCGGCATACTTGGCGGTACGCGAGGCCAGAATGTCGGGCGTCATGAACGAGACCCACTGGTTGTCGTCGTAGACCAGCACCTGACTGTCACTGTCCTCGTCGTAGTAGTACTGGCTGACACGACTAGACAAGGCGGTGCTGTCACGGCGGACCTTTTTACTGTTGGTCGAGCCGTCGGTGCCCTGCATAATGTCGTAGATCTCGGCATCGGCGAGGTAGCCGGCAGTGCCAGTGCAAGGACCAGGGACGGCAGTCGAGCCGGCAGCACCACCACCGAACGTGCACTCGGGGCCATAGCAGCTAGGGTCGGTCATACCGAAAGAGCGACCATAGCTAGTGACACCAACGACAACCTTGGCCGAGGGAACGCCGGCCTTGGTGATCATGGCCAGGGAGTTCATGGTCTCGGTGATGTTGACGTGCGAGCGCAGGCAGTTGCCCGTCGAACAACCCTCCTGGGCGTAGCCGTTACCGCTGTCCCATTGGCCGTGCAGATCGTAGGTCATAAAGACAATGTAGTCGACGACCTCGCCTATCTCCTCAATGGGGAACTGCTTGAGGTACCAGTACGACGAGGGAGCAGCGATACTGACCGTCTTGCCGGGCAGCATGTTCTTGAGGATGACAAGGAAGGCCAGGAAGTTGGTACCGTCGTCCTCGTTGCCGGCGGGGATTCCCGGAATATCGGGTGCGCCAGGGTACTCCCAGTCAATGTCGATGCCGTCCAGATCATTGTCCGTGATAAAGTTGGCAATGGCCGTGGCCATCTTGACACGGTTGGCCGAGGTGACACCGCTACGGAAAATGTTGTAGGTGCTGGGATCGGTCGAGAAAGTCCAGCCACCAATGGTCAGGACACGGTGGAAGCTGCTGCCCAGACGGCGGAAGCTGTCAAACTCGTAGGTACTGGCCGTCGTTCCGACATTGACCGCATAGGTGTCGGGGTCGAGCGTACCAAAGGCAAAGTGGATGTGAGTCAGGCTGTTGCTGAGCTGCGAGGCGTCCTGGTAAAGACAGGGACGGTCCATGCCGAAACCCTCAAAGTAGGCCAGGTTGATGGGGCTGGCAGGGCCTGGGCCGGACACAACGTCGGTACCACAGTTGGAGATGCAGCCGTTGGTGCCGTTCTTGGCCGTGCCCGGGGGACCGAGAGAGGTGTCCGTGCAAAACTCTTCGGTCACACCGCACTGGCCCCAAATATCACAGCAGGCATTGAGAGCGCAAGGGTTGAGGCCAGACAGGTTGAAAGTGCCACCAGGACCGGGAACAGTACCGACGACCTGGGGACCACAGACAGCGTTGGGAACAGCAGCAGGCATCGGCGGGTCGCCGGTGCTTAGGCAGATTACGGCACCAAGCAGCACGTTACCGCAACCCTGCCAGCCCCAGGTGTTGTTGTTGAAGCTCTCGATCTTCTCGTTGGTCAGGTCGTACGCAGCGGACAGCACAGCACAGTTGTCGTTGGCCACGACCGTGTAGCTGTAGCACGAGCCGTCGTCATTGGGCTTGGGAGCAAATGAAGGGAGGGTACCAGACGAGCAGCAGACATGCTGGCCAGGCTGCAGCGACGAGCACAGGTTTTCGTCCGAGTTATACGTTGTGAAGTCGGCACCCGAGATGCCACACTTGGTGGCCAGCGTGCCACACGTGTCGCCAAAGACAACTTGGACAGTCGTGCAGTCGGCGCGGGGAGAAAGAGACGCAGAGCGGCTCTCGAGACCACGGAAGCCGCGGGCAGCAATCTTGGACGTGCTGTTGGACGCCGACGAAGAGGAATTGGAGGCAGGAATGGCCAGCGGCGTCGTGAAGCTGACAGGGCTCACAAACGTCTCGGTCGAGTTGTAGTCAATGCAGGTGGCCTTGGACCACGACTGCAGGACCTGCTGAACAGGCGCAAAGGATGTGTTGCTCGTCGCAATGAAGCCGATAATGTGGTCGGCGTCATAGTGCGTGCCGCACAGCTCCATGGCCACCGTGCCAGTCGTCTCGTTGGTCGCCGTCAGCGACGACTCGAGCGATTTGAGCGCGCCGTTGACCGACGACAGGCTCTGCACGGCCTTGCCGACGTACAGACCGACGGTGCCGCCCTTGGTCTGGGCAAACAAGATCTGCGGCAGAGTCTTGGACTTGGTCTCGGCGTACGACGTGCTCGTGTTGCCGGGCGTGGCCTGGTAGCCCGACTTGAGGAAGCGGCGCATCTGGCGGGACAGGTCGCGCAGATCGACACCCGTGGGTGCGTTCTCATCCCAGTGGCCAATGGTGAAGGTGGCATTGTTCAGCGTCTGCTGGACACGCATTGTCGACGCAGCCGGGCCGGCATCCTTGAACGAGCCATAGGATGTGCAAGCAAAAATGCGGTGGTTCTTGACCGTGTTGTCGTCGACGTTGTCAAAGAGCGAGATGTGGTAAAAGATGGTCTCGCCGCACTGGTCGAGCTGGTGCAAGTTCTGGTAGACGGGCCAGTTGGCCGGGTCGGGACCAGTTATGGCACAGGACGTCGGGCAGTTGTGCTCACGGCCGCGGTAACCTGGGCTAGCGGGCATGCGGACCGTGGAGTAGGACGATGCCTGAACGCCGCCGATGAGTCCGGACGACAGCAGCGCAGCGCCGGCCGCAGCCACAGATGTCATCCACGAAGGCAACATTGTGGAAAGGGGTGACGGAAAGGGGTAAAAAATTAGGACTGTAAAAACAGGAAAGAACGAATGCCAAAATATTGACTGGGAAGGAGCGACCGAGCCGAAACGACTCAAGAATTAGACTGGCACCTGCCCTGTGAAGTTGACAAGAGCAGATGATCCAGAAAAGGAAAGAAGATATCAACAAAAGAGGAAAGAACGAGTGAATGAGCCAAGAGAGCCAAGCAGGGGCCTTGGAGTCTGGTGTCTTCTTTTCTCCCGATATCAAGAGACGATCATGGCGGACGAGCGTGCCCTTTTGACGACGTGACGATACAGACAAGAACAACACCTGCCCGATGCCTTCGTGTGTAAACCCTGGCCACGACTGGCCATAGTCTTCCCACACATCGCGCTTACAAGAACGGCTACGGCGGCAAAACAGGGATTGATACAGTTACGGCCCGTGTACAGTTCAGCTGTATGCCCCTTTCCTTCCCCTGGCAGGATGCATCCCGTGCCACTGCCCAAGTTCGTTGCAACGACTATTTTTGTGAGACCATTGCCATTATTCCATTTCTTGTTTGTATTTTTGTCAGGTTCGGCGTTGAAGCTTTTGCCGCCGACTTCAGCATCAAGATTCCAGAGCCCACATCTGCCCACACATCAGCCTCGTTGCAGACAAAAAAGTTCCAAATTCATCCCATGCAATGGCTCCCTTGTCCACATTCTCACCTTCACTTACACGAACCCCTGTTCGTCTAAAGTCTCACGCAAAATGGGGTCCTCTCCCTCAACCCTGTTGGGCTTTCGACCATTCCCAAGAGAATACCGACACATGTGCACGACCGATTCTCAAAGCGAACAAGAAAAAAAATCAAGGAGCATTACTTCTTTAGAACAAACTCAAATCTGAAATGGACGGCGTCGACGGGATCGGCACGCGCCAAGACCCGAACTTTTGGCTAAGCATGTAATCCCGGTCAGGGCTCCATCGCGCCGATCGACTAGGGTCAGTGGGGGCCAGGGGCTTATGGCTACCCCCGAGGACTAGAAGGCGGCAGGAACTGGACATTGTGGGTGGCATTGCAGAATTTAATCTTAAGTCTAATTCAGGTGCAGGCAAACAAGCACAACTTAAGCGTACTTTTCAGAGTATGGTTTGAAAGGAATTATAGTGACGCCGCCGAAGACCGACATCAAAACCCATGATCATGTCCAGACCTGCTCGATGCACCCAAGATCTCGACACCGATGTATTCCCGTGGACCATCGGTCAGTTGAGTCGTGATGCACGTGGGGTGGCTTTGACGGTTTTCGTTGTATTTTGTCAAGTTGCAATTTGGAATCCTTCAACAGTGGGCCAAGGACTTTGCACAGTTATTTACGTCTTTTTCAGGCACATCTCTGAACGTTCGCAGCCATGGAAACGTAACATCTGCAAAGGCGCTGTAAACGTGCTTTCTAAATATCGGCTATGTGGTCCATATGCCGTACCAGTCAGGATTGAGCGACGGCGTAAACTCGGAGCCACTTCTCATATGATCCGACTTATTGTTCATTATTCCACGACAAGTAGGTGGCATCTTCCTGATTGTATTAAAAAAAAAGTAGTCGAGATGTTCATAAACATTAGTCCCTATTAAGGATCATGTGGCTTGAGCTGTGGGATCGTGAACTGCGGTCGAGCGATTCTCTACAATGCATCATGCAGGAACGCAGGATCTAGCGCGTTGGTCTCCAAGATGCAATCTATTGTCTCTTGCATGGAAGACTGCATCTGTTTACCGAGTCAGACTCACATTTTCCTGTGATGTTTACACCATGGTACTATTTTCTTTCAATTACCATTCTGTTGTAAAGGAAAAAAAAAGTCTTGTGATAATTTTTTTTATTTTTTTTTTAAAAAAAGTATTCAGGATAAAAATTTGACGCTGAAAAATTAAACAGAAAATAAAAATAATAAAAATTAATTCAGAATATTGTTAAGTACTATGTAATCAGAATATGTTTGTACAGTAAATGTGGAAAGGTAGGAGGGGAATCAGTAATATTGTCATATTGAGTGAGTACAGCTTTAGTTGCTTTGCTGCTCAAACTACCCCCCCTCCAGTTTTGTTAAAATTATGTGATTATGGTAAGGGACTATGTACAAGGTATAGCATGCCCATGTAACTACAGGGCCATGGCCACTGCAAGCACAGTCCATGCTCCAACCATCAGTGCGGTCATATGTGCAGCACCAAGGACAGCAGCCGACTTGGCTGGGCAGCTGATGGCGGGTGACTCTGCAGTGCATGCCTTGGACGTGGCAGCAGCGGAAATGCTAGCGGCCACAGACGCGTCGGCCGTGGCAGCACACTGGTTGCCGGAGACAGGAGTGGGCGTCGTCTCCGAAAACACGGCGCACGACGCGTGGCCGTCCCACTGTTTGGCCGGGTTAGGCACCGTCAAGGTTCCGGTCAGATTGAAGGCGAGGTAGGAAAGGTCCTTGCAGGCGTTGGCGTCCGTAGTGTTGATGGAAGGAACGACGCCGCCCTCCTTGGCAATGGTAAAAACGACGTTGCTGAACACAAAACCGCCGCCAAACGACGACGCCTCGGTGCTGCTGCTGTCGCTGGCCGAGCAGTTGCCGGCGCTAAAGTGCCAGGCCAGGTTGTACGGCGTCGACGCGTCGGCGCCGTTGTTGGTCGTGTTGATATTGAGAGCATACGTGTAAACATAGAGGGGGCCGCCGTTGGTGGTGTTGGTAAAGTTGACGCTGCCGAGATCAATGGACGGGAGGTCGAGAGTGCCGTTGTGGGCAATGTTCTGCCACAGCTGGAGGTCAAAGACGGGGTCGAGAGAGGGGACAAGAGCCGGGTTCTGGAGGGCAAAAACGACGGGGAAGACGGCGGACGGCGCGTAAGTCTCGTTTCGGGGGAAGATGAGGTCGATTTCAACAGTCTGCGGGAACGTCGTGGCGGCGACGACGCTGGCCGAAGCCATGACGCCGGCGAGCATAGCGGCTGCCCGGCGGATGGTCATTGTTGCGATGATGCGATGATGCTGTGCTTTGCAATGAAGTTCAGGATTCAGGCGATGCGTTTTTGGCGATGTGTGGATGTGGATGCTAGAGAGTGTGGAGTGGCCCTTTGGCAAGGAATCACAAGGCTGGAACTGGGTAGAATGAGTGACGAGGGAAGATAGGCGCAGTGGTGCAAAGGAAGGAAACGGTTACAAGCTACACTTGGGATGAGAGGATGGAAGGATTGTGTAAAGGTACAAAATCTAAAAGACCAAAAGAGCCCAAGAGGATTGCTAGTGAAACAGCAGGTGCGGGAATTACCGACTACCAGGACATGCTCGGTATGCGCAAAGACGACGAGCGCAACAAAGACGGCCACACTTTTGTGCGAAGCTCTCTCTTGGTCAGATGGAAAGGCACAAAATTGAGAATGTAACATGGGTCTGAGCCAGATCCAAAGTCTTGTCGATCTCGCTATCCCAGAATGGGGACTGTATTTGGAAACAGACCGTGTCAGCCGTCCACGTCCCGGCACTACTGGACGGCAAGACAAGAATAAAGGGGGAAGAAAACAACCAAGACCTTCAACTCAATAACCGTAGGGCTAGCGGGCTATCGGGACGACCATGGCACTCGAAAAACAACAGCGCCCGCGGGCCATGCAAGGTACCGGCCATTTGCCATTTGGCGGTTTTTCTCTTCTGAGTGAAGCCACTCTTTAGCGACCTTAGTGCGGGGAATCAGGGCAAGTCGCAGTGAAGGATTCGGCCGTTCAGGATCAGAAAAAGGCCGCCAAAGCCATGGAGGCTAGGGTCCGGGCCCTGTAAATGGCCTCTTTAGTGGATACCGAATCCCTGCAGCCCCATGAAATCCTGACCTTGATCTGTCCAATGCTGTGGCCAAGAGGTAGCACGTGTGTTCTGACTCCTTAGTTTGAGCTTCTTTCAACCTCACTTTCTCGACTGTCTCCTATTTTCTGCTGTTCCACATGCGGGAGTGGCGTGCAGATCGCACTGGAGTATGGTTACGTTGAACCCACTCATCGTCTTTTGTCTTTTAGATTTCATCCATTAAACCTACTATCGTCCAGCGCAGAATCCTTCAAGGGGCACTCTCTCTTCAGATGCACATGGAAATAAGCTTCTCAAGGACATGCCGCCCAAGAATTCCAAGAGTGTCCAAGAGATTCAACGACAACGTTTGGGATTCCAAGACCTCCAAGACGCACCCAAGCCGCAACGGCCCGTGGGATTTCTGGGTATCCTGATTTACTGGGACACCCTGTGATAAGGTGTGTCGTTCAGCGTCTTTGGAAACAACAAACTGTAGAAAATTGACAAAAGCAACACCAACATGGATGAAGATAAACAGATACCAAAACCCAAACAACCACCTTGTAAACCCATCGTGACATTAAAAATTATTTTTACTGCTTGTTCAAAAATATCCTATTTTATTCCAAATATCGTCTCCTTTCAACTGATGATCTGCCTTATGTCTACGTCCCGACTCCCCACATCTTCCACGCCTCCCACAGCGGACAATACCGGAGCTTTTTTCGACGTCGGTCTTGCCCGTGCCGCATTCAGTGGGCGCGGGTTGGCGTACCTGCAGGTCGGTTCCATTATGGAAACTGTCTTGGCGATCCCATTAACTGCCTTCCACATTTGTATGTGACGACTTTTTGGTATTCCCTTTTCGGACCATACGTGCCGCTGTCTCTTCCCGCAGTGCCTCCATCCCATTTGTTTGTCTTATGTTGCGGAGGTGTCGATGCACAGAAAGGTAAGCTTGAATATTTCCTGGTTATGCTTTTCGTCTTAGCCTGGCCTGGACCGCATCTCGGCCCATCTGGTCGATACTGGAAGCTGTACCATGCTTGATTCCTCCAAGATCGTCATCCCGGAGTCAAATATGGTGCAGAGTACTCCGTAGCAGCAACCCCCACACGCAATCTCATTTTCTTTTTCTACTCTCTCTTCTTTGCCTCCGCCACGCCCCGCAGGTGCCCGGACAGCGGTTAAAATATGGTAGCGATGCATCGCAGCACACTTCATCTGTAAAACTCTGTGCTTGTGTAAGACGACTTAGGAAGGTGAGATGCAAGGAACGGTCTTTACGAAAATAGCCGCATACGAAGACAGGGGATATCAAAGAAAGCGACGATGGCAAGGGCAGGGTTATGATCCTGACATGGACGGTTGATTCTTTAGCGTCGTCTACAACATCAGTCTTGCCAGGGTCTGCCATGGTTTATTCAATGTCAGCAAGTGTACTTCATCTCATCTGAACATGAAGGCATCCACAAACATTCAGAGTGAACATGCCCATCCATCATGACTCGCGAAGGCGAGCACGTTGACAATGTAGACAGAACCATAGGCTTTGGTCTGTTGCATCCATCAAGCCTCCTGAATGTATGATTCCACTGCATCCTTCTTGGTATTTTTGAATTCTCACAACACGACTCCCACATGTCCATCCGCGAATAACGCGACAGGCGCAACGTTGGACTCTTCGATACTCGGGTATCCACATTGGGTATGCCTCACTTACATACGTTCATTTACACTGGATCCATCAATCTAAACATCACCTGCCCCCAATCTGTATAAACCCAGATGATTGTCGCTCTGAATCAGACAACAGTGGGTGATCATCACGGCGACATCGTGAGATACCAGTGCATCGGTCTTCACTGAACCCATCCTTTGGTCTCATAGTGCCCTCTCTTAATTTTCTCACTCGTTAATTCATCCAACTATTACACTCTTTTATTTTGTTCACTTGCCTCCTTTGCCCCAACCATGCTCTTCCACTCTATTGTGGCCGCGGGCCTTTTGGCTGTCGCCGCTGCCGCCCCGGCTCCGGCCGATGTGACCGGCCTCGATGCTGCCGTCCCAGAGGCGTACCGACTTGCTGCCCGCACCGTCGACTGTCAGTTCATGATCACGGCCGACGACAATGCCACTTGTCTCGAGTTTGCCAGTGAATGGGGTCTTTCGGTCGCCCAGTTCCAGGCACTGAACCCTACGGCCAGCTGCCCGGACCTCGAGCCGGACACGCCGTACTGTGTGCTCGGCACTGTCACCGGTGCCTCGTCGACGACGGGCATTGCACCCAACCACTCACCCACGACGGTCAGCTACACGCTGCCGACGAGCACTGGTGGTCCGTCGAGCCTGGACATTCCTTTCCCGTCGCACACGACGACGTCGACCACCTCTACTACGACCAAGACGACGTCGACGACGTCCACCACTTCGACTGGCGGCCCGCCGGCACCTACGCAGGCTGGTCTGGCGTCCAACTGCAACAAGTTCTACCAAGTGGTCAAAAGCGACTCGTGCACGTCGATTGAGACCAAGTACGGCCTGCTGGCTGCTGATTTCCTGAGCTGGAACCCGGCTCTGCAGAGCAATTGCCTCGGCCTGCTGACTGGCTACTACGTCTGTGTCGATGTCCCTGGTGCCACGACTACGTACAAGCCGACGACGTCTACCTCCACGACGTCCACTACCACCAAGCCTACTACCACCACGACGTCCAAGACGTCCACGACGACAACCACGTCGTCCGGCACCGCTGTCCCTTCGCCTCTGCAGCCCGGCACTTTTGACAACTGCACGACCTACCACCTGGTTGTTGCTGGTGATACTTGCGGTGCCATTGAGACCGCCGCCGGTATCTCATCTGCGCAGTTTGCAACGTGGAACTCGGGCGTCGATGCTGGCTGCACCAACATTGGCGTCGGCAACTACCTGTGTGTGGGCGGCGGCGGCGGTGCCGTCTCCACGATCCCGTCTCCTCTGCAGCCGGGCACGTTCAACAACTGCACAGGCTACCACCTCGTTGTTGCGGGCGACAGCTGCTCGGCCATTGAGACGGCGGCTGGTATCTCGGCTGCCCAGTTCGCCACGTGGAACTCGGGCGTCAGTGCCGACTGCACTAATATTCTCGTTGGCGACTACCTGTGTATCGCTGGCGGCGGTGGTGCCGTTTCGACCACGCCCTCGCCCCTCCAGCCCGGCACCCAGTCCAACTGCACGACCTACCACAAGGTTGTCACTGGCGACACGTGCGCCGCCATCGAAACGTCGGCCGGCATCTCTGCGTCCCAGTTCAGCGCCTGGAACACGGGCGTCGACGCGGACTGCACCAACATCCAGGTCGGTTACTACCTGTGTATCGCTGGCGGCACCGGCGGCTCGTCGTCGTCGGCGCCCAGCCCGCTCCAGCCGGGTACCATTTCGACCTGCACCAAGTACCACCTCGTGGCCTCGGGCGACACGTGCGCCTCGATCGAGAGCAGTGCCGGTATCTCGGCCGCCAACTTTGCCACGTGGAACCCAGATGTGAACTCGGCCTGCTCCAACATTCAGCTGGGCTACTACGTCTGTATTGGAGCTTAAGTGCTTCAAGGAGTAGAAAGTATGCGTTGTACATAATATGTTTCTTGGCTCGCTGTGTTGTTGGATTAGGAAAGGTGTTTTCATCCATTCTAATCTTTGACACATGGCATCGACGGGCATTCAGTTTTCTTCTTTTAATATTTATACTCGTCAGTATCACAAATACACATCTTGATTAGAAGAAATCCTACTATCTATCATTTTAAACGGTGAAAGTAACTACGTGAACACGATTTGTATCTTTACATCCTTGACATGAATGAAATGTAATCCACCTATGGCAATCTGATGATGCCTTATTCACATGATATTGAAGCATTTGTTATCCCTCCTCGCCAAGATGAATGTGGTGTATAAACCAGTCGCGTTAACCTTACGACTTTGCAATTGGAAGTCCCTGGCGGAACGGCTCTGTGTTCTCTCCCATTCCATAATCGCCCACGTCATGGCTAGTTGTCCGCCGCATGTCGCGCACATGCTTGGTGAGATACTGTCCTCCTGTGGCTCGGTGCAGAACCGCCGTGTTGTCCCACATGATGAGGTCGGAGTCGTTCTCCCACGGCATGAGGTACGTGTACTTGGGCTGATCCGCGTGCGCAAACAGCTCGTCCAGGAGTTTTGCCGTGGCCGCTTCGTTTGCCGCGTTGTCCTTTTCGTCAATATCGGTCCAGCCGTCAATATGGTGGATATACGACGTAATGTACAAAGTGTTGCGGCCGTTGCTATGCGGAACGACCAGCTTGTGCTTGGAGAAGGCAAAATCGCGAGGGTCAATAGCCTCGTAGATATCGGGTGCAGCAAGTTTGCGGTTGTGCCTGTGAGACGATGAGCGTAAGCATATGAATGCACGATGACGGCGGGAGCCAGGACGAGAAAAGGGGGAAATCAGCTTACATCATGGAGTGGTTGCCCACAAGGTTCTGGATCCTAGTCTTGGTCGCCCCCGGAAGGTCATCGTACGCCGCACGGGCATCGAGGTACTAGTAGTATTAATATCATGCTCTGTTGTTGATATGTATGCTCTGTCACTGTACCACGTACCAATGTTTCTCCACCCAAGCCCTTGGGCGGCAGCTGGTGCGCACGAAGAATCGACACGTGGGCCCGAGGCGCATTGAACGCAAGGTCGGCGTGCCACAGCGCGTTGCCCTTCATGGCACCCAGCCGCTGTGGGTCCAGCTCGGTCACAAGGTTGCCGTCGGGGTCGAGGTTGCTGACGTCAAACATCTCCTTGTCCGGCAGCCGCATCTTGCGCCCGGCCTTGATGTGCGGCTCCATGTCGTCCAGGGGGCCAAACTGGGCCGCAAAGTCGATCTGCGCACGGTCATTGACAATACCCGTCTTGCGGAACACGAGGACGCCATGCTCGGCGAGAGCGTCCCGGACTTGGGCGATGACATGGGGCGGCACGGGCTTGGAGAAGTCGACGCCCCGAACCTCGGCACAGAACGAGGCGTGCAGAGGAATGACCTCGAGCTGGTCAACAACGGCAGGCATTTTGAGAGAAGGTAAGCGAAACGGTAATGATGTGGAATACAAAAAAATGGTGATTGTTTAGGGGGGGGGTTGTCTTTGGTGACTAATTTCGTTTCTTCTTTTTGAAAAGCTGTGGCGTAAAACTTATTGACTTAATGTCCACGCAATAACAACTCGACAAACTGCCATATTTGTAGATAGTTTTCTGTTCACACGGGGTGATACTTTGCCAAAGACAGTGTACTGTCTGGATCGTAACAGCCTGAGACGTACTTCTCCATCGACTTTCCCGGCACTCCCCTTGACTCCGGCATTCCTTGCATGTGGGGAATGGGGTAAATTAGATGTGAGGCGGGGAAAGAGCACATTACCGCGTCCCGGAAAGCGGAAAACTTCAATCCGGGCTGCCATTGCCTTGGCGTCGATAAGAGTTGGGGAGTGTGGGGTCAGATGGGCAGACAGCAATAACCTACTCCGTTTCCGAGTATGGGCTACCCGATGAAAGGAGATGCACACCATAGGCTTTTAAGAACTGAACGCTAGGATAACAGTAGGAGAGATGGAAGCAAAGAAAATGCTGTAGAAAGATGAGGATGCCAAGACCAAAGTTCCAAATTGATGAAGATGATAATTATCTTCACCATAAAATTTCAGCATTCCGACATTCTCGATATCTTTTCGCGGGCAACGAAAAAAAAGTAAAATAAAATAAAGAAACAAGAATATTATTATTATTATTATTATTATTATTATTATTATTATTCGCCTTTCGCAGTCAATCCTGAATAAAATAGAAAATAAAAACAAAATAAACGTTAAAAACGAAAAGAAAATAAACAGATAATAATGAATAATAAGGTATAGTAAGAATTATCTGAAAAGAAAAGAATATAAGACATACAATGCACGACGGGAGTCTCGTCGTATGACGATTGCTGATTCAAATACGATGTATCTTTTTTTATCATCCATGTCTAACAAATGTTCCTTATCTGACAGATCTATGTTCAAACTCTCATTCCCGGACTTTAGTACGATGACTGTTTTACAACTTGGCTGTATGGTCTGCGGGTGCACGCAGGTCGAATCCATCTATGTCTCGTGCCAGCTTGGCGATGTTGACGTAGCTACTGTTCAGCTGGTTGAGATTCGTCACACCGAGTAGAGCCATTGTTGTCTCCAGCTCGTGTTTTAAGACTGATTGGTTAGCAACGCAGGAGCATCGGAAAACGAAACAAGTGCAAAATTGAGGGATACGTACTGTCGATTGCTTTCACAACACCGTCGAGACCATATGCACCGAGCGCATAAAGGAGGGGACGGCCGATGCCCACAGCTTTTGCACCAAGACACACGGCCTTCAAGATATCGCCACCTCGTAGACAGCCGCCATCGACAAAGATCTCGCACTTTGTCAAAATCTCGGGGCACTGTTGACGGATGCGTAGCAGCGTAGCTAAGCAAGGAGGCGCAGAGTGCAGTTGCCGTCCACCGTGGTTGCTGAGGTAGATAGCGTCGACGCCCAAGTCAACCGCCACACGTGCATCTTCGGCCGACTGGATGCCCTTGAGGGCGATTGGGCGTCCGGGACCCCAGGCTTCGCGGATCCAGGCGAGGTCGGCCCAAGTAAGACTGCGCATGACCTGGCCGGCGTTACCACCGGGAACGACCTTTTTATCTTCCGAGGATGAAGGCGTTGCGGCGTCGCCTCCTTGGAGGTCCTGCCATGCCAATGCTTCCTCCATCTTTAACCGTCGATCTTCGTCCCGATTTCCAACACAGGCCGTGTCGACAGTGATAAGCAGACCGGCATAGCCTGCATTACGGACCGTGCGGATCAACTCAATTGTCTTTTCTTGGCCGTTGTGAACATATAACTGGAAGAAGAGTTTGCTGTTTGCGCCGCAACCTTCATCTCTCAATGTCTGGTCGTGTATCTCAGAAACGTCGCGGTGCGGGACGGACGAGTAGGTGCTGGGTGAGAAGTGTATTCCACGCAAGGCAGCCGCCTGTGCTAGTGCCCCTTCACCATCCGGATGGGTTAACCCGACCAGGCCTGTTGCAGCGATGAAAAACGGCATCGCACAAGGCTCGCCAAGCATAGACGTGGACAGGTCGGGTGCAGAGCTGGACACATCGCGGAGGACTCGTGGGATAAACGTGACCTTGGCCCACTGCGCCAAATTGTCGTGATGGGACTGCAAGGTATCAGCAGCAGACGAGATGTAGGTATATGCCTGCCGAGAGATCGTGGCGCGCGCAATGGGCTCGAAATCAGAGAGGCGGACACACAGGGAAAGATGATGCCGACTCGGGCCTGCTATGGGCACGAGGATTGATTCTGTGTTCGACTTGTCCTTTTCATCCACCGGACCGGCCAAAGCAGGGTGCCTCATTTCAGATAGACAGCGCAAGTGCTGCACTGTACTGGCATCTATAGGACCGAGGTGCTTTGCTGAGATTATTAGAATTATTGGTTTTGTTAAGGATTGGAGCCGAATTGATGTTACAAACCTTTTGGCAATGTCTCGTCGACGGTGGACAATGAATGAATCTTTTTGAATTCTGGAGTTGCGTCCTAAAAAAATTAAAATAAAAAAGGATATTAGATTCTTTCTTTAGTTTTTTTTTTTCTGGACAAAGTGACATCTGTTGCCAAAACGTACTGCCCCGGCACATTTCAACAATAGCGCTGGTCCACCGGGATGCTGTCCTAGATACTCCGTCACATCATAGACGTTGCCGTGGATCACCACCCAGCAGGAGCTGGCCGTGCTGTGACTAGCGACCTCTCGGGCGTCCATGTTAAAAGAAGAGGGGAAACGATGGACGAACAAAGAACAGTGTGAACTTCTAAGAAAAAAAAAGAAAGTACATACTCATTCAAGGCGCATAGCCTCGACGGTTTGAAACACCTATTTAAGAACCAACGCAACTTCGCAAGTTGTTTAAGTTTTGATTTTATTTTTAGGTTCGTCACTGGAATATCGGGATTGGAGTGGCAGCAGACTGCCATCGAAGGTCCCCTACGGAAAATGGCATGGCCTGTTTGGATCGGAAGCCAGATCCTCGTATGCAACAAATTGGAGCCACTCCGCTCCGCAGCTTGCATTTCCCCACACAAAGTCTAGCCGACAGCCAACGTGACTAATGAAAGCCACCGCCGGAAAGAAATAGGCAGGCCCAAACAAGTCATGCTTTTGCCTGTGAAAGCTACTTGTTGTTTCCCCTCAATCCGGCGCCGAACTGTCTCCGCACAGCATCTGGAGATGGAAATGTAAAATCGAGTCTCGGGAAAAGGACAAGCAGGCCATAGCCTCCGTACAACAACAAAATCAAGGCAATTTCCCCAACACCATCCTCTTTTCGAACACCAAAATTTCATTTTCACACATCTGTCGCGCACCGTTACCGACTACACCACTCCAGAACTCTGAAAACATTATGCTTCTCGATCCTAACTCGACGAGCCTCCCCAAAAGGGCAGAGCTGCCTCCTATTCCGAGCGCACCCAAAAATGCTGCCTGGTTCTGGGGCGATAAAGACGAGGTAACAATGAAATGCCATCTTCCTTCTGAGAGAATCGTCATTTGGATGTTAACTTGAAACCAGCATGGAAGACTCAACCTTTTGACGCCGGAGCGAATTGCCAAGGCTGCCAGCAGCGTTAAGCTGGGCCATATTGTGCCATTAAAGTAAGTGCTACTGTCCTCGCTAAGTATTGCTCTTCGTCATTATGTTTTATTGACCAGCAGTAGCCTCCCTCTTGATGTCCCTGGTCCGGCCATGTTTGGACGCGAAGATTTCGAGCACAAGATAAAGAAACTTGCCCCCGGCGCATACGACGAAGTGTTTACTTGCAACCCGCAATCTGGAACGCAGTGGGACGGGTTCCGCCATGTAAGTGGACTACAACTCCGCCAGCCCGAAATGAAATATATATTTTGACCATTTGGACTAATTCTCGAGCTGTAGTTCGCCGACCCAGACACACAAAAATTCTACAACGGGGTAGGTTCTTTCTCACAGATTAATAACTCTTCAACTATGGCCAATACTAACAACGCTCAGCTTACCTCGGACGAAATCGACGAGGGAGTAACTACTCGCTGTGGTGCCCAAGCCTGGGCACAGACAGGAATTGGTACGCAAAGTGGTTGTACATGGGAAGATTCCCCGGGCCCCGTTGACTTTTGAACATTGACAACTAATTTTGGACCACGTAGCTGGCCGAGGTGTTCTCCTTGACGTGTACGGCTGGTCCCAGCAGAAAGACAGTGGTGTTTCCGCCTACGACCCACACACCAGCCACGCCATCTCCGTTGAGGACCTGCAGGCCTGCGCCAAGGCACAAGGCGTGACGTTCGAGACGGGTGATATTCTGCTGGTGCGCTGCGGCTGGGTCCAAAAGTATTCGACACTCGACGCCGCTGGACGACAGGTGTTGGCGGACAAGAAGACACTGCCCGAGCACACGTATGCCGGGCTCGAGCAGTCGGCCGCCATGATTGACTTCCTCCACGATAACTACTTTTCCGCCGCCGTCGCCGACAACCCTATGCTCGAGATGTGGCCGCCGCGCAGCTTCTCCACCAATGATCACTGCCTGCACGCTTTTATGCTGCCTATGTGGGGCATGCCGATTGGTGAGCTATGGGATCTTGAGGGACTGGCAGAGAAATGCCGTGCCACGGGGAGATACACGTTCTTCCTAACGAGCAGCCCAGACTACGTTCATGGAAGCGTGGGTAGCCACCCTAACGCACTGGCCATATTTTGATATGTTGATATTTTGTGGGGACGGGAGACAACAGATACAAATTTCACACGGCTCTAACTCCATCCGTGCCATGATTTTTAATTCATGTAAGGTGAATACTTGGTATATTTCTCGTGGAATTTTCTACGGAAAATTGGTTGCTTCCTTACATATAAATATTAGAAATTAAACGCAAAATAAATAATGAAGTTAAACTCTCTTATGTGGTAAAAATATATGAAACCTTACAACTGTTGTACAACTGTTGGCGATGACAAGCAATCGGACAGGCTGAGAAACGCTGGGTGATTGCAACACTTGATCTGTTCGTGAACTAAAACACAGCCCACAGTTACAAATATAGGAATGATAGATCATCCGGGTCTTGAAGTTGCTGGAGACTGATATCCAGTCCTGAATCAAAAGTATTGCCGTGGGAAAGGGGATGCAAGCTGTCGAGTGGCGTAGTATTGTTTGCGGCCGTTTGAAGGATTGGCTGGGGAGGATGACAAATGCCTGGGCGAGATGTTGCAGCTTCGTCGTGAAGTGGATCACGATTTTGTGGCACGCCATGAATTTTGGGCGACTGTCTTCGCTGTCGGTGTTCTAGAGCCTTAAGAGCATCCAGTGCGGCACAAAGTGGCTTGTCCGCAGGGCGAAATGTCTCCGCCATCACCTCAAGCGTATGGGTGAGACTGCGGAGGTGTGCCTCGGGCTCGACGGCTTCGTCTGGCTCAAGAAGCGGAATGTATTTGACCAGAAAATGCGACGCAATGTCGGCGTACTGGACTCCACTGCATTGGAGGCATCGTATGTCGTACTTGCGGCGAAACGTGGCAAAGAGCTTTGCAATGTGGACAGAACTTGCAGCGCCGAGACGACGGCATTGGTCCGTGATATGAGCCATAGCCAAATGAGATGCAGACGCAGACGGGGAAATGGGGGACGTGGAAGGTGACGATGCGGGCCGGTGCTGGTGAAAGGCAAAAGGCTCAAAAAGCTGGATCTTGGTGAGGTGATACTGCATACTAAAGATCATCAGTTAGTTGTTTGGGATAAATGGGGAAACAAGAACACAGAGGGGGCGTACTGTAACACAGGAACAAAGTGGTTGGTGTTGTTGGTATTGCTGAGATCTTTGACCAACGCCGGCAAGTTGCGGAACCACATATCCAGTTTTGAATTGATGCGCAAGACAGTTGCGTAGTTCTCCACTGACACTCGAAAACTAAACGAGCCGACAAGAAACTCGAGCGCTTCTCGTGTCAGCTCCAGCAGGTCCAGCACACATTCTTGGATTATGCCATCTGGCGAGGGGCTTTGCTCGTTAGATGACATCTGTTGTGAAAACTTGGCAATCATTCGCGAGAGTTGCAGGTCCATGTTTTTGATGGTTAGAGGCCGGCAGAGTCTGTCACACCTGTTAGCGTGAACTGCACACTACACGAAGAAGGTAATAATATTATGAAACGGAAAATAACATACCTTTGTGCCCAGTACCTAACAACGGATGGTTAGATTCAAATGAACGACGTGACAAGAAATTGAAAGGACAGGCATATAATACAGCAGAAGGCAACTTACTTGTCTTGAACAGATGCATACCATAGGATCCAGTGTCGTACCGACCGTTCCGAGTCCGACAGGTCCATGTCTTGCGACGACGCCGGGTCCAGGCGCAGATCAAAGACCAGCCGCGACACAAGCCCAGAATACATGCACCCTGACATATCGTTTCCTGCCGATGTTTCTAGCTCCCCCAATATCAACAACGCTTGAACGGTTGTGATATCTGCATGATTGACCTCGGACTCGAGCAATGTCTTTGAGCGGCTTGCAAACACGGTTTCGCCAGAGGATCGACCGGCGCGGTATGTGGTTTCAAGGAGAGGATCACTTGAGAAACGGGCACCAGCAGCCGCCATTGCCAGGACAAGGGACTCTCTGCAAGCGTAACCATCACCTTTGGCGGCACTTGACGAGGCGGGACCACCAGTCCCCGTGTTATTGCCTATCATTGCCGCCCGTGCCGCCCGAAACGTGGTTTCGTCCACAATCTTCAGCATCGTTTGGAAGTGGGTAAAGTACAAATCCAACAAGGATTCGATAAGAACGTCGGGAATGGCTGATGTCAAGGCAGGACCTGTGTCCGAGGAAGACACGCGCTCGGCGGTGTTTACCTTTACTGGACGTGTGTTGGATCTTGACGCCGCTGGCACTGTGATGGCTCCGGGCTCATTGACCGCAGGCTGTCCTTCAGCACTTTTCCTCTTCTTTTTTTGTACATCCATTGGGGGTTTTTCTTGCAGGCCAGACTGTTCCTCCTGCAGTGGGATGGAAGAGGTGGTGTTCGATGCTGTGACAGGACCTAGAGCTGAAGCTGGAGCCGGAACTGGGAGATGTTGACTGTCCACAGCCCCCGACACTTCCGCTGCCCCTGGCCGCGCCTCGTTTATGTTCTTAGCTCCCCAGCCGAACAGACCATCCTCTGCTGAAGCTATGACATCGAAGCCGTCCAGCACGTCGGCATTGTCAAAGGTGTTGTCGTCAAAGTGGTCGAATAGCAATGTTTCGGTGAAACTAAAGTCAGGGTCGCTATCTTCGGATGATGGGAAAGCCATGGATGCAGCGGTCGATGTAGCGTTGCAGGTTGTGTCAATTCTGTCTGTTCCGGTAGTTGGTATGCTGTGGGCTGTACTTTGGCCGTCGCTCTCGTCTGCATTACGATCATGAATCTCGGTTTGGTCTTTGGGGTGTAACTGAGGCATGCTCGTTCCAGTGTCGCCTGTATTTGACTTGTTCTTAATGTCCAGCAGCCTCTCCAACATCTTGACGCGCTCGGTCAGGTCTTCAACAAGGACCGCGTTGGATGGCCTAGACGGAAGGTGTTAGTGGTCGTGACGGAGGCAGGTATGGGGACATGTTCGAATCTCACCTCTGTCGTTTCCTGTCCTGCCGAAGTTCGCAGTGGAGGTTGTATTTGCGACATGGTGAGCAAGGCGCGCCGACCACCGCACCGTCGCACTTTCCAGTCAGCATTTTTGAGTAGAAACCGACGATTCTCATTGAACATGGCCGTCATGACGTACCTTTGATCGTTTCACACGGCAGTTGTTGCATGCAACGGATGCGCGGGTTCGCTTTTTGACAGGTGGAGGATCCATGTGTTGTCTCTCGGATCTGGGCTCGTCTGTAGTCTGCTCCATGATGGGTCTGGCGTTGCTATTTGGTGACCTTGTAATCTGAATTCTGTGTTTGTGCAGGTGTTAAGGCTGGGGATGTCAAGAGAGGAGCCGAACAAGTCACTTCAGGCACGAAAGGAAGGGCGAACATTCTCATTGCCGGACCAGAAGTTTAGGGTGCCAATGCACATGCCAACATTTCCAACACCAATGAATTGTTATCAATAGAAAATAGTGCCAATAATTGCTTCCGTTGTTCGTGTGAACCACGAGGTAGGGTGTCTAAAGCGAATGTGGAGGTGGGCTCCCTTGGCTGTGGTACTTCACGCTAATCAAAGTGCGCTTCATCGTGGTTTCCCCTCAATTCGTGGGGTAAATGTCAACATCGCTCATCATTAGCGCATTGTCGGCTGCAGTTTTCCTGCACCAGATGTGTCATTGTGATCCACTTGATGCCCGAATAAGAGCGCTACTCAGTGGGACGAGTCATGCAAGTATTGAAATTGAATTGCTTTGGTACTTGTCAAAACGGAAGCTTCTACATAATGAGCTGTGTCCATTAAACGCCATGTTCCAGCCCACATCACAACTTGAGTTCTCGTAACACCTGGGCTGATCCATCCAGTGCCATTTTGGCGCCATTAACCAATGCTGTGCTGTCGCCCGCCACGAGCAGAAAATTGAAGCCCATTCGCACATGCTTGCGGATGGCGTCCGGCGATGCTGAGAAAATACCGACCACCTTGCCCAGTGATCTGCCGAGTTGTGCAATAGTTTCGAGGGCTTGGGTATATTCCTCTTCAACGCCGTCCGCGCCGGCGAGGCCCATTGATAGTCGCAGATCCACGGGGCCTACGAAGACCCCACTAATCCCCTTGGTTTTTAAAATAGCCTCGGCGTGTGCCAGCCCGTCCCGGGACTCGATCATGGCAATGACCGCCACGTCGGGAGCTGTCCTGGAAACGTACTTGTTGAGGTCACTGTCCGCGCTTAGATCGGCCCACGGAGCATTGAACGGGCCGAAGCTGCGCTGCCCACCGGCGGCGGGGTAGCGGGCAAACCGGACCAACCGTTCTGCTTCCTCGGCGCTTTGGACCATGGGCGCCACAATGCCCGCGGCGCCGGCATCCAACGCCCACTTGACCCACTCGACGCCGCAGGCCGGGATGCGGACGAGCGAGGCGCATTTGCCTTTCGAACCCACCGCAATGGCGTGGACAAGGGCGGTTGTGTCGCGCGCCGACAGTGGCGAGTGCTCCATGTCGACGAGCATCCAGTCGAATCCGGCACCGCCCATCAAGTGCGCCGAGAAGGGTGACTCGATGGCGAGATAGGCGCCAAGGAGGATGCGGTTGGCTGCACGCTCAGTGAAGGATGTCATTTTGTATTTTGTTGGCCTGTGATTTGGCAGTGTAAATGTTTGAGCTAGAAAGTGTGCTACCCATCATTAAGACCCTTTCTTTTACGTGTTACGCCTCCAGATACATAAATCAACCTTTCCGCGTTGGCAATAGCAGCATCCAGAAAGCTGCATTGAACAGGAGCATCAGCCATGGTTATGCCTGTAGCGTGTCGAGATGGAGAGATTCTTCCCCGTGGTAAGTTTGGTGAACACGTGAACGGAGACCGGAGACCGGAAAGAAATAGCCTACCGGAAATATCCTTGCCACTCCCCGCCTAGTGCCGTCTTTCAAGGAACTGGGGAAATGGCGGGCTAGCGGCCACCACCACGTGCGCCACTTGCGGAGGAAACAGAGCCTCCTTCCTCTTGGAACGATGCAAATCTTTCCTAATAGGAAACCCATAGGTAAATGCTGAAACAAGGCTCGAATTAACGTCGTCGGCATGGCATAACTGGTCATGCCTGATTTGCACGCGCGGCGCAGTGCGGTGACAGCCTCACCATGTACCCGACAGCCTGGTAGCATCCACTTACCGGCATCCTGTCGGGGAGGAGTTCGTTATATCTGCGCGTTGATTTAGCAAGCCGATAATGCACATAATCATTAAGTTAGCTGATCATCCTTCTTTTTTTCTTTTTTTCTTTTTTTTCTTTTTTTTTCTTTTTATTTCCTTTTTTCTTCAATTCAAGTATTATTATTATTCGATTCGCATCTGCTACTTTGAGTAGCCAGGAACAACTTCGACTGCACGAAGCTCGTTCTTCTTGCAAAATGTCAGAACAACAGCAGACCGAGGCCGAATCCTTGGCCACGCAAGAGAAGGTCGTCAAAGATGTTGATCTCGAACCCACGATTGACCATGCCGAGACGCAGGATTTTGGCTTCGAGACGGTAGCCGACAAACTTCCTCAGAACTACTACTACAGCGTCTATTTCTGGGGCACCATGGTCGCCTGTGGTGCATCATTTGGCTCGGTATGTTTTCTGTCTCTTCAAGAAAAAAAAAGTACGAGTCCCACATGCTAACAATATCGCTCCTCAGGGCGTCGGTGGATTTGCACTTGCAGCCGCGATCCTGACTGTCATCAACGCCGACATTGGACCCAGCGAGTACCTCAACTGGGTCGCTCTGTCTTACACACTCACCGTTTCCATCGGCCTTCTCCTTATCGGCCGCCTCTCTGACTTGTTTGGCCGCCGCTACTTCTTCATCAGCGGTTCTGCATTGGGTCTTATTGGGTGCATCGTGTGTGCGACTGCTCAAAGCATCAACACGCTCATCGGCGGCACCACGCTGATTGGCCTTGGCGCCGCCTCGCAGATCTCGGTTGTGTTTGTCACCGCCGAGCTCGTGCCTGTGCGTCACCGGTTCTTGGCCAACGGCTTCGTCTACATTTGGGCCACGCCCTTTACCGGTATGGGTCCGGCGATCTCGTACGCCTTTGTCACGTACTATGGCAGCTGGCGGCCCTGCTACTATCTCATGATCGGACTCAATGCCCTGGCTGTCGCGTGCTGGGTACTCTTCTATTTCCCACCCAACTTTCAAATGAAGCATCCTGGTCAACGTGCCCTCGGATATGTTCGACAATTTGATATTGTTGGACTGGTGCTCTTTGTGGGTGGCCTGTTGATATTCCTCATGGGTCTGTCCTGGGGAGGCACCATGCACCCGTGGGGCTCGGCCAGCGTTATCGCCACCATTGTCGTTGGTGGTGTGGCACTCATCGTGTTTGGCATCTGGGAGGTCTATGCAAATCTGTCTGAGCCTCTCGTGCCGGTACGCATCTTGAAGAACTTTCAGTGGTTTTCTATCGTCATGGTTCTGTCCATCTCGGTGACGGTCTACTATGCATTTAGTATTCTGTGGCCGCAGATGGTCTTTGGCCTCTACGAGACAGACCTGATTCGAGGTGGTTTGTTGTGTTGTTTGGTAGGTGCTGGAACAAACTTGGGTCAACTGTCATCGGGTATTTTTGGGCGCCGCTTGGGCAATCAGCGGTGGCAATTCGTGGCCGGAACAATTCTCGGCGGAGCGTTTCTTGGTGGTAAGTCCGTTTCCATGAACCCCCTTTCATATTTACTTATTATGTGTTGCTGATAGATTTCGTCCCCATTCAGGTGTCGCCTGTGTGTCTCCAACGAACCTTACTACGACTGCTGTTCTTATCACTCTCGGTAGCTGGGCGCTCGGTTACACCGACTCTGTCGGTCTCGCCATGGCCGGCATTGTCATCGACGACCAGAATGATATTGGCACTGCCGTTGGTCTTGCCGGGTGCATCCGCAACACCATCAGCACAATTGGCACCGCCGTCTACACGGTTATCCTGTCCAATCGACTAGCACAGACCATACCTGCGGAAGTACCACCAGCCTTGATCTCCGCCGGACTTCCGGAATCATCGGTATCGCTTTTCCTCACGGCATATGCTTCGGGCTCTGCTGCATTGGCTGACGTGCCTGGGATCAACGCAACCATCATCGATGTGGGCACAATGGCCTACAAGCAGGCTTCGGCAGATGCCTACCGGACTGTGTTTCTCAGCACAATTGCATTCAGCGGCGTTGCTATCATCTTTGCCTTCTTTACGACCGACGGGACGAAGCGCATGACGCACGATGTTGCTGCAACCCTTCATAAGCCGTCAAATGGACGCCGTAACAATCAGGACGGAACAAAAGAGACGGTGTAATTGCAGGAGTAGGTCGTCTGACATGTACGTTTAACTAGTTAGCAATGGTGATAAATAATGTTTAAATTTAAAGATGACTAGTTGCCCATATTTAAATATCTTTACTTTTCTTTCCCATAACTTTGATTCCATTTTTAAGTAAAGAAGAACTTGAACGGACTGTTATAGAAAAGAAAAAAAAAGAGAGAAATTAGTTCTGATGCAAAATGAATAAATTAGACGAGTCTTAAATAATGTCCAATTGAAAAATGAATATGTTTCTGGTACATGCTACGGCATTTCCTTCTTCCAGTCGTACGCGCTTTCCCAGGCAAATGCCGTCTGAAGAATGAGTTCCTCCTCGAAAAATTTCCCCACAATCTGCAAGCTGGCAGGCACTTTGATAGCCGGGTTCTCTTTAGACGGGACAAAGCCAATGGGCATCGCAAGTGCAGGATGGCCGGTACCATTGAATGGTGACGTGTTTTCTGTGAGACCGGCGCCTGCAGCGATATGTGTGAGTGGTGATATGGCGGCAACTTCAGCTACAGTTGTGCCCGGCAGTGGTGTGCTTGGCTTTAGTGTCGTCGGCATGATCAAAAGGCCGACATTCTTCAGTGCGTCGTCATAGGCATCCTTCAGCTTACGCATGAGATTGACTGACTTGGCATACGCCAATGGGTAGCTCGACCACCCAAGAGCGCCTGATAGCAAGCCTTCTTTGCTGACGACGCCCATATTTGCGACAGAAGCCGGGTCGTAGGGATTGGTGCCGCCCTTCTTCTCCAACAAGTCCGTCAAGATCACTTGTCGCCGTCCAGTTGCCTGGCCACGCATGCCCATATGGTTGCCCATCTTGGAGAGGACACTGTAGATGGTGCGTCCTTGGGTGTGAAGTGGGATGGAGACGTCCGTGACAGTAGCGCCGAGCTTGCGGAAACCGTCGACTGCTGACTGGAAAGACGCTTTCAGAGCGGGGTCCATCTGAGGCCAGTTGACGCCTTCAACCAGAACGCCAATACGGAGGCCAGTTAGTGGGAGTGCCGACGTTGTTGGATAGACCAAGTTGTCTTTGTACGCCGGCACATTTGCAGGGAAGGGTGTTCCAGGACCTTGCCGGTCATCCAGTCCGTCTACCCCAGCGATGGCCTGCAACAAAGTGGCACAGTCTGTGCAGTTCTTCGTAATGGGGCCAACATAGTCGACAGATGCGTCGTTGCTGGCAATTCCGGTGTAAGGGACGAGGCCTGTTGTTGCTTTGATTCCGTACAGGCCGCACATAGCAGCTGGGATGCGAATACTGCCGCCTTGGTCACATCCTAGACCCATATCAACGGCGCCGCTGCCCACAAGTGCGGCCGTACCGGAACTGCTCCCGCCGGCATTGTAACCACGAGCGTATGTATTATGGACCGGACCTGTCGCAGCAGAACAGCTTACCGCACCTCGTGACAAGTTCTCACACACTGCTTTGCCTGCAACGATGCCGCCAGCTTCGAGAACACGGGTCACGACGGTGGCATCCATCTTCGGCGTCCAGTCGGTAAAGCTGTCGGTGCCGACCAGACACGGCACGCCGGCCATGGCGATATTGTCTTTGAAACAGACTGTGCGCCCGGCCAATAGTGTGGAAAATGGCGATGCATGCTCACAATGGCACTTCCATGCCCAAGCGTTGAGCGGGTTGTCATCCGTCTCCGGCCGGTGCACATTTGTCCTCGGCGTTTTCGTCAAGTCGGGCACAGGCTGGTAGTCGTCGAGTGCTGCGACCGTCTCAAAGGTGGCCTCTGCCTTTTGGAGAAGCTCCGTGTAGGCGGCAAGTTCGTGTTCTGGTACGTCAAACCCAACTTCGCGGGCAACCTGGAGGACGTCTTCTTCAGTGACAGGCATGGTTGGCTTGAGAATCTTGAGAATGTCAAGTTGTTTCGTGAAGATGTGCAGTGAAGAGGGGTTGGATTTAGATCTTTTGGGCCGGTCAGCTCAAAGTTTTCAAGAAGATCGCGAAAAAGGTGTAAAAGCAACATACAATGTGACCCATTGCTTATTCCTTCCCCTGCCTTCCGTTATCGGTTTTTGTTTATTTTAGTTATGGTAATGGGGAAGAGCGGGTAATCTCTGCTTGTCTGCTCCCAATCGCCCTGGTTCGCTACCACCGAAGGTCGTATCGAACTGTAATACGTGATTGGCGGACTCATCCGCCGAGCCCCGCCAGAGGACCCACTCTTATCGGCTGACATCCGCTAACAACGTTATGTCGGACCACCTCCGCCTCCCTTATCTCTGACTGCGACGGAGGTCCGTTGCCGGATGCAATGCGATAATGATAAGCCGGCAATTGACAGCCACGATAAGATATGACGATGTGGGATCATTTACGTAGTCCCACGTTGGCTATGTATATTATTTCGTGGCCAGGACATCTTTGTCGACAGTTGACGTTGGTTTGAGCAAACACGAACTTTACTACCGATTTTCTCTTCTACCATCACACTAATTTACCAACACATCAAAATGGTTCACGTCGAAGAATCACTACAGCTCCCTCGGGACTTTGAGGGTAGGTCGTGGCTTACTTTTTATGGCCTACGAGCTACACTTTGCTAACTGATATTTCAGGATTCGGAGAAGAGGGTTTTGACCCACAATGGCCCAACGGCGCACGTATTGCCGTCTCGTTTGTGCTGAACTACGAAGAAGGAGGCGAGCGCAACGTGCTGGACGGCGACCCGATCTCAGAACCGTACTTGTGGGAGAAGGGCGCATCAGGTGGTGGTCGTGAAGGTCGGCACGTGAATGGCGAGCAGGATTTCGAATATGGCTCTAGGGCAGCGTCTTGGCGGTTGCTCCGCCTGTTCAAGCACTTTGGCTGGAACTTTACGACATACGCCGTTGCCGTCGCACTTCAGCGCAACCCAACCTACGCCAAGGCACTGGTGAGAGATGGCCACGAGATTGCATGCCACGGTGTCCGGTGGCTTGACATTTGGGAATATGGCCTTGAAGAAGACAAGGCCTACATTGCTGAGAACATTCGCCTGCTGCACGAAGTGACCGGCGAGATGCCCGTTGGCGCCTACTTTGGCCGCGGCACGCCCAACACGCGCTCCCTGTTTCCCGAGGTGTGGAAGAGCGTCGGCGGCGAGTTCCTGTGGTCGTCGGAATGTTACAACGATGACGTTCCCTACTGGATCGATCTGCCGTGGGAAAAGACGCTGCCCGAGTCGGAACGCGAGGGCATGCTGATGATCCCCTACAACTACGACTGCAATGACGGCAAGTTCCACATGTCGCCCGGCTTCGGCAGTTCGGTGGCGGAGACGTACGAGCAGTACTTGAAAAACACCTTTGACTGCCTGTACCGTGAAGGCGGCAAGATGATGAACATTCCGCTGCACACGCGCATCACCGGCAAGCCCGGCCGGTCCGAGGCGCTGCGCAAGTTCATGCAGTATATTTCCGAGAAGCCGGGTGTCTGGGTCACGACGCGCCGGGACATTGCCAAGCACATGCGCGCCAAGTTCCCGTACAAGCCGGAAGGAAAGTGGATGGAGGGCGCGGAGGAGACGAAGGCGACGGAATGAAGTGAAGCGGAGTGAAGAATGACGACATGAATGTCGGTGCATTTTTATCTCACTATTTGTATATAGAGCTGCAAAAATAATGACAATTAAATTGACTAACCTACAAGCGGAACTTTGTTTTAGTTCCCCCTTTCCTTGCTGGTTTGAAATTGTCCACGGCGGAGGATATTATGATACCCTCCGCAGTACGCAAAATGGCGCCATTATGGCGTAGTTCAGGTGCCGGAGGGTTCTAATCGATAAGCGGCACCCAAACTTTACCAACATACACGAGTCGACGAATCCGGGGCCGCGGATCATGCGGGGATAACTTTCGGTGTCGCATACGGGGTGAACTTTCAACGGTCATAAAATTGATAAATATTGACGCATTGCCAGTGAGCTTTAAGATTATTGATGAAGAACTGGGAGTCTGAAATTCCATAGACATAATCTAGTAACACGTTCAGCTTCAACTACCAAACACACTTTGGACAACATGACCGCCGCAGTTCAAGCACCCGCTCAGCCGACAGAGGCTCCCAGCCTGGCCTACAAGCAGGTCCCAGAGACCAAATATGATCGTGAGTTATTTTGAATAAATACCAAGATAGTTTGGCAATTTACTGACAGTTTACAACCAGTTGAATGGGCCCAGCTTGCTACTCTCGATCTCTCTACCTTTGACCAACCCGGCGGCAAGGAAGCTCTGGCCAAGCAACTCGAGGCCGCCATCCAGACGATTGGCTTCTTCTACATTGTCAACTTTGGTCTGTCGCAGGAAGAGGTCGACCGCCAGTTTGCCATTGGCAAGGAGGTCTTTGAGCTGTCGACGGAGGAGAAGCTCAAGTACCGCGCCGACCTCGAAAACGGCGGCTACAATGGCTACAAGCCGCTGGGTCTGCGCGAAGTGACGCCGGGCGTCCACGACAACACAGAGATTTACAACATTCCCAAGTTTATTGCTGCACACGCCGAGCGCCCCCACCCGTCGGTCATCACCCAAAATAAGCCCGAAATTGAGCACTTTGCCCGCCACATCCACGACAATATTGTGCGCAAGCTGCTGGTGCTGTTCGCCATCATCTTGGAGCTGCCCGAGGACGCGTTGACATCGCACCACCGCTACGACGCTCTCTCTGATTGCCACCTCCGCTACATGAAGTACCACCGCCGCAGCGAGGAGGACAACAAGAAGCTGGAGAACGTGTGGGTCAAGGGCCACACCGACTTTGGCTCGCTGACTCTGCTCTTCCGTCAGCCCGTCGCTGCCCTCCAAGTCCGCGGCGCCGATGGTGGCTGGCGCTGGGTCAAGCCGCTCGCCGGCAGCATCACGGTCAATGTGGCCGACGCGCTTCAGTTCTTGACAAACGGCTTCCTGAAGAGCAGCATCCACCGTGTTGTCGCACCGCCGCCGGACCAGGCCCATGTCGACCGTCTGGGTGTGCTCTACTTTGTCCGCCCGGAAGACGCCCTCGAGCTGCGGCCCGTGCAGAGTGCGGTGCTTGCCCGTCTGGGCTACGATACCAACGAGGACGAAGCAGCTGTTGGCATTACGGCCGGCGAGTGGGTCAAGGCTCGTGTCAAGGGGAACATTGGCAAGGATGGCAAGCGGCTGCCTTTGAATGGCTTGGAGCAGGAAGTCATCAAGGGCAAGTCGGCGAAGTACTACGACTAGGTGGGTGAAAAAGCGGCCCGGAATGTATTAAGACGTCTTTTAATTTCAAATGTAATAAATTGTCAATTGTCCGTCATCTTATCTACAATGTGCATTTCCCTGTTAATTCTCGGAGGGTTTTATAGGCCAACGTTGAAAGGCCGAATGTTGAAAACCATCCGAGCCTCACTATTAAATGTGTGGGGTACGCGGAGCATTCGCGGTCGAGGTGCCCGGCGGCAAATGCCACATGACCTCCATGTCTTGGTTCTACTGGACACTATTGCAAAATCGAGATACTAGAAAAATAACTGGGAAAGGCAAAGAAAGAGCAGTGCAGCCCATCTTTGGTCACTCGGCCGAGACAACGGAGTACAGCCGCTCGAAAGGGAAATCGCATCTGGCCCGAATGTGGGGCAGCCCGAAAAAAGGTTGGTTCACCGTGCATATGCTTGCTGCGTATTTTATCACAACTTCATTCACCCAAATGCAGTCAGTTGTCGTTGAATTTGTTGTTTTGCAGAACTCAACATCGAAAGCAAAGAAGAACGAGTCATTGCCCCAAGGCGCGATGCTTTTCTCAGCACATGTGACGACCGCAAAACCATGAAACTTCCCGATTTAGAAAAGGCTCATACGCTTTGAAGCTCAACTTGTTTACCTCTGATAATTTCGGTGACCGTAATAGTCAAGGTCCATGAAACCTAGTGCTTAGATCATCAACTCGCTTCGAAATCGATGTTGATATGCAGGCAAGCGTGGGCAACATGGATACGCGTATCCGTCATTTCTCCACATGCAGCACCAACTCAAAGAAGCTTTTGGCGGGAGCACGTGCGCAAGTCTAACGGTTCACGGTAGATCTGTAGGGCCCCGCTCCGAACCAGGTTCTCTACCGGCACCACCGGCACGAATTGCACCGTCGTTGACGGCTTGTCCCCGCGAATAACCTTGTTGAGACTGAAAGCGACAGAAGCGAGCAAGCTTTTGTTGAAGCTTTTGTGACATCGCGGCAACCTAGTTATGCGCACTTGTTTACTACAGATTCCCAGCCTCGTGGCAATCTGACCAATGAGCGATCGCCTCACTAACACGTTTCAACCTCAACTCGCATTTTTCCCCGTTCTCTTTAGTTCACATACAACAATGCAGTCTTTTTGTGCTTTGCATATCGTCGGCATCGGGCAGTACCGGTGCGATGGTTCATAACAGACCACATTGAACATTTATGACTCGAATTCGGACCGGTGACGGAGGAGTCGGTGCACTCGGTAGCATAAAAGCCGGGGGCTGTCCATAAAGTCGAAATCAAAATAGGTAAATCTCGTAGACCACGCAAAACAAAACAGTCCCCTTTTACTCGCCATGCCGTCAACATCTTTGCTGGCCCTTGGGCTGGCAGTTGTCTCGTCTGTCTCTGCCGGCCGCAACGGATACCCTCGTTTCGGTGAGAAGCAGTTCTCGCAAGAATTCCTGGACGGCTACAACCTGCTCAAGTTTACAAGCAGCCTTGGTCCCTATTCGGACCGTGTGTCCTATGGTGTCGACCGAAACACACCAGCCGGTTGCGAGGTCGACCAGGTGTTTCTGCTGATGCGCCATGGCGAGCGGTATCCGGACTACTCCGGATTCGGGCAGAACTATGAGGCCGTTCTTACCAAGATGGCTGCCGCAGCCAATGGCACAGAGTGGAAAGGCGACCTTGCTTTCCTCAACGACTGGACATACTACGTCGAAGATCCGGGCATGTACTCGCAGGAGTCGTTCACGGGTGCCTATTCTGGCTTGGCCGATGCATTCGCCCGCGGTACCGACTACCGTCTGCGGTATGGCCATCTCTGGGACAAGAAGTCGGTCGTCCCCATCTTTACCTCTGGCTACGAGCGCGTCATTGAGACGGCACGATACTATGGCCAGGGCTTTTTGGGGTACAACTACTCGACCAATGCGGCCGTCAACATTATCCCCGAGAGCGCCGACCAGGGTGCCAACAGTCTGACGCCGTCGTGCCCGGCCGATCCCAGCTACGTGTCGTGTCTGGTCGGGTCGTTTTCCAAGACAATGCCTGAACTTGGTGTGGCTGCCGCACGCTTCAATGCTCAAAACCCGGGCCTGAACTTGACTGCCCAGGATATCTCGCATCTTATGCAGATGGCTGCCTTTGAACTCAACGTGCGTGCGTACACGCCGTGGGCAGAGGCGTTCACCATGGACGAGTGGGTTGCCTACGGCTACATCTGGGACCTGATGTACTACTACTGTGTTGGGTGAGTTTTCAAAGGTGCCCTCCCCGCCACACATGTCTTCATTTGCTAATATTGAACAGTCCTGGCAGCGAGTACCAGGTTGCCGTCGGCCAGGTCTACACGAATGCTACTCGTGTCCTGATGCAAGAAGGCCCCAAGTCTGGATCCATGTTCTGGTCTTTGTAAGTCTGCCTTCCAAGTGACGAAAAGAAAATTGATTTACTGACCCTCATTAGTGTCCACGACGCCAACATCACGCCCGTCGTGGCAGCTCTCGGTCTCGATACCCCATCCAGCCCGCTGCCCAACGACACCATCCCCTTCCCCAACCCGTACCGCGCCGCGGACATTGTCCCCATGGGTGGCCACCTGACGCTGGAGCGCATAACCTGCAATGCCACCGTCAAAAGTCCTGCTGGCGTCTATGTGAGAGCCGTCATCAACGAGGCCGTCGTTCCTTTTAACAAGTGCCAGAACGGCCCAGGCTACTCGTGCCCTCTGGCCAACTACTCTTCTATTATCGTTGACGCTGCACCATATTTCGACCAGAAGTGCAATACTTCATCTTCGTACCCGCAGTACCTCGACTTCTTCTGGAACTACAACACCTCGACCCAATACAACTTCCAGAACGGGCCTATCGGCTACCAGTTGACAGATACCAATGTCTAGGCGTGGGCGGCAGGCAAATCAAAACACCAAGTACTATGAAAAGGAAATGGCACGAGACATGCAAATGAACCAGTAACAGGTCATGTATTGATGTACATATCGTTTAGATACAGTGAAGGAAGAATAACAATGTATTCTATGATCAGAACATGGTCTTGACCTAAAAAGATCAACGATATTGCAGTGGTACTTTCATTTATTCGATCCTGACCCCCTTTTTTTTTTTAAAAAAAAAAAAAAGAAATTAAAAAAAAAAAAAAAACATGACGAGAAAATATCTACAAAAATGTAGAGTCATGAGGAGTTATGTAATTAAACAAGACAAGCGATTCTTTTGACATTTTGCATTGTGCTTCAAGATACGCCTGTGTGCATCTCACCACAGACGTCTACGTGACGATGACGTCGAGGTGGGACCCACAATTCCACAATTTCGAACCACAACTGAGCACTGGATAAGAGATCAAGCGGGAATGCGGCCAAAATGCCCCAGAATGGAGACACCATCGCCACTTGCACTGATTTCTCCGCACCGGTCTCTAAAATTACCACCGGCGTGCATCCGCGACCGCAGAAAGTCTGCAAAACATCATCTTGAAACGTAACTTTAAGGATGTGTAAATCCGTTGTTCATTTGGAGCGAACACTCTCCAACATCTCCAAATCCACCATTTTCAGAATCACTCGACCACAACATCATCATGACGACATCAAGAGCAACAAACGAGCTCGGCATCGCGACGCTGTCGCTGGGCAATTGGCGCGAGCACAAACTCGAGCCGCGACTTCGGGCCGCTGCACGGGCTGGCTTCAAAGTCATCGACCTCTTTGACGAGTGCTGGTCGGCGTACCTGGCAGAGCATGGCCTAGACGGCGAGGGCGCGGCGGCATGGGAGGCGACGCCCGAGAAGCTGGCCGTGGCGCGCAAGCTGTGCGCCCTCGTCAAATCGTTGGGAATGCGCATCGCCTGCACGCAGCCGCTGCGGGTGATTGAAGGCATTTTGGACCCTGAGGAAAGACGGCGGACGTTAGACGGCGTGGCGGCGCGGTTTCCGTTTATGCGGGCGTTTGACACCGACTTGGTGTTTATGTGCGCCAGCATCCGGCGCGATGCCGGCGTGGAGACCGACCTGAAGAGAGTGGCGCGGGATCTGGCAGAACTGGGCGACATGGCGGCGGCGTACTCTCGAGCCGACGGCGGCAAGATGCTCAAGATTGGCTACGAGGGCCTGTCGTGGGCGGCGCGCAACAATACGTGGTCGTTGTCGTGGGAGGCAGTGCGGTTTGCGAACCGGCCGAATGTCGGCCTGATCGTGGACGCGTTCAACGTACTGGCCGTTGAATTTGCCGATCCATACAACCCAGCAGGCCACGGCCGGATCTTCCCGACGCTGCAGGAGTCCATTGAAGTCCTCACGGCATCCATGGCGGCCCTGGTGGCGATCGTCCCCGGCGACAAGATCTTCTTCTTCCAGTGCGGCGATGCTGAGCGCATGGATCCCACAACTTTCCTGCCGCCAACGGACCCCAGCATTCCTGCTCTTCTGCCGTGGTCGCGGAGCCACCGTCTGTATCCGATGGAGCAGTCCCGTGGAGGATACATGCCGGTCGAGCTAGTGGCTGCTGCTGTCGTGGCGACAGGTTACAAGGGTCCCATTTCGCTCGAAGTCTTTAGCCACACGCTCAACGTGCCTGGCGACAACGTTGCGGAAGACCACGCACGCCGTGGCATTGATGCATTGAATGCTGTTGTCGATAGTATTCAGAACCTGCCGCTATTCTGGAAGGGCAAGGATGAGAGCAAGCAAGCCGTCGAAGCCGTTGTGAGGAGACTGGAGAGCAACGGTAGCCCTCGAGCATCACATATTTAGAACTTTGATAGACACGCTCAACTTTAATCAACGAATACAAAAGCATCCTTGACATTCGTAATGTACAACCATATTTGCATAAAAAAACAACCGAACATCTACAATTTTGCCGATCCATCGTCCACCGTTCGCAGACCGCCTTCGGTGATGACATAGTCCCGATCTCTTTCCCAGCCTGCCCAAGCCTGAAGCAACTTCTCACCGCCACTACCAGGAGCCAGTGTGTGAGGTGACCATCCCTGTTCGAAAGAGCCGGTGCTTGATGGCGTCTCGCTCAGGCCGACCATGGCGCGCTGTTCATAGCGTGCGGCCTCCATCTCGGAGTATGTCAGGACAGGTGTGCAGCACGCATCTGTGCCGTCAAAGATCGCCTCCCATTCGGCTCGTGTGCGTGTCCGGAAGATATCGGTAAACAGCTGATGCAGAGCCGGCCAGGTCGAGCGGTCCTCTCGTTTTTGATACCGAGGGTCAGACTCTACAATACCCAGCCCTTTGCAGAGAGCGGCAAAGAACTTTGGCTCGAGTGAGGCCACAGCCATGTATCGCCCGGCATCCCTGCACTCGTACACACGGTAGTACGGGCAGCCGCCATCGATCAGGTTGTGCCCGCGTGGCTGGTCCCACTGGCCGGGGATCTTGGCCGAGACACGCGGTGCCGTCGCCAGAAACGACACGCCGTCCACCATGTTCGCCTCCACCACCTGGCCGACATTGCTCGTCACACGAGCTTGAAGGGCTAACAAGATTCCAGCAAAGCACACGAGTCCACCACCGGCAAAGTCGGCGAGCAGATTACCAGGCGGGCTTGGCAGCAGCGGTGCAGGACCGCCAAGAGTGGAAAGCACGCCCGAAACGGCTAGATAGTTTAGGTCGTGACCGGCCATATTCGCGTACTTGCCGTCTCGGCGGTAGCCTGTCAGGCGGGCGACGATAAGCCGGGGGTTACGCTTCAGTAAAACCTCACGCGGGCCCAGTCCAAGCCGCTCAAGCACACCGGGCCGGAAGGGGTCGATGAGCACATCGGCATGCTCGACGAGCTTCAACAACAAGTCTCTGCCATGGGGGTGCTTGATGTCGATGCAGACAGACTTCTTGCCGCGGACCAGCACGTCGGGGCTAGGGATGTTTCCTTGGTCGACACGGTCGACGCGGAGCACTTCGGCGCCATTGTCGGCCATGAGAAGGCCGGTAAATGGTCCAGGAGCCAGTCCCGCCAGTTCGATAACGCGGACACCGTCAAGTGAAGGCATGGTTGTGGTGTGGTCTGTTTTCTTTCGTTGTAGAATTGTCGCAGGTGGGAGCGAAAGAAAAAGGGTTTGGCTATGGCAGTGAATGCTATCGTATCAAAATTATGGAATACAATTCATGGAAAAGTTCGTTACGAAATACAATTTGGACAGTGACGTAAGTCTCAAGTGTACGTGCAAATCTGATCCCCAGACGCGAAGACGCGAACCCCAGATTCATAATGTCTCTTCATACTGAGCAATCACAAATACACGAGTCAACATTCGCAGATCTAGGCCCCGGATGTTAATGAATTGACCGGACCGGGCGATTGGTGGCTGGTTTAGTGGCCTAACCACCCAAGAACCAGGGCCGCGTCTGCCCTAAGCAGGGCTCAAGTCCACTAAAACAGTGCTAGTGCAACATCGGTTACGGGGTATGGGGTTCGCTACGGGGCATTCCGGGGCAACCCCATACAGAGCCGCACATCGGGGACGGATGTTGGGCATCGGGCGTTCAAGGACCGAGATGACTACTAACGACCTCTATTGAAATTCAATGTCAATTTGAGTTCTGATTTTCTATGCTCTTTGGGGATATTTTAGAATTTTTATGCATCTCTAATGATCAGCTTTGCTACAAGTAGAGCTCAACCAACGTAGGCATCTACACAGTCAGTTCATGGCGTGGGAAGAATGTGCGTTCGTTACTTTTTTTTATATTGCGCTTTAGGTTCAAATGGTTTGAAATTTGCCGGTCAATTTATTTCATTTATCGTGTGGTAGTTTTGGTCTACAGCTTTGCCCGTGTCTGTGCGATCTTGCGTAGTTCTCTCCTCAGTAGCTTGCCGGTTGGATTCCGTGGCAGCGAGTCCATAAAGTAAACACCACCAGTCAGCTTCTTGTAGCCAGCAACCTTGGAAGCCACAAATGCCTGGATGTCTTTGGCGAGATCGTGTGAGCCTCTGCCCAAGAACGGTTTTGGCACAACAAAAGCACACGGCAGCTCCGTAGCCTGGGCGTCGTCCCGCACAGACGTCACACCGACATCTTTAATTCCCCTGTGCTGAAACAAGACCTCTTCCAGCTCACTAGGACTAACTTGGAATCCTTTGTACTTGATCACGTCCTTGAGGCGGTCGACAATGATGAGATAGCCATTGCTGTCCAGGTAGCCAATGTCTCCCGTGCGGAACCATCCTGGCTCCAGCATTGCCTCTTGCGTGGCAGCGGCATTGTCCTTGTAGCCCATCATGATGGTGGGCGACTGCACGCAGATTTCACCAGGGACACCGCCGGCACCATCGACGTCTTTGCCGTCCTCGCCGACAAAACGGACATTCATGTTGGTAAGCAATGATCCGGCAGCAATCAATGGTGCCTTGCCCTCATCACGCACGCCGCTTTGAGCTACGCACGATGCCAGCTCAGTGCAGCCGTATGTCTGGCACAGACTGACGCCTGGGAACTGGCTGCGCAGTTGGTTGGCCACAACGGGTGTTAGGGGAGCAGCCGAGCAAGAGAAATACTCGAGGTTCGGGTATTTGTACTTCTGAACGACAGAAGTCGACTTGGCCAGAGACAAAGCCACTGGAGGCACAAGCCGCGCCAGTGTCGCCCGCTTCTCACTCATAAGCCGACAGTACGTCTCCACGTCAAAGGACGGCACCATGCACACATATGATCCCAGCCAAGGTGCCATGAGTGCACACACGTAGAGTCCGTATATGTGAGACAAGGGCGGAAAGAAAATCTCCCGCTGGTTGCCGCGCCAGTTATCTGGATTGTCCGCCCGCAGCATCTCGCAGATGCAGACCAAGTTGTGGTGGGAGAGCATCACCGCCTTGGGCAGACCGGTGGTGCCGCTCGAGAGAACAACGGCTGCACAAACTTGCCGAGCATCACGGCCATCCAGAGTGTAGGCAGAGGGATCGATACGCTCGCCACCGAGGAGGTCGTCCGGGAAAAGTGGCGTGTTGGGAACTCGTTCGACAATTGTCATGATAGCGGGCGTCGGTATGGATTTGTCGAGAGACTCGAGCGACTGGCGCACCTTTTCCACAGCCGCAACATCGACAATGAGAAGTTGTGGCTTGACGATTTGAAGTGCGTGGACAATCTCTTTGGCCGTCGAGGAGTGGTTCACCGTGTTTACCACGCATCCGGCGGCCCAGACAGCATGGGCGGCAACAATGTAGTCGACCTGGCTGCGGCCGATAATCGTCACTGTGTCACCACTTTTGAGACCATGGCGATATCTCAAAGAGCTGGCTGCCACAAAAGAGTCCGTCCGAAGACCGCCATATGTGGCCGTCTTTCCTGTCAATGTGTCCTCGCAGACAATGTTGGCTGGGTCGGCGTTGCATGGGTTCTCCAACATCATCTGCGTCACAGATCGATCTGTCCGCAGATGGAGGACGTGGTCTGAGATAATTGGCGCCATATCCATGTATGTTCTGACAGATAGATGATCTTGAGGGTATTGATGATGCTTGGTTTGTGATAAAAGTATCAAATCTTGGGAAAAGAAAATCAAATGAAAGAGTGAGGGATGAAGTAAACAAAATATGACAAGATATCCTGGTTAACGATTATGTCACAATTCTATCAAACTTACGACTAAACTTTTGATCTACCTACTAATGGTATGCATTTGTCTACGTCTTCGCTACATACTTGAAAGGGAAGTCGTTTCTGTCGCAAAGATAGATGTAGCCGTAGATGCATGAGTGACGGTTGGTGGCGCAAGTTGTAACTCCGGTCCACAATTTAAATCGCCGGTGTAACAGCCAACCACTTGGACTAAGAACGCCCGGTATGTATGCCTAGTAAACAGAATCCGACAAACAACACACTACACATGATTTGAGATACCTCTTGCCTAATCCTTTTCTCTAATGAACGGGAATCAGCTGACTCGTCAAGCGAAGTCGGATCGGAAGCCAAGCCGGAATCGACTGACCATCAACACAAGCGAAGTCGGGACTCATCACGGAGTGACACGGAGTAACAACGGAGCGAGAACAGCACCGAAAGCGGGAGAATATGCCAGACTTTTACCGTTTCTCTTTCTCTTCCTTTTCCCTCCTCTAATATTTTCTTGCCTCAGCTGTGGATAAATCATTAGCATATCCCCCCCCCCCCCCCCCCATCCCACTTTTTCCAAACCTGTACCTTGACTCGTTCACGACATCATGAGCTCCGACAGTCACCACGATTCTCCACAACCCACGATCGAGGGCCTTCTCTATGTCCGTCTATTTGGTAAAGATGGTGCACAGACGGACGTCTTTGTTGACGATCCAACCAGCCCGGCCAATGTCTCGGCATTTGCAGCGCTAACGGGGCAAGGTGGCAGGCTGTTTGGCGGAATCACCCTCGGCCAGACCCTCAATGCCGCCCAGCAGACAGTCGGCACAGATTTTGTTGCTCATTCCATGCACTGCAGTTTTGTATCAGGACGCATCGCCACGATTCCAGCTCAGTACCATGTCGAGAAAATCAAAGATGGCCGTCAGTTTTGCACTCGATTTGTCAGGGCTGTACAGAACAAGCGCACATTTTACGTGGCTCTCATCAGTTTCACATCTACCACAAGACAAGACAACGGGCTGCAATATGGGCTTAAGTTCCCTAAGGACGTGCCTTTTCCACCAGCCGAGTATGATGTCAACGAGACGAACGATAAACGCAGCGACAAAGTGCCCTTCCTGCACCACAGCGTCGGTGTACAGTCATCCACCGACAACGATGAACCTTCACGAGTGCACCAGTGGATGCGGGCCCGAAATACAATCTCAGGCCAAGACGGTCACCTCGCGGCACTGGCCTGCATGTCAGACAGCTACTTCCTTGCTGGTGCGCCGCATACGCATGACATATATGACTTTGACAGCCCTCCAGTGTCTGAAGTCTACGATGACGCCCATCGACTGTCCCTTCCATCCCAGAATCATCGCCCTGTCCCACGGCCACATCTTGGCTTTCTAGACAACCGTCAAGCTGGCGAGCGAAAAAAAGCCGTGACGTCTATGGCCAGCCTTGATCACACGCTCTATTTCCACGATTCATCTCGGTTACGTGCCGACCAATGGCTGTTGGCTGAGATCGACTCATCTTGGGCAGGCAGTGGTCGTACTGTCGTCAATATGAAGATTTGGGGCCAGGACGGAACACTCATGGCCAGTTGCACACAAGAAGGACTGGTCAGTGTTGGCGACATGCTAAAGAAACAGTCCCGATTGTGAGACTGTGAAACTGTACGTATAATACTTTTCTATTAACCTTAAAATGTATTTGTAGGATGGAGGATTAACTTTGCGAGATATTTTTTAATTTCCGACTTGGCTTGTTGACACCCATGAGACGGAGGAATGTGCGAGACATAGTGCATTCCCGTTCTGGTCCTTTGACACGAGGCAGGTACGAGACAGCGTGTATTCCTGTTCCGCCTGTTTGACAATCGTGCATATGAACGGTAAAACATTGTTAAATTCTTGACATTTGAAACGTGGGCTGTATACGATAAGTCTGAAGTAACCTTACGTCACTTTCTAAAACCTGAGGAATAGACTACAATCCTCACACACGACCCTTAAATTTTGGAAATTAAAAATCGGAACCGATATCGAGAAGGAGGCTGAGGAAGCGGTAAGGTTACTACTCAATACTCGCTCCTGCTGCTTTACCCGACCTGACTTTACCGGCCCAGGCCCTCTTGTTTCCGGCCCTTATTCTCCGTCCCGCAAGAACAGACAATTAATTCATATTCTCTTATTCCATGATTTTGACAAGATCCTTTACGCTCCTTCCTCTCTCGTTACTTTACCCAGACATCTTGCCAAGCTATATATACCTCTCCTGTAAGCTACCGATTTCAACTCCCTCCCTCCCTCTCTCTCTCTCTCTCTCTCTCTCTCTTTCACAACTAAGCATCACCATCGGCAAGCGACATCGACATTACTGCACTGCCAACCCCAAAACTCCCAAAAACAATTCTACGACAGTCACCACAATTACGATACGATTTTCATCATCTCTCTCCCACTCCACATCTCCCTCTTACTCAATTTTGACAGGAAGCTCAACATACACCATTACGCTATCACTTACATCCTCCTCACTCTGTACCCCATCCGTTACACATTCTTCACTTCTCCCTCTCCTCACCACAACAAGCTATGTCTTTAAGATAAGCGTTGGTGGGACAGACAGGCAAGGGGCCCATGCTAAACCGTGTCGCGTTTAAAAGCAATTCCAAGTCCGCCTTAAGGCAGTGTCCCAGAACGACCACAAACTCGTCGAGCGTGGCAAGTGGATTGCCGGACGTTTCTTTGAGTCTAAAGCCAAGGGCCAGACATTGGCCGGTGCAGCATTTTACCGCACGATCGCGGGCCTTCACGATCGCAAGACAAATGTAACAGAAAAAGATGTCGGCGACTACTGGACATGCCAGCTCTCCATTGACCAAACCACGCCCAGCAGGATCAAAGACACCGTAGTGGCAACCGGACTGAAACTCGAGACTAAAATACCCGGCTCTCTCACGATACCCTCAGGCACTGCAGTTAACCCAGCAGTTTTCGATTTTAACAAACCACGTAACGTTTCCTCGACGAGATACCGCCATAACCCGCGAAGCTCAAGAACAACGGTGCAGTCGTCAGGCTCCAGTGACAGCCAAGTAACCCCGTCTATGTCTAAGGCGGACGTCGAAATGGCCGATTCTAAGGATCCGAAGGAAAGCCCAGACGGGCCCCGTGCCGAGGGACAAGAATTAACAAGCAACCCACACCCGTCTTTAGCCGTCGTAACCCAACGCGTCTATGTAAGGCCCACCGAGGTCATATGACCTAACGCTACGCCCTATTTCTCTAAATATGCCCCTAAGGCCTCATTTCCCACATACATAAAATACATACATATTACTCTTACAGGTTACGACCCCTTTGTTTCGTTGAAAATCCGTTACGCGAAGTTGTTCGTGTGTCTTTGTATTAACTACGACTTTATAAATAAAAAGTTATTTTTTTCGAATTTTTCTGATTACTTTTGAGCGTGTAACGAATTTTTTCGTACGACTTATTTATTTACCTTTATTTTCGGTTAGAAATTATTATGATTTTTCGTTATAACGAACGGTATATTCTTCGTTTTGGTTTTAGGTTAAGCGTTATTGTAAACGGTTTATTACGTGTTTAAGTTTATTATAAATAACTTTAACGAGTGGTATATTTACTTAAAGGTAGTTTACTACGATTATAGTACTTTGAAGTTTTTAATTTTCGAAAACTTTTTTTACGTTAAAGTAAAAAGTAAAACCGTCGACGTTTACGAAACGGTTTTTTTCGATTACGAAATGTAAGGTTATAAGGTTTAGTCCGTTATTGTTAACTCCGTTTATAGCGTACACGATTGGATTAGTTATTATAGTTATAAATCGAAGGATATTAAGTTTTACGTTATACTTTAATGTATTAAAGTTGTGTTGGGTAAAGTAAACGGTAAAACCGTTCGTTACGAGGTTATAACGTTTATTAATATTAAACTCGAGTAGTACGGTACTTTTTTAACTTTTTTATTAGTTTTTTAATATATTTTTAATAAAATTAATAGTATTAAATACGTTTTTACGGACTTTTTTAAAATAGTTATCTTTTTTTAAGAACTTAAGCCGTTTAATCTTATATTTATTGGGCGTTTTAACGGTAAATTCAAGGATAACGATTTTATTTTTTTCGATGTTATTTAAGGGTATATATTATACTTTAAGTATAATAAGTCGTAAAAGGTTATTATTATATTTTTTATATAAACGTTTATTAACGGTAATAAATATTTAAAATATATTAAGTATAGTAAAAATTATATTACGGATTCGGTGTATACTTAGTGTATTTATTGTAAAAAGTGTTATTACGGAGGTGAAAACGTTTATTATTCGAAGTATTTAGAGAAAAGGTCTCGCCGAGGTGTATAAAATAATAAAATAACCGATAAATTTACGTTTAAAGTTATTAAGGCCGTTTTAAAGGCGTAAACGGCGTTACGGGTAAACACTGTTATTATAAGTATATTAAGTGGTATTAATAACGTTTTTGTTAACTATGTATCGGTCGCCGTAAATAATAACGATAATTTACTTACGTAGGTTTATTTAATAATCTTTTTGTTCGCTGAGTATTTTACTAATAATATTATACAAAATAAGGCCGAAGGACTGGTTTACGGATTGTAGAGCGTAAACTTAAATATCGTTAACTTTTTAAACGTTAATGATATTACGCCGGATACCGTTTTACTCGATTCGGGGTTTTTACATTATAAGTTTAACGATTTAAAGTAGTTCGTTATTATTAAATAACTTTTTATACTTATTATAGTACGTAATTTTAACGGCGGTTTCTTTACGTAGTCTCGAGGCGGTATCGTAATACTTTAAGTTAATTATGTTAATGGCGGTACCGTTACGGTGACTTTCTGGGATACCGTATATACTTCGGAAACGTTTTTAAATATGGTATTTGTCGGTATTATGCGTTGGAAGGGGGTTATTATAGACTATAATATTAACTTATTACGTAAAATCGACGGTATTATATTTTACGTTTTCGAATTTAGGCGTAACGTTACTTTTATCTCGATAACGAGACCGATTAACTTTTCGTTTTAAGTTTTTTTTTTCGTTTCGGTAAACTACAAAATTTTACACCGTTAACTTTTTTACGTTAATTCGAAGACGGTATGGAAGGTTGTTAAAGTTATAGGTTTAACTATCACCGGTAACGAGTATTATTACTTGGAGTGTTTTATTGTTAAATTTACGGAGATTATTAGTAAGCGGCTTAAAGACTCCGTTATTATACTCGGTTAACTCGTTTGTGTTAACGTTATGGAGTATATAGTCGGTTGAATAAACTTTCGTTATTTTTTTTACTTTTTAAACGTTTATATTAATTATTATTAGGTCGTTATAATAATCGATAAAAACGAGGTTTTTTTAGTACTTTAAAATACCGTTTTTTACTTCGAACGGTAAACCGGCCTTAAATTGTAATAATTTAGTATGGACGGTGGCCTCGAATTCGGTTTAATAATATAATAATGGTTTCGATTGAGTTTTCGTGTATAGACTAAAAAGTTCGGCGTTATTTTTAAAGTATTAATACCGTACTCGGTGTAAATAAATAGTAAAAACGAGAGGGTTTATTAGACTATTATTATTAAATTTCGTATTATTATAGGCGATATTAATTTTTTTTTTTAGTTTTAGTTATTCGTCGTTAATACCGCCGTTTATATTATAAATTTTTTATTAACGAGAGTAAATCTGGAGAAAAAGTTACCGCGTAAAAGACTTTTTACGGCCTTTAAAATATTACATAAATAAACTCGGCTATATACGGATTACTTACGTATTTATAATTATTAAGCGTACGTATATATTAAAAAAGTATACTAAAGTACGAAAAATAAGTATAACGACCGCGTTAAAGTCGGTTAACTCGTTAATTATATCGAGACTTACGAGTAAATTTTTTACGTTTAGTTTTAAGACGAAAACCGTATTATTAAAGTCTTTTTAGTTCGATTTAATAAGAAAATAGGATTTGTCGATAATTATATCCGCGATAATATTTTTTTTAACTTTAACGCCGAGGTCGCCGACTTTTATATTTACGTAAAAATCGAAGACTTTACGGAGATATATATTTCGGTTTTCATTAGCCTTTTTAAACCGTTTTTAACGAGCAAAAGTAAAGAGTTTATACTTAAAAAGTATACCCCGACGATAAACTTTATTATATTAAACTATAATAATATACTTTAAACGTCGATGTAATTATTACCGTCGGTTTAATTTCTTTTATTCGTTAAAATACCGTAATAATCGTAGTAATAACCGTAAACTTCGTTATTATAAAGACCGTTTTACGACTTATTATAAAACGAAGTTTTTACGGACGTATAATATAATATAAACGGCGTATTATATTACTTATAATTTTTTACGGTTACTAATAATACCGTAAACTTTTAACTACGAGCTTTATTTTTTAATATACGTAACGTCGTTTAATTTAAACCGGAGGTTATTAACGTTTAATTAACCGCCGACGTCGTCGACGATAATTTTATATAATAAGTCGAGAGTAAAACCGAAAACGACGATATTACGTTCGATTAATAACTTTTGACGGAAGAGTTTTTTTTATTAAAGTTACTTTTACGGTCGAGACGTAACGTTAACCGCCCCGACTATAAAGTTTTATATACGAGCGTTAAATTAATATATAGCTTGTTTAATATGTCCGTTTAATAATAGTATTTTTTTATAATAGTAGTAGTCGCTTTAAATATCGAAACGGTATAAAATAATATTTAAATTATAACGGTATATATAACGGCGGTCGACGCCGTTAATTTATAGTACGAAAGTTTTAATATATCGTATAACTTTAACGAAACTTATTAATTTATCGATTATAAAAACCGTTAATTACCGGTTATATAAAAGTAAATCGATAGTTTTAAGGTTATACGTATATAAGACTTCGTCGATATACTTTTTATTATTTAAGTTTTACTCGGTAAATAAGTATATACGAAGAAGGTCGAAAAGGTTAAAGTTAAATAAGTTATACGTGGAGATAAAGAAAGAGACTTTTAGGTCGTAGTTAATATTTTTACCACCGTTATTTCGTTAATTACGTTAAAAGTTTTTTTTGTATACGTTACCGTTAATAATTTATACTTATAATAATATAACTTTAAAATAACTTTCTTAAACGTTACGGTCTCCGACGACTAAGTTATATATATATAATAACTAAAAAGCTTCGAAAAAGGGCCTTAAGTTTACCGCCTTCGGCGTGCTCTTTATAAGCTTATACGAAGCTTTTGGTGGTAGTTTAATATGTTTATCCCGTTTATACGTAGTATTGGATTTAAGTTATATAACTTTAATATTTACTTTTTCGTGAATTAGACTTTCGGTATTATTATAATCGTTTACGTTAACGATATTTTCGTAGTTGGCCTCGATAAAGTTAAACTTATTATTTTTGGCGAGACTTTTAGCCGTTAATACTTTATTCGTTCCTTTAAAGCCGTAAGTACTTTTTTAGGCCTTAATATTCGGCGAGACTAGTAAAAAAAGACGATTTATTTAAGCCTCGAGGTGTACATTACGAATATGCTCCGCCGTTTTAACGTTAAAGAGTTGCCCCGAGTTTATATACCGTGGTTAAACGGTTTTACTTTACCTTCGGTTTAAAAGGCCGATAACACCGATATTACGGTTTATTTAAAGGCCACCGGTTGTATTAATTATACCTTTGTAAATTTACGAGTTGATAATATATTTATATCGAATAAAATTTTTATTGGTAACCGCGGACTTTTTTTTGAGTATTAGGTTTTTTTGAAGTATAATATAAAATATTTCGGTGTTACGAGAAAGTTGAATATCGTTTTTAACGGTAGATTTAACTTAATCGACGATTGATTACTTTTCGGCGTTTACGCTTTTGATCCCACCGGTTTTAACGATACTTTATACGGAGATAATTTGTCGTTTTGCCACTTAACGGTAGGGTTTGTGATATTTGTTGCGGGTGTTTCGGTCTTTTGGAAATTAGGTAAATAGTTTTTCGTCGCTTTATTTATTATAAAGGTTGAATTTATAACTTTAACGCCGGCCGTAAAGGCCTTTAATTAGGTTAAATATATTTTTTATAATTTTAGCCATAATATAAACTTTTTTTTTTTATTATTTACAAACAATAATAATACTTTTATAACTTATTTAAATTTTACGAAAAAGGTAAAAGCTTGTTATATCGATATTCGTTATAAATAAATTATTAAGTAAGTTAATAACAAAAAATTTACACTTTTATATATCTTTTTAATTAAAATAGCCGCCGATAACTTTATAAAACTTTTAAATAAACTAAAATATATTACATTTATCGGTTAATTAAACCTTTTAACACTCTTTATATATTTATACCATTAAGTATATAAATACACCGTAGTTTTAACCTTCGTTTTTTTTTACATTTTTAAAATAATTTTTAAAAGATATTTTACTACGACGGGTAAAATTTTCGCGCCTTATACGTTACTACTTAATATTTCTTTTTTATACTTTTATTTTGGTGGCCTCTCCACTTAATTTTTTGTAACTAGTCGGCTTATTAGATGGTACATCTATGGGGTAGTGTAGGGCTCACCGAGGTTATGTGACCTAGCGTTGCGCTTTATTTCTTTAAATGTGCCCTTAAGGCCTTATTTCCCACATATATAGAATGTATGTACATTACTTTTACAGTTTAACTTTTAACAATTTCTTTTATGTTATAATGGAGACATAGAGACACTAAATAGTAACAACCTTAAAGAAATTCAGGGCGCTCGGCTCGCGGGCTTAAAGTTCGCAATGGAGCTCAAGGTATTCCTGTCTGTACTAGACTCGAGCATCAAGTATGCGCTCGGGCACAGAAATGTCTTGATCTACGCTCGCGATGCAATCGCCCGCCGCGTCGTTGAGTGCTATAAGTATTATAAATGCTGTAAGTGCTGTAAGTGCTGTAAGTGCTGTAAGCTGTAATTTGTGGATAAACGCAGTCTGTGGCTCGATGGCTGAATTGTCGGTGGATGTACCGGGAGCCGTGGGGAATGTGTCAATATTTTAGATAGAGGGATTTTGGATAGAGGATTACTTGGTAGGGTGAAGACATGAACTAAAACCTCGACAATAGATAATTCTGACCGTACCTTCCACTGCGTCGCGGGACAGGCTAATTCGACCGACCCCTTTTCCAGAATCGAGCGCCCCCCTGTACAAATATGACCAAAATTGTGGTGAAGTATTACTATTTGCACCGCTGCCCTTCTGACTAATCGCATGGAGGCACCTTCCCATTACAGCTGTACGACTATTTGTATTTCACCAACAAACACCCGCAACACCCAACGCTTTACATTCAAGCCTCCTCAACCTCGGCGGCACCGGCCTTCTGCTCCACATTGTGGGGCAGACGGTTGACCATGCTGGCGTCCTTGACGAAAAGAGCATCAACCTCCTCAAGGGTCTTTCCAGTGGGGTCGGGGCACATAAAGTACACAAACGCGACACCTACAAAGTTGAAGACAAGAGGCCAGATCCAGATGCGCCAGCCAACGGTCTGGATACCAATGCCACCAGCAAAGACCGTGACGAACGTAAACAGCCACTCGCCAAATAGACCGGCGGCGGCACCGACGTGGCGGTATTTTAGTGGAGCAATCTCAGGGCCGTACAGCCAGGGGCACGTGACCCAGCCCCACCCGTAGAAAAAAACGTAAGGGAACAAGATGAACGCAGCAGCCCACTCCGTGGCACTCGTGATCTTGGATGCTGGGAGACCGATGAGCACGACAAAGATAAGCATGCACACGCTCTGTGCCGAGGCGGTGATGAGCATAATCTTGCGGCGGCCGAGGCGCTCGATCGTGGGGATGCACACCAGGGCGCCGCCAAACTGGACCGTGAGACAGATCGCCGCCAGCAGAGACGAGATAAATGTGGACAATCCAACGTTCTTGAATGTCAGGGTCATGTAGTATACGAGGATGTCAATCCCCATCATTTGCTGGATTGACAGGATGATGAAGGAGATGCGGACACGGCGGCCGACGCGGAGCGGAGTGTTGTCCCACACGAGGCTGATCCAGCTAAGCTTGTTCTCCTGCTCGGCCTCGAGCTGGATGCTCTGCATAATCTCAGCCTTGACGGCCTGGATGACCTGCTCGTCCTCGTCCTGGAGGGGCGTGTCGGGGTTGTAGACGCCGTGCAGACGGGCCAGAGTCATGTCACCCTCGACCTCGCGGCCCTTGGCGTAGTACCAACGGGGTGTGTCCGGGCAGAAGAACATGCCAATGGCAGGAACCATGGCCCACAGCGACTGAAGACCAATGGGAAAGCGCCATGAGAACTGCGTCGTCATCTGCGTGAAACCAAAGTCGACCCAGTACGAAATGGCAACACCAGCGAGCAATGAAGCACAGTTGATGGCCACCTCGGGTCCACGCTCGCGAGCATGGATACTCATTTCAGACTGTGGATGTATTAGATAAAGACGGTCTTTTTATTACTTTTGAATGAAAACACGTGTTGGCCACTTACCATGTACATTGCCACGTTACAAGTGATTAGCTAGTAAGTCTGTTAGTGGTTGGAAGAAAGCAAGAACATTGATTATCCATTGCCGAGCAACACTTACACCAATACCGAAACCCTGCGTTATGTTAGCATTTGTTTTCATAATGATATGTAGGTCTTTACTTACGCAAATGACACGAGCAACGATGATCTGGGCCACAGAGAAGGTAGCCGCCTGGATAATGCCGCCGATGATAATCAAAATGTTGCCGAGCATGATCGAGTTGCGCCGGCCGAGAGGCATACCGACGACAACGACGAGGACAGACATGGCAGCAGCAGCCAGCGTGTACGAGGAGGCAATCATGGGAATGACATATGTGCCGGTCGGATTGTCGATGGCGTCGAGATATTGCGGCGTGTCCTGGACACCGCCAAGAATGCCAGCTTGGTAACCCTCGAGGAAGAAGGACTACATTGTCAGTAAAGTAAACACAAACAAAGGTGACGAACTTGAGATACCTACCACCGAGCAGCAAATCCGCGCAAGCCATCGGAGGCCCTTGCCCTGGATATGTGTCTCAAACATGCTGACAGAGGTTGAGATGCTAGATATGAAGGCAGTTGTTGTGATGCAAAGTAAAACAATAAGGGGTAGAAGGGATAAAGGTTAAAAATAAATGCAAGGTGATGAGAGAGTCGCTGTAGAAAAAGACAAAAAAACGTGTTTGACTTCTTCTTGTTTCGCTGATCTTTCAATCCGAAATGTTTGAAACTCAGATCTCAGAATAGATCGTCGGGGTCTCTCTAGATATCTTTATGTTTTTCAGTCTTCCACCCCTCAAAACGACCTCGACACAATATCAAAACACAACACCCAGATGAAAGTTGGTTGGCTGTGCACTGTCTGTGTAGGATGGACAATGGTTTCCCCCTCGCCTGTCGATGGGTGAGATGCCGATCGTCTCCGGGCCATTTTTGAATTGACCGGAGCCAGGCAGTAGCGACATTTTATCAACATCTTCTCCCAAATCCTGGAATCATGACTGGCTCGCCCCAGCTAGCCTCCCTGAAAATTTGCATCCTCCGCAATATTTCCCGCAAATCCAGGATGATGGGTTGTGGGGGGTAATCCGGGGTAGAATAACTCTTTTGGGCATCAGAAGGAGCCGAAAAGATAACACATTTTAACCGAGTAAGAAAGCCAAACTTCAGAAACAGAAAAAAGGATTCAAGTGTAAAATCCACCCAAGTTTGACGCTTTGGTTCCCTAATTTAGCTAGTCGGGAATGCCGGCACCTTTGTTTTTCGGAATACACGTGCCACCAGACATCAACAGTGGGACCAGAATTACCTTTTTCACACCACAGCAAAACACAGCACATTTGCAAAATGTGTTTGATAAAGTCGCACGTATGGTAGAAAAACTGACGGGTTAATTCATTATGTCTAAGTCTTGTCCAATTTTGCGATGAATTTCTACATCTATTTTTTTCCCAATACTTTAAATTGTTTATGTTCGAAAAAAGTCACAATAGAAACACTAGGAAAACATTCGTCAACAACCTTTTTTGTTTTAAAAACCTGAATTGGCACGTCATTTTTAAACGAGTAATATTTACAAAACATTTTCTATGTACAATTGAAATAACTTGTACCTGCACTGTAAACAATGTACATTACGAATACAGACTTAAGCTGGAGCAGCCACAGTAACTGGGACACCATCACCGGCTGCGAGGGCCTTGAGAATGGCTTCACAGACCTGCACTGCGGCAAGACCGTCTGCACCAGAACATCTGGGCTCTTCCAGGCCGCGGACAACACGAGCAAGATGTTCTGTTTGTTGCTGGAAGGGGATCTCATCGCCGACAGACAGAGGCTCACGAGTCAACTCCAAGTTCCAGCCAATGGTGTTCTCCGGCTTGCCAGCGGCCACGGCCTCATCGTAGCTCCAGAGGACACTGTCCGGCACGCTGAGAGTACCCCGGGTTCCTAGAATGCGGTACGAGTCCACAGGCACCGTTGCCGCAGCATATTCAGCAAAGTCGCCGGCGGCTGACTCCCAACCAAATGGACTCGGGGTGTTGTCCGAGACAAGGAATGTGGCAACGGTTCCGTCCGCATAGCGGGCCATGACGGCTGCGCCCTCTTCCACTGCATCTTCCGCGTCGACATCGGTCGGCAGCTTTCTCTCCCTCTTTGTCTTTGTGGCCCAAATCTGCTCAATGCGCGAGCCGGTCAGGTAGTGCAGAGCATCAATGTCGTGCACCATGTTTGTCCACACGGGACCACCGCCCGCCGACCGTTTGGAGCGCCAACCTGCACCTGGCAGGTTGAAGTAGTCATCACACTTTTTAGATGTCCACAGCGACGAGACGGCCGTGATTCGGCCGATGCGTCCGGCCACAATGGCTTCCTTGGCCTTGGATATGGCCGGGTGGAAGCGGCGGTGGTGTCCAACTAGGAGAGGAACACCGGCCTCGCGGGCTTGTCTTATGAGGTTGATAGCGGAGGCCGACTCTGTAGCCAGCGGCTTCTCGACGAGCATGGCCTTGGGTTTGGCCTGTTTGAGGATATCGTTGGCCACGGAGACATGAAGATGTGAGGGGACGCAGACAATGTATGCATCAGGCTGAGGCTGCCCATCTAGTAATGTTGCCAGGAGGTCGCCCACTGACTTGTAATGCGCCACACCAAGTGTCTTGGCCAGTTTCTCGCCAGGCGGGAAAGGGTCGATGATGGCTGCCAGCTCGCAGTTGGGCGACGATGTTAGATACTTGGCGTGCAGAGGCGCAATTGTGCCGCCGCCGACGAGGACGACGGTGACTTTGGGACTTGAAGCCATTGTGAAGGTTGTGGAGTATTCGTTGGAGTAGGATTTGTCGGCAGAAGGGATTCGTTGGGATTGGAGAAAGCTGCGATGGAGATGGTAAAGATACGCCAACCCAGCGTGGCTCTTGACAGTATTATTAGCAAAGAGGTTCGTTGTTGACAAATGTTGCTCGCAATGATTTGTTTTCCGGACTCAACGTCACAGCTTGAATGCACTCCGCATCTGCATGAAGCTGACAGTCATTAGCGTCCGGTGCCCGGTGTGTAAATAAATGGCCGGACCGGCGCCTACACGGCGTAAGCATTTTGGGAGAGGGAAGCGGGGAAACTGACTCACTAATACTGCCCCGGTCTAATGATGTAGAAACATGCATGTAAAAAGTGCACAGGTGCGAAGGCAACGCGGGGAAGCAGCCTGGGACAGACTGCATGAAATTTGGCCTTTCTCCAAGCAACCAATCTCCAACTTACGGAAGGCCAGGTTCATCGTCAATCACCACATCGTTGGTAACATCATCACAAACACGACAACCCGACACTGGCCCTACCAACTTGCAACAAAACAACACCATGGATATCCTCGAGCAGTCCTTTGCCTACGGCAGCTCGCCTCTGCGCGACGACCCTTCCCTTTTGACGACGAGACGCGATTTCTTCATCTATGGCGGCCACATTGCCCAGTCGCTGTCGCCGCGCCTGCACAATATCATGTTTGCGGCGCGCGGCGTGCCATGGCACTTTGACCTATGCACGACAACGGACCCAGACCGATTTTCGATAGAGCTCAGCAAGGACCGCTGTCTTGGCGCGTCCATTACGATGCCCAACAAGGTGACCTTTGCGCCGCGGCTGGACGCTGTGACAGACGAGGGCAAGGCCATTGGCGCGGTGAATACGGCCTTCCAGCGGCGACAGAACGGGCAGAAGAAGTGGATTGGAACCAACACGGACTGCGTCGGCATCCGCGAATCTGTTTTGGCCAAATTCCCGGATGCCGTCTCAGAAACAAAAGGCCGACCGGCCATGATTCTTGGCGCGGGCGGTGCCGCACGGAGTGCTGTCTATGCGCTGTGGACATGGTTTGGCGTGTCAGAGATCTACGTCGTCAACCGGATCAAGACGGAGGTGGATGCTTTGGTCACGTCGTTTGAGGCTTCCATCAAAGGCATCCGGATCCGCCATGTCGACTCTCTCCACGAGCTTGACGCTCTCAAGCCACCGCAGATCATCGTCGGCACCGTGCCAGACTATCCGCCCAAGGGCGAAGACGAGATTCGGTGTCGGGCCATTTGCGACGCAGTACTGCAGAAGAAGGACAAGGATGGCAACAGCAAACGGATTGTGGTGGACATGTGCTACATGCCGTCGCCGCAAACGGCACTCTACAATATGGCGAAGGACAACGGCTGGAGGGTCGTCTCTGGCACGGAGGTGGTCGCGCGCGTTTGCATTGCGCAGCACATCCTGTGGACAGAAAAGAATGTTGAGGAGGCAACGGTACAACAGCTTATGGCTGTCGTCGAAGAGAGCGTTGGGAGGCCGTCTTCAAACCTGTAGAAACAAAAACACATTACACCTAGATAGACTAACCTCAAATGGCAAGATAATACATCAAGTTAATGATCACAGCATGCATAACAAAATCCTTCGCTAAATAATTGTTCAACCCCGATGTGACAAGCATCCTACAACACTCTACAAGATACTACAGGATCCTGCAAGAGGGGAACGCCGGAGTGTGCCACGAAAAGGCAAGGAAAAAGACAGCATTTGAAAAGTTGGTCTACGCTGGTGGGTCATTAGCCCGGGGGCACCGGCAGCAGATTAAGTGGCCGGTTGTGACGTTGTGTGGGGCCACCAAAATCCGGGGCAGGCACGAAGCGGCTTCACAACACGCGGAGTTGACGCGGAGGTATGCGCAGGGATTTTGAACGATGATCAAAAAATTGAAAGGAAATCCATCAAAAAGAACAACGGTCAAATGCGTACTTGAAAAGAGCTGCATGTTCTTTTGTTATCCTTATGCCGAGATCGTCTCATTCACGAATCCCATCCTTCCATCCCTCCACACCACACACAACCCATTATGTCTGCATCATACGTTTCCCCGTTGGCTCAGGTACGTGCATGTCTCTCAAAATATCCAAATTCACCAGGTTGCCAAGAAATACTAAGATCAGTATCGTCCACAGCCCATCACGCTTCCTCTCTCGGGCAAGGTTATCCCCAACCGTCTGTACCGCACACCCCTCAGCGAGTACGCCGCAACGTACGACGACAAGGACATTGAAAAGTGCGGTAAGCCGCTGCCTCGGTATGCCAAGCTGTACCAGGAAGTGGCCGACGGCGGCGCCGGTCTGATTTGCACGGGCAACATCCCCATCCACCGCGAGCACCTGGAGAACTACAACAATGCCATCTTGGACATGAACCAGCCCTGGGACGCCGTCGCGGCTTTCCGCCCGGCTGTCCAGGCGGCCAAGTCGCGCGGTGCTGTGTTCCTGGGCCAGCTGCAGTTCCCTGGCCGCCAGGTGCCAAAGTTCTTGAACGCCAAGCCCAAGTCGTCGTCCGACACGCAGTTGCGGCCCTGTCTCGACAAGACCTACGGCAAGCCGAGCCCGATGACTAAGGCCGAGATTCTTGATTTGCAGAAGCGCTACGTATGGGCTGCCTCCGTGCTCGCCGAGGCCGGCGCCGACGGCATCATCCTGCACGCCAGCCACGGCTACATTATCAACCAGTTCCTGTCGCCGCTCATCAACAAGCGCACCGACGAGTATGGCGGCTCCCTCGAGAACCGCGCCCGCTTTGTCCTCGAGATTGTGCGCGCCATCCAGGCCAAGCTGCCGTCGGACAAGTTTGTCATTGCGGCCAAGCTCAACTGCCACGACTTTATCGAGGGCGGCACGAGCTTTGCCGAGATGTGCGTCGTCATCAAGTGGCTCGAGGAGGCTGGCGTCGACTTTTTCGACATTTCGGGCGGCACATACGAGTCGCCGGCATGGCGAGGCAACATTATGACGGAGCTGGGCACGCGGCCCTCACGGCGTCTCCAGGGCAGCTACTTTGTGGAGTGGGCCCAGGAGATGAAAAAGGTGCTGTCGCGCGCCGTTATTGGCACGACGGGCGGCTGGCGTGATGGATTCCGCATGGCCGAGGCGGTCGGTCGCGGCGACATTGACATGTGCGGCCTGGGCCGGCCACTGAGGGAAGACCCCGAGTTCGTGCACAAGGTGCTACGTGGCGAGGAGCGGATCAGCAGTAATCTGTAAAGGGTGAGGCGAACACGTTGTTTGATCATCTACTTCGTCTTTGATTTATGTACATAGTTATCTAAAATGTAAACAAAGAACATCTACTCTAAAATACGCCTCCCAATCCCGGTCCAAACATGTCACGGAACAGATCCGCAAATCCATCGCCGGTGTTATCAAAATCACCTTCTGCCGGAGGGACGGCCGGAGTCCAGAATGGGTTGTAGACGGAAATCGCAGGATCCACGATCGCACCAACAGCGTCAGTGACCTCAGTGGCATCTGATGATCCAATAGCTCCCATTGCACCTATGGCCCCCAGAGCGCTGATGCCGTCGTGGTAAGCCATCGGGGTTCTATCGGGCCAGTTCTGTGCGGTGGTGTCATCTGGGTAGATACTGGGGTTCGGCTGGGTATATGAAGGATAAGGTCGGTGATGAAACGCCTCTTGTGCCATTGGCATTGGAGTTGGCATTGGCACGGACATCGACATTTGCTGTGTCTGTGGCAGAGGCTGGGATTGCGTTGGAGGAGGAGCCAAAGGCGGGTGCACTTGGTGTATCTGCTGGGCCTGGTATGCCGGCTGGGTCTGTTGCGGCTGCGATACCGGTGCCGTCATCGGTGTTTCTTGCTCCTGAATCGGCTGCTGAGCTTGTTTTCGTTGTTGGTCGCTGCGTTGGTCGCCTCGGAGGCGAGTCCGTAGACGTGTCTGCAGAATGGACACTAGGTGGTGGCCGAGGAGGGCTGCAATGCCATACCGGTGGGGTGGCGTAGTTCCGGCCTTTTCAAGCTGCAGGGCTACTTGGCCAACGAGAGCAAGCAATTCGCTGTCTGAACCGGCGTTGGATCCGGAAGCATAAAGTGTTGGAAATAGGGACAAGGCTAGGACGGCTGCATACGAGATCATGGCCCATGTCGGCGCCAGCATGCAGTAGAGTCCTTCGCCGTGAGCTTGCAAGTCTCTTACGGCCGATTCACAACACTGGACGGCGGCCGCAAAACAATCTTGACGGATGGCATGCAGCTGGGCTGGATCGTGGCTGATGGACCGGTGGAGTGCAAAGGAGAGTGTCCACAGGCGTGCATGCAAATAAACATGGCCCATGTATGTTTGTGTGGTGTCGACACCCGGACCTGTTTGTACTTCGGCGTCGTCATCGTCTGGTGGCAGCCATGTATCTCGCCAAGGGCGTAGAGTGGCATCGACGAGGTTTCGTACCCAGTGGGCATCACCAACCGACGTTTGCGACTGCGCTTGAGCCTGTGCTCGTCGGTGTAAGTCGCGCTGCAAATCGGCCAAAGTTCTTCGCATCAGCACAAAGGCGCAGATGAATCTGTCAGACGGCTGGGCCAGTGGATGTTGCGACCAGCGCTCAATATTTCGTGTCAATGCCGTCTCGGGGAAGTTGTGCATGCGGCCTCGTGCGGCGCTGTTGGCACGCTCCCACAGCAGGATGCGAAGCCAGGTTCGTTGGCGGTTGCGAGACAGACGGCAGTCCCGTTCAGAACGTTCAGTGCGGCCGGGGCTCGAGTTGTTGCGAGCTGATGGACCCTGAGCACGACCCTGAACGGGATGTGCCGAAGATTCTGATGCCGGGACGGCCGGCGAGACTCTGGTCACGTGTGGTGACCGTGACGACCTGTTTTGTCCGGAGCTTTCTCCCTTCTCTTTTTCCTCTTCCTTGTCCTCCTTGTCCAGTCCAAGTTCTGAGCCGAGGCCAAAGGCGTACATGGTGTACAGCCAACTGCGTTCCTCGGCCATGGTTGGCGCTGGGCTGGCTGACAGCAGCGAGATGTAGTAGCCCTGGATGATCTCGACACTCTTGAATCCACACGCGTGCACATGATGCGAAAGTTTCTCACCGTGGAGTCGAAGACGTTTGGCCAGTGATGCTGCCCCATGACCGACCTCGAACTGTGCCGTCAATGCCATGATCCATGTGAAGAGAAGAGCAGAGCGAGCCCGAACAAAGGCAGGTGTGTGTAGAATGGGATCCAAAATTCCATTAATAGGATGGAAGCGGGCATAGTAGCTGCGAAACAGACTGGCAGCCTCCTCCATCGTCACAAGACCCAGGTCCACGGGGTCAAGATCTGGCCCGACATCGCGTGCCGGCGAAACACCCGGCGGTGGTCTCTTGAAGTAATTGGCGTGGGTAGCATGTTTGTCAGACGGTGGCGCATAAAGAGCATCGAGGCCTTGTTCGAGAGTGTCGCGACTGAGACGAAGACCTAGTGAGACATAGCCAGGACGCCGTAAAAGACGACGGCCGACACCAATGTTGTGAAGCGTGGTCTCTCCATTTTCTCCCGACGATGATGCCGACACCAGTGCTTGGGCAGCATTTGACGAAGCGTCAGCTAGTAAAGCCAAGGGATTGCTCATTGGCTCCGGGTCGGGCTCCTGGTCAGGCTCCGGGTCCGTTTCCATCTCGGTTTGTGCAGGTTCATCGTAAGAATACGGTGCCGGGGTGGATGAGGCGACGGCGACAATGGTGTCCGCCGGTGAGACCGTGTTGTTTTCGGCTGTCACATTGTGACCATTATCAGTTGGAACAACCGAAACGTTTGATGTAGCGGTGATGTCTGATATATCTGGGATGTTTGTGACGTCGATGCTGGATATTTGCGTAAAGTCGTGGGTTGAGTCTTCGTCTGTGCCGTCTTGTGTCTCGCTTTGCATCCGTGCCTTTTTGAGCTCGGCCTTTTTCAGCTCGGCCTGCATTCGTCGGTACGCCTTTTCGAGGCCGTGGTAACGGCCGGTTGCGCCGTGTCGTCGGCCGAGCGGGCGAGCTTCAGGAATTGTGCATGTGCGTTTGTTGCGTCGGCATCTCTCGCACGGCTGGGTTTCTGTCGATCCGCTGTCGTTGCCGTTCTCACTGCCGTTCTGGCTCCCACTCTCTGTCTCAGCAGGGGTCGGCCGGATACAGCGCATCTTGAGCTTTCGACAGGCCTCGCAGGCCGTCAGCGCCGCCGGACGCGTGCGGCCGGTGCTTTTGGTAGCGCTACCGTTGGAAGATATTGATGACATGTTGACGATTAATCATTTCGTCCCGGGGAGATGGCTGTGCTGACAGAAAGAAACAGGGAAGAGATGTGAAGAAACGGGGAAGGAGAGGAGAAGAGACGAAAATAAAAGAAGCCGTGCGGGGAATGCCCCAGACTTTTTGATTCATCTTGGTCAACGATGGGGCCTGCCAGTGACAAAATTTGGTAGAGAACTCCACTTTAGTGGCCAACTACAGTTTATTCAGCGCTATTGATTAGTGCAGATGCGCTATTGTTTGGCGTGTCATTGGCCCTTCAGCATGCTTGTTTCTACTTTTCTTTTTCTTTCTTTTCTCGACCCTGCGGTATCGCAATGCATATTGTCAAGTTAAACTTCCTATTTCTTCCGTAAGGTGTATTCATCATAGCCTAAATGTGTCTATTCATTATCTACAATTTCAGGCTTCTACACACCCCGTCCACCGTCGACGTCCATGATCGTGCCCGTCATAAACGAGCTCTGGTCCGAGGCCAGGAACCACGCTGCGTTAGCCACGTCCTCAGGCTCGCACAACCGCTGCATCGGCAGTGAGGACGTCACTTTCAGCAGCTTCGCCGCACGCTCGGCCTCGTCCTGGCCAACGAGACTGGCTTGAAGCATGCCTGTGTTGCCAACCGCCGGCGCAATGCCGTTGAAACGGATCGTCGGTGCGTACTCCATGGCCATGCTCTTGGTAGCAATGGCCACAGCCGCCTTGGAGGCGTTGTAAATGGCAAAGCCTGGGCGTGGGCGGGTGTAACCTGTGCTGGTGATGTTGACAAAGACGCCGTGGCCCTGCTCGAGCATAAAGGGTGCAATGACCTGTGCACTCAAGAACGTGGGCTGGAGAAGTCAGTCACGATGTTCGACAAAGATTTTGAGCTGAGCGGGCAATACTTACCCTGACGTTGACATTGAAAGTCTTGTCATACTCCTCCATTGTCTTGGTATGGATCGGTGCGTTGTCGAATGTGATGCCGGCATTGTTGACGACGATATCCAGACGGCCGTATGCCGTCTTGGCATAGGTCAGGGCCTCCTCCCAAGACTCGCGCTTGGTCACATCTGCCTTTTGGTAGTGGACATTCTCGGTCTCCTCGCCGACATCAAGGTCGAGCACGATCACCTTGCAGCCTTCACTAACAAACCGCTGCACAATGGCTGCGCCGAAACCGCGGAGGCCGCCGGTGACGACGGCGACTCGTGAGTCGATTGCGTTTGGTAGAAGAGGCATGTTGGTTGGGGGCTTATCAGGGAGAGTGTGGATTGGAGATGAAACGTCGAAACAGAAATTTAGAAATTCAGGAAATGCAGCATGAAAATTGGCACAGTTAAACCATAATAATTATTGAGCTTAGGACGAAGCATTGGGAATAAAGTCATGATGTTCTGTGATACATTTTCGTGGACGTCGGCTGTTAACCGACGTTGTTGGTGGAGCAAGTCCCCGCATACGGATTACTGCTGACGATCTCCAGGCTTTGGTTTGGAGAGAGACGTGAATGGGGAGACCCGGCAAAACTACATTAGACAAAATAAAAAAACGGAAGGAACAGAGAAAGAGATCTACAAAAGCAACAAGTCAAAAGACGGACTCGTGTGTCCCTGGCACCATGATGCTACTAGCCGACGACTGGCCAAAATCCCCCGCACACAGGTCGCCGCTTATTTATTTTTCCCCAGGCGTTAGTGGGATTCTGGTAGTGCCGGTTATTTATTCAGGCTCCGTCGTCCGGTCGGGTACGGGTACACTTTATGACGATCGAATGCGGGAATGCGATGGGAATCCAGCAACAACGTCGAGTAGGATTTACGCATTTGTCAGGAAGCAAAATGGAAAACATACACGGCCATGCTCCGCGCTCGGGTCACCAATGCACCGATTTTTGGCGAAAAGCCCGGTCATGACGTTTAAAGAAAATTAAATGTAAATCAGAGTACGACGTACATTACAATGTAGCAAAACAGGACAATACATCAAGAGATTGGCGTCAATTTGCAATACCACCACAGCATTGCCAACCAAACTACTTTGACAGACCAGAATCCGACAATAATTCACACCACATACTCTTCTAAAAAATGCCCATCCAAGTCGCTATTGCGAGCAACGCGCTCGGCAAGTCGGTCGCAGGCCACACAATCTTCCGCAAGCTCGAGGCCGCCAGCAAGCATGGCTTTGAGGGCGCCGAAATTGCCATGGAGTGCCTCGACGCTCACGCAAATTCCGTCTTCGCACACCTCCCAGTTCGCCAAGCCCGGCTCCGTGCCGCAGCCGCCGACGTCCGCAACAAGGCCGACTCTCTCGGTCTGCATCTGGTGGCGCTGAACCCGTTTGGTGCCTACGACGGTCTTCGAGACGCCGCAGCCATCAATGCCCGCCTTGACGAGGCCGAGCTGTGGTTTGACCTGTGCGTCATTCTGCGCGTGGATATTTTCCAAATCACTTCGGCGCTATACCCAATTGACCCGACAAGCCTGACCACCGACCTCGACACTTTGGCCGCCAACATGCGCCGCCTTGGCCTGATGGCCCAGGTCCGTGGGCTCAAGATCGGCTACGAGGCGCCCGCCTGGGGCATCCATCTGGATACATGGCAGCAGATTGACGCGGTGATCCGCAAGGTCAACATGTACTCGACGGTCCAGCATTGTTTGGACACGTTCCACATTGCCGCGCGCGTCGCCGGCGACCCGTTCAACGCCCAACAACCCGTCCGCCTCGACGGCATGGCCGCCCTCCAGAGCAGCCTCCAGGAAATGAAGCAGGACCCGACCTTCAAGGACCGCATCGCCTACTTCCAGCTGAGCGACGCCATCCCCGCCGACCCCAGCCAGCCCAACTACGCTCGCCGTGACCTGGCCCAGCCGCCGTTTATGACGCAGTCGCGGAACTGTCGCGTGTTCCCCGGCGAGGGCGTGCTGCCCGTCATGGAGGTGGCCAAGACTGTATTTGACCTGGGATTCAGCGGCTGGGTGACGATGGAGGTGTTCCACACAGAGCACTACGATCCCCGACCGGGCGTGCCTGATGACTGGGCACGTCGTGGCATGGAGTCCTGGAAGAAGGTGGAGGAGTATTGCGGGCTGGACAAGGCGGAACTGCGTACAGCACCGGCCACTCCTGTTAAGACGTCACGGTTATGAGCTACGCTGGAGAACACATTAGATAACAACATGGTTGAATAAATGAAATATTACTTTTTGGATTCTATTTGACTTTTTATGACATATTTTGATTTGTTGCATATTTTTGCTAGTTTTTTTATTCTTTTCGAAGATTATTTCTTTCCTAAAAGGAAACAATAATCTAGGTAATACCTAAGCGGAGTCAACGACGACCCCATAAACTCCAAACAGAGATTCAGTTCTTAGATGTGAACAAAATCATGATTCAAACAAATCGACCTGCACGCCTGCCACATTGCCCAAAACGTCGTCGCCTTCCAAACCAGCTTGACAAGTGGCTTCGGCCTGTCGACGTTGACCCTGGATCAGCGGATTTTAGCGTGAGGGGCGCCCATTCAACCCTGATCAGGAGACGTAACTGAGATACGACACTAACAATTCGTGGGTGGGACCGGCGATGAATTAAGTGACCGGTCCGCCAAGTAGTGACGTTTGCGCGTCGGAGCTCTTTACAGCTGTACGAGAAGGGTAGTTCGATGTAAATAAAAAAATCTTCGAGAAGGAAATAAAACTTTGCTCGAGAGTAGTTCTTCAATCTTAGCTTCATCTGAAATTCTCGATTCTTGTCGTTCACATCTACACAACCACACACAACATGTCTTCCTCCGAATCCCTCTCTGTCGACGTGCTCGTCTGCGGCGGCGGCATGTCCGGCCTGGCCTGCGCATCATTTGCTGCTCGTTCTGGTGCCAAGGTCCTGGTGGTCGAAAAACAGGCAGCGGTCGGCGGCTCGTCCAACTACTCGGCGGGCATGTTCTGGGCGCCGCGCAACTACGAGATGCTGCGCGGATGGGTGCCCGACGGCGAACCGGAGCTGCAAAAAGCTTTCCTTGACGAGTACCTGAGCGCGGTGCAGTGGATGCGCGAGCAAAACGTGCCGACGGCGCCGCGGTTCGACGGCATCATGACGATTGGCATTGGCTTCCCGATCACAATCAAGGCTCTGCAGCAAGTCCAAAGAGAATGGATCGCGGCGAGCAACACACAGTCCCAGATTTGGACAAACGCGTCGGTGGTGAAGCTGAACCAGGAGGCCCCCGGTGTCAGCGGATCCCGTGTCACGGGTGCTGTCGTGCGTCGGGGTGACCGGTTGTACAACATCTCGGCCAAGACGGTCGTGCTGGCCACAGGCGGTTTCCAGGGCTCGCCGTCGCTGACGTCGCGCTACCTGGGCCAAGGCGCCGACAACATTTTTGTGCGGGCCAACAAGGGCTCTGTCGGTGACGGCATTACGCTGGCAACGGGCGTAGGTGCAGGCACGAGCCGCGGCATGAGCACGTACTATGGCCACTTGATGGCGGCGCCTCTACGCAAGGAGGACGTCGACCCCAAGGACTATCTGCCGCTGGCCCAATACCAGAGCAAGCACTGTCTGCTGCTCAACGAGGCCGGCCGCCGGTTCACCGACGAGACGACGGGCGACGAGATCATCAACCAGTACCTGGCCAAACAAGAGAAGCGCCGTGGCTTCCTAGTCTTCAACGAGAAGACGCGCCAGCAGCACTGCGTCCGCGCACTGTTCCCCAACGCCGGCGATATTGACCGCCTGCAAAAGGCCAAGGAGCACGGCTGCCGTGTTGAAAGCGCATCGACTCTTGATGGCCTCGCCCAGATTCTTGGTTCGTGGGGCGTCGACGCCAACCAGGCCCGTCGCACCATTGCCGACTATGCCAAGTATACCTCTTCTCCTTCCAACTCTGGCGTCTCCCTCGACGCACCCGTCGGCCGTGGCGGCGCACCCCCTGTCCCTCTGATCGACGGCGTCGATGGACCCTTCTTCGCCATGGAGGTCCAGCCGAGCATCACATTCACCTACGGCGGCATCGCCATAGACACCGAGGGCCACGCCCTGACCGCGGACAAGACGCGCATCCCCGGCCTGCACGTCGCCGGTGTCGATGCTGGCGGTTTTAGCAACACGGGCTACACTGGCGGTCTCTCGCTGGCCTTTGTGACGGGCATGTGGGCTGCACGCCGCGTTGCCAAGGAGCTTGGTCTGCCGGAGCCCAAGCTGCCGACGCCCCACCCGGCCGATGTCAAGGCCACAATCACGGCTGCTAACCTGTAGGGGAGGAGATAAAGTGGATGACGAAATGGTTGTTTCGCTTAAAAACTTGTTGAATTTGCGCTCTGCTGTACATAATAGATTGAACAAAATATTTACATCATATACTTGTCGGTCCAGGTGTCCTGTGTCCTGTTTTCTGTGTCGTCCCTACAGTTTGACCATACAGCGGTGGCCATGAGGTGAAATCAAAAAGAAGTTGTCCATCTCCATCTCGGCGTCCGTCATGGTGTTGCCAAGCTTTGCATTCGGGCATTCCCTGAAAAATTCAGTGAGAGCCAGACGCAGTTCTGTACGGGCCAGGTGGAGACCCAGACAAACGCGCGTGCCTGCACCAAACGGCGAGAATGCCTGCTTCTGCTCCTTAGTCACAGCAGCGGGATCCAAAAACCTTGTTTCAACAAACTTCAGAGGATTGGCCCAAATGTTGGGATCACGGTGGGCCGTGTAGGCCTGTGTTTCGACCAAGGTTCCCTCGGGAAGGAAATGGCCGTCAAATGTGGCACCGCCGCGAGGCACGGTTCTTTGCAGCGCACCCGGGGCGGCACCATAAAGCCTCAGTGTCTCCTCGATGACGGCATTCAAAAGAGGGATCTTCTCCAGATCAGCATCGCCATATCCTGGGGAGAGGGCAGCAACCTGTGCCACTAGCTCCCGCTGAAGCTCCGGCTTCTTGAGAACACACCAAACAGCATACGTCAGCGTGTTGGCTGTCGTGTCGGAGCCGGCCACCAGCAAGTTTGATGCTTCGAGACGGATGCTGAGGTCGCTAAAGTTCTCCTTGTCGCCGCCGTCCTCGCACGCCGCCATCATGTTGCTAAACAGGTTCTGACTGCCGCCGCCCTGTTTCTTCATGTTATCGACCGCCCGGCCGCCGTACTCGACGATAAACTTGCGCCCGTTGACAATCATCTGGACGGCCTCGAGCGGCAGCCAGCGCAACACGGCATACACCCAGGGAAGCTCGTAGCCGATGCCGCTGGTCACGAGCGCCATCTCGAGCGTGCGCACGTACTTGTTCTTCTCGCCGGCCTCGAGCAAGTGGAACGACTCGCCAAACGCCAGGTGCGACATAACGTCCGTTGCCATCAAAGTCCACCACTTGAGCACGTCGGCCTCGCCCGTCTGGAGGATGTTCTGCTTGATGCGCGACACGGCGAGCTTTACTTTCTCGTGGACCGTCGGTTCCCAGTTCTGGCGCAGCGACACATTGCTAAAGGCCTTTGCAAACAGGCGTCTGCGCTGCGCGTGGTCTTTGGGGTTGACCATGGCAAAGATGCCGAGCTCGGGCGCATTTTTCGTGCCTGGGTACCAGGGGCCCTTGAGAAAGCCGCCGCCAATGCGGTGGATCTTGGCGACGCCATCCTGGTCGGCGACGGCGACTTCGTCAGGGGAAATGCGCACGACCGGTCCATACTTTTCGTGCAAGTCGTGCACAAAATACATGCGCAGTCCAGTAAGGATACTTTTCTTGAGAGCAAGGCGCGAGAATCGTGTGTGCCATGGGCCAGGGAGTCCCGACAGCGGCGAGAAGAATGCTTTTGCAATTGCCTGGGGGTGTTAGATCGCAACGTGTCGTTTAACCAGCCGTAGACAATGAGGTGTCGCTCACCTTGACGACGACAAGCACCACGAAGGCGAGGCACGTCCAGCCCGCGATTGAAAGTTGAAGCACGGCCATGGTTGCTCGTTTTTGGAGTGGTGTTTGAAATGATTTGACGTTCAAGTCACGAACGTGGCGATTTCGCGTGTTTGTATTTCACTTTTTGTTCAGCATTCGTGTCCTCTAGCCAAGTTCTCTGCACATCTGCCGATCACAAATGGGTCTTGGCGGGGCTGCCCTTTTCGGCGACAATGGGCGAAGCGACAACCCCAAAGATGCAAGGCCGAACACCGAAAATGCGGCATGTGGAGGTCACATCCCGGATTTTGTGAGAGCTTGTGTCAGGGTGTGGAGACCCCCGTTTGTGGCGCTTGCGGGGCCCCGCGTCATGAAAGTAAGAATTTTCGTGCGTGCGGAGAACGGGCTCATCAGTTCTCCGTACCCCGTAGCTTTCATCTCGAATCGGCATGGTCAATGAATTGTAACATGAAGAAGCTGATTCGGCAGATTGCTCAATTGAATTGAATCGATAAGGGTGCAATATCCTTCGAAAAGGCAGACGTTCCCTCCTAGTTTTGGTACCATGCCATGTCTCCAGATCATACTTGCCGCACAAGGCTAACCTGCAATTACATCTCATCGTTTCAACTTTGTGTGCATAATTGCTGCATTCCAGTAGGTGTTGTAATTGAACTTTGTTTATTAGCAATAGCCCACAGATGGTTCATCTTGGTGTGAATGACGGCCAATTCTGGAGCGTCTCAAAATCAGGCATCCATACAGGTGCAGCATCTCTATCTAGATTTGCATCGTTATCCTGGCCCTGACTCTGTGCCTGTGTCGGGTCCTGGTCAATCCAGTTTGCCAGTTCTTTCACCAGATACCAGACATCACCGTCGTCGTCTCGGCCACCTTCCACTGCTGGGGCAGCCCCATTGTGATTGCCATTTATCGCTTCCGTGCCATCATGGGGATAGAATCGAGAGTTTTCCTCTTGGGGTGGTGGTGGTAGTGGCTGACCTTGGGCAAGGGTGGCCATGTCTGCCAGCTCGTTGTCTTCGCCGGAATCGCCACGATCTGCCGCCCTCAGCTTCTGCATCGTCGCACCAACTAGCAACTCGAATGCATCCCGGTACTTGCGCACCCATGGAGCACGCTCGCTCATGACAAACAGGACCAAAGAGCAGGCGCGCAGGTCGTCTGCCAGAGTGACGGACCACACTCGGTGTGTCTGTGTCCAGAGGCCGTACAATAAGGTGGCACCCGCAACAAAGATTGTCTGTACGGCAATGAAAGAGTGACCGTAGTGTAGCGACTGATGTAAGCGTTTATGGGACTGGCAAATGTTGCCGGCGGCGGAGAGACATCGTGTGAGAAACGGATCTGAGGCGGGAAGAATCGTCAGGAACGGCTGGATCAATGTTCGAACGGCTCGATGGTAGTGCAGCAAAAGATAGCTGGTGTCGGCTTCGTCTTCGTTGGTTGCAGTCGCACGGAGCGTTGAGGTCATATTCTTCCTCCAGTCCTCCAAGGCAGCATACAGCACGTCGAGTTTCGGTCTAAGCGTGCCCAATGGCTTGTCGGCACGGTAGACAGAGTGATGGATTCGAGACTCGATTCGCCGGAGCTGAAACAACAGGATAGCGCGTTGAATATTGTCCGTCTCGGCGGGATGGATAGGAGGTGATGACGGGTACTCTCCCACTGTCGCCCTTGGCAAGTCAACATCAATGTGTCGATCTGCCAGGCTAAGAGGCCGCCCAAGTGATATCGCAATATTTCTCTCGAGTGCGTAGACAGTCCAAAATAGCCGCCTTCTTGCATGAACTGCCGTTGGTGATAACCCTTGTTCATGACTTCGGCGATGCATGCCCAGGTCGATACATGTTCGCATTGCAAGGCCGATCATGTACCATGTGCCGAGACCAGAGGCGGACCTTAGATGGTAGATAACCAACATCGTCATGGCCTCAATGTTCTGAATGGTTCTCGGCTCTCTGGCTGCCGACATGTGTTGAAGAGCCGTAACATAAAATCGCTCTGGGGTGACGTCCATGTTCTTGTTTGTCAACTGGAGCAGGGTCGCTCCAATGGCATATACCATGTACAGCTTGAAGATGCCATATCGTTGGGATGGTGTGAGTGGTGATGTCGGTGCATTTCCAGAAGAGTGTTCTTTCTGAAGCGCCCACAGCTCAGATGGTTGTAGAAATGGATATCGGGAATGTGGTTGTGACAGGTAAAGGTTGAGAAGTCGTGAACCAAGAGCATCGCTTGGTGGCTCCTTGATGCTGTACCTGGCCATTTCGTCCTTTGTCATAGCGCGCACTCCACCTCGAGGAAGACGAGCTGACAATGGACCACCAGGGCTTGTCTCTGACATTTCATGTCTGTCAACGACATCTGGTATGGCCTTCTTCCACACCGTTGCCTGCACCATCTCGCCAAGGTTGACCGCCAAGGACAGACCTGCCGATGGACCCACATACGCCGGTGCTTCAAAGTTACCGAGTGAGATGATGCCGACGACTTCACTCAAAGCGGTGTCAGCAACATGCGGTGGAGTTGTCGTGGCTGGGGTACCGTCATTGATCGGCCTTGTCTCAACCACTTCCTGGCGGGCTCGACTTTGGCTGCCTCGGTCTTGGAGCTGCATCTCAAGCTGGGCCACCCTTTCCTCCAGCGCTCTTGTGTAAGCAATTGGCAATGGCTGGCTTGCCACATCAGCCTTGTCGCAGCCCTCCGACAGGCCCGCCCGCCGGCAGTTGCTGCACACCGGCACCTGGTCGTCGCATTTTTGCTTCCGATTCTTGCACCGTGTGCAGGCCGTCCGTCCCCGCTTTCGGGGGTTGTAGTCGGTGTCTGGCGGTGATGCAACGTCGGCAGTCGCCGTAATCGGTGTAGGCGTCGGTGTGTGGTCCGACATTCTGTTTGCAGGTGTCAAGCTTTTTGCATTGACAGGGAGCATTTTCAGTGACCGGATCTACGCCGACGGTATCTGGGCTGTGCCCGATATAAGCAAACGGTGCCACCGACGCCAGACAGCATTGCTATGGTATCTAATCAACGATTATTCCCACTCACCGATAACTTCAATCGACACTAGTTCAGCGCATGTCTTGGCACCCATCAACGTCAACATCCTTATCTCGGAGGTCCGATTAACGGCCCCACTCACGACAACAATCGTGCACTAGTCCAAATTTGGCAATTCCACCTTACAAGTCTTATCTTGCCGCCGGCAATTCGATTCTTCAACGGTGATACATACGACAACCAAATTCACTTCATTGTTACCAAAGTGATTATTTCGGTTGTCGGAAACCGCAATGGCTTACATTTGCTATTTATCCTTTTGCTCAATTTTTATTCCTTTTTCGCTGACTTGTTTCGAATCTTAATAATTTTTTTAATTTTTAAATGTGCCAAAAACAAATACGCCATTATTATCCTTTACGCAAAGTTCAAAGCTAAATCCACATGTTATGCCTTTTGCTGTCCAAATATGCTATATCTCGCTTTCACTAACGTGCTCTCACCACCCGTGGAAAGAATGATCCATCTATGTGTGACATTGATCACCGCCCATGGTCACCAGGGCTCGACAGCTCTTCTCGTACTGCCGTCTTCTCGACATCCACCGTGGTTGGCGAATCTTCGCTGCTGCCGTCTGATGATGATCTCTGATTTTGAATCGACTCTCGTACTGCTTCAATGACTGGTACTGGCGTATCCTGTTTTGGTCCTGCGAGGCCACGGTCGCGGATAAGGACGCAACCGATAAAGCATAGCCCAATTAGCGGGACCAACAGCGTAAAGACTGCATGACTCGCCGACATGTATGCATCCAGAATGCCATTCGCGTCGTCTGTTGGCAGGCCGTCCAATTCTGGAACCGAGTAAGGCCGACTGGCAATCTCATCGACATAAGCTGGTGGAAGCTTTTGACGAAGCGTAGCTTGCAGTACGGCCGCTGACACTGCAAGACCGACGGCACCACCGGCACAACGAAAGAAGTTGCGGTTGGAGGTGATGACAGCTCGTCGGGCGGGTGGCACATGTGCTTGAAGTGCAACGAGGACTGGCTGGAAGATACATCCAACGCCGGCTCCGATCAATATCAACGGAACAATGAGCACACCTGGTGAGGTGTGCCGTGTAAACAATAGACAAAGTCCAGCACCTAATGTCCACAGGCCAAAGCCGGCCCAGATGACTTCACCATATCGCTTTCGTCGGGAGATGTACTGTCCTGAAAGTATAGAGAGGGCTGTCTGGAAACCAACAAGAGCGGAACAGATGGCTGCGGAGCCGATGGGCGTGAACTGATGCGCATTTTGGAGGTAAAGTGGGATGTAGTAAAGACAAGACTGGTAGACTGCGCCAAACAGCACATTTTGAGCCATCATGACAGCCACGGCGGGTGACGTAAACATTGACACTAGAAGGTTAGTTGAAGTTTGATATTGAAATTTTAAGGGATAGAACATACATGGCATCATTGGCAATTTTGCCACCTTCCACTCAACAAGTAAAAACACCGGTAATGCCAGAGCACCGATCACCAGCATGGCAATCACCATGGGCGAATTCCACGCATAGTAGTTACCACCCCCTGATGTGGGAATGAGAAGGAAGACGACAAATATGGACGACGACAGCATACCCCAGTAGTCGATTTTCCGGACACTCTCCCGCCATGGTGTTGTATTCGGCGCAGATGGCGGTAGCAAGACAAAGGCCAAAACTCCTGTCAAGCCAGCTAGAGGTGCCAGCATGTAAAAGAACGCCCGCCAGTTGTGAGCGCTCTCGATGAAGGCAGCTGCGAGAAATGGTCCGCCAACGTTTCCGAGGCCGACCATGCCGCCGATGATGCCCTGGTACCGGCCACGTTGCTCGAGTGTCACGACGTCCGAGACGATGATCATGGACAAGTTGGTGATGCCGCCACCACCAATACCGGCCAGGGCACGGCAGATGTAGAATGCCGCCGGCGTATGGACAAGGCCGCATCCTAGGTCGGCACCGGCCAAAAGTGCCACAGCGCCGAGGTAGACAGCTTTCCGACCGAAGAGGTCTGACAATCTTCCGTATAGCATCTGGAATGCTGTGTTGCCGATTAGGGATGCTGTGCCGGCCCACGATACTGTGTCTTCCGCATGAATGTCGGATGCAATTGTAGGGAGGGCAACACTGATGCCATTCTGATCGATGAATGTGACCAATAGGGTTACCGACAATGTTGCTAGCACGACCAGCAACTTGCCTCGTGGCAGTAGGTTCGTTTGTTCATGGAGGGCAAGTTCGGCCGCCGTTGGTTGTGCTGTTCGTGCCATGATGTGAGGATAGGATGATGTCGAGGAGGGATTGTCGTATGTGTCTATCGTATCGTCGCCATGATTTGTCGATGTTGATTGTTTATCCTAAAATGGACGTGGCGTTTTGGTGATTCTAATCTTTATCTATGAGACTCGTGCATCTCCACTTTGGAACTTGAAAGTCGAATTTGATGCTCGTGATGTTTTGTTTTGTCATTGTTGTATGTTTGTCGTCGTTGAATTTCGTCCATCGTTCCTTCCATTTACGGACCTCCGACAACCAGGGTGCTTGCCTGCCGCGGCGGTGTTAGTCGGGAGGTGCGGGTCGTCGGGACGTGTCCGACGTTAAGACTTACACAGTCTGACAGATTCTTATCGCCGCAATAGGAAGCCGCACTACCGCCGATCGTCGCTGCCACGCCGACAAATGATAGTGGATATCAGAGCGCTGTGCTAGCGTCAGATAAGTGAGTGAGGTCAGATACAGCAAAATACAACCCACCAATATCAGTCCAAAATATCGACAGATGACAAGGTCTAGATGCACGATAAGGTGTTTGCACAATTTGGTCCGTCCATTGACGGTCGAATAGCTCTTGTGTACGGTCACTGATTTCGAATATCTATATGTCATGCCTCGGTGCCGTCCATGATCATCATGAAATTCGGACATTGAGTCAACAACAGCGACACTCTCCAGTCAATTGCCAAGACGGCATTCCACGTGCGATTTTCACACCAAATCCGCAATCCACCATCACAATGGCCATCCGCCAGCGTGTGAGCAAGGCCTTCTCCTCCAAGGAGGAGTTCAAGAAGGCCATCCAAACAAACGAAAATGGCACCTACTTCAACGAAGATTTGCTTCCTTCGCCGCCGTGTAAGTCGCCCGTCCAATTGCTTTCCGATTGAATGATTGCTAACATGGACAGCCCACCGCTCGTGGACGGCGCTGCACTTCTTCGCCTACTACTTGACGATGACCTTTTCGCCTAGCTCGTACAACCTGGGCGCAACCCTCATCTCGATCGGTCTTCAGTGGTGGCACGGCATCATTGCTGCCGTCATCGGTTCGGCCATTCTGAGCATCGTCGTGATCCTCAACTCGCGCGGTGCCGCCCGCTACCACGTCGGTTTCCCTGTTTACGTTCGTGCTGCGGCTGGCGTCGCGGGCTCAAAGCTGTTTGTTGTTGTCCGCGCCTCTGTCGCCATCATCTACTTCGCCACCCAAACGTACTATGGCGGCCGTGTCACCGCCTGTTTGCTGCGGGCCATTTTCGGCAGCCACTGGGAGAGCATCCCGAACCACCTGCCTACCAGCGCCGGTATCACGTCGGCCAACCTGCTGGCCTTCTTCATCTTCTGGATTATCCAACTGCCGTTCTGCTTCGTGCACCCGACCGTCATCCGTCACCTGTTCGTTGCCAAGTCGGTGTTGTCGACGGCTGCTTTCCTCGGTGTCTTTGGCTGGGCCGTGCACGCAAACGGTGGCAGTCTTGGTGACTTCCGCTTGAGCAAGACTGTCGTTCCCCTGGCTGGAAGCAAGCTGGTCTGGCCCATGCTCCAGGCCATTAACTCGGTCATGGCCGCGCTGTGCCCCATCCTAATCAACCAGCCCGACATTTCACGGTATGCTACCCTGCCGAGCCAGGCCACCTGGTCGCAGGCCATTGGTATCCTCATCAGTAAGGTGCTGGTTATGTTCGTCAGCTGCGCGACTACGAGTGCCGGCATGAGCCTCTTTGGCACCGCTTATTGGAACATGTGGGACCTGTACGATGCTATCCTGACCCACTACTGGGGTCCCGGTGCCCGTGCCGGCGTGGCTTTTGCCTCGATCGGCGTCATGCTTTCGGTCGTGGCGACCAACATTGGCTCCAACTCGCTGCCCGTCGGTGCCGACGTCTCAGGCCTGTGGCCCAAGTACATTAACATTGTGCGTGGTCAAGTGTTTTGTGCTGTCCTCGCACCGCTCCTAGTTCCGTGGAAGATCATTGCCAGCGCTTCCACTTTCCTCACTTTCCTCGGTTCATACACTGTGTTCCTGATGCCCATCTGCGGCACCATGATTGTCGACTACTGGGTCGTCCGCCGTGGCAACTTCCATGTTCCGTCGCTGTACACCATCGCTCCTGGCACGCCTTACAGCTACTGGAAGGGCTGGAACTTCCGGGCCGTTGCTGCTTGGGTGGCTGGTGTGGCCTTCACCGTTCACGGTATTGCCGGCAACCTGAACCCCCACTCCGTCAACCAGAACAGCAAGAACATGTACAAGCTGGGCTTCCTATTGTCGCTGGCAATGGGTAGCTTTGTCTACTACATTCTGTGCCTGATCTGGCCGCCACCCGTCTACCCCGAGGCTGCCAACGCTCCCGATGCCAACGATCCTCAGCGCATGCGCTTCGAGTACATGGCTGCCAGCGAGGGCTTCCTGCCCGGCGAGAACTACGAGGATATCAAGGGCGTGCTGGTCACTGAAGTCATGGATGGTGAAGTCCTGCCTACGACCGAGGTCCGTGGTGATCAAAAGGGCAGCGAGAAGGAGTATGTCACCGACAAGCTGAGCGTCTAGATGCGTTTAACGGGGCTTAGGTAATACTGGGAGATGGGTGTCGACAGATATTTATTCAGTTCGCCATCCGTAGTCTAATTCAAAGCTTGATCGAGTGAGGAAATAAAGTATCTCGTATTCGCTGTCCAATAGTTCATATTTGTTGTCGAATAACAGTTCCGTAAACGACCTTCACCGGTATGGGTTCTGGACAATAGGGCGATTGTTTACCTAGAATAGGGATGATATTTTTGATTGGTCACAAGTTTGAAAAATTGCTGCTGGTGTTAGTCAAGCCGAAATACTCCTAACGCATAAAGTCATCATAGATTGGTGGTAGCTTACCATTAAAACACACTAGCACCCCCGAAGATATCCGGTACTGTAAGTACCTCTACCTACTAAATGTCTACAGTCATATGATGCAGATAAAAGCTTTGGTTGGCTGGAATATTGAAAAATCAAACTGTTCTATTGAAAAGAGACTGTACAAGACAAATCAACGTCTAAAAAAGAGGGGTAAACGAAAGGGGGGAATTAAGAACGGTGCAAGGAAAAAAAAAAAAAAACTGCAAAATTTTACTAGGACTAATCTTCGACGCAGGTGTTCTTACTCGACAATGCAGGCATCCTCAAAGAATGCCTTCCTGACGCTGCCTGGGACGTGTCTCACAGTGAGGCCGGTCTTCCAGTTGTTCACCTGGGTGTTGGTGTTGGTGGGGACAGGGGTGGGGGCTGGGTTTGGCTTGGGGACGGAAACGGTCTTCTCGACGGCGGGTGCTGAGACCTTCTTTTCCGTATCTTCCTTCTTTTCCTTCTTTCTGCGGTAGGGCTGAAGGCCTGTCTTTCTCGCCTCAGTAAGGTAGTTGCCAACCACCACAATGTCGCTGTCCTCGCTGTCGGCACTGTTGGTGCTGTTGTCGCTGTTATCGCTGTTGCTGCTCTTGTTGCTGGGACTGGGACTTGGGCTTCGCGAAGCAGTAGGGGTGCACGAAATGCTGGCGACATCGGAAATTGTCGATGCGTTGGTATCGGCAGTCGGCTCGTTGTTGTTGTTGGGCGCCTGCGTCTCATCCTCCGTCAGAGGAAGCATGTTTCCGGGAATGTGTGCTTGCCAGTGGCTGTCGGTGATCAAGCCTCCGGGGCCGAAATCTTGCCATGCGGTGATTTGCATCTTATTTGCCTTTCTCAAAGCAACGATATTGAAATCAGTGTGGCAGCGAGGGCAGGATATATTCGGATATGCATAATTGATCCGGTCGTCGGTCGTTCGTTTATTGCTCATAACGAACAAGCTGTCACTCTCTTCGATGGCATCTTCATCCAGCCATCTGACAACCATGTCGAAGGCTATCTGGAGAGAAAAGGGTCCCACGGGTACTCTATGGCCAGCGTCGATCTCTTTGAGCCATTCCTTGGTCGATTGTAACTCGTGCTGCCACGCTGCCGGTGATGATTCTGCGTCGATGTTGTACGCGCGGCTTTGTTCTTCACACAGGCCCCGTGTTTTGTAGTTGAGCAGTTGATGCGGACAGAGAGCAAGAGGCACGAAGTTTTTATGCTCCATAGCGAACTTGACGGTTGTTTCCACCATGAAGTGGTGCTTTTTGTTTTCCCCCTTGCCGACCTTGACAATTCTGGGCTCGAAAATGTATTCGACAGTGACGTTTTGTGGGTGTCCATTCACCACCCGCTTCAAGTGGCGTTTGATGTAATGAGGACGGAGTGCGATTCTGAATTGCTGGCACAAGTCCCTGTACTCGAGCTCTTCGGGGTCACCAACAAAAACATTTTCCGGTGGTGGTGCCTGCCAGTGACGGCTAAGCTTGTGGATGAGCTCAATATCACGGTGGCAGTATCCGGTAAGCGGCGCGCGCCGGCCATGCGACAAAGTGCCCGTGAAACTGTGCGCCGATAGAGGAATGAAATGGTTTGCATGGTGACCAGGCCGATGCTTTGACTCCGGGGAGTCTGCATATTCACCTCTCTGGCATGGCATTTCCATGGGCGGGATATCGGTGCTGAAATATGAATATCCAACAATCGAGACAACCTCACAGTCTTCCATGTGAGTTCGGATTTTTGGAGTCAAACTTATACAGCCCGTGGGGACCCGATGCATCTTGTAACAGCTATCACAAACATAGAACTCGTGTGTCGTATATGCCCTTTTGGTGAGGTACGAGACCTTCTCGACGAAGCTCATCGCATTGTATTCCAGATCATCGGGACCCGGGTTGATGGGGTCCGGTTCAACGGGGCTAGATTGTCCCTGGCCCATGTTGACGGTGGAAAACAAAAATGTAGGATTGTTTAGGGTTGTAATTGTTAAGACAAACGAGCAATGGAAGAATCGAAATGGGGAGAAGGGAAGCCAAAAGGGAAATTGCAAACGTAGGGATGAGATGTGAACGGAAAGAAAGAATGTGGGGGGGGGGGGGGGGGCAGAGAGGGTTGTGACAAGATGGTCGCTGTAGTGGATGGGAAACGATGGATAAAAAGAAATCGTGGCGTGGAGAAGGAAGGCAGAAGGAAAACGAGGGTACGGGGTGATGGGATATGCCGAGAATAAAATAAACGGCAAACTGGAACACCACAAAATTAGACGCCGACTTCACTTACGCCCTTCCCAAGCACACCGAGGAGGACTCTCCATGGAGTGCAAGCTAAATAACAAGCGTTGTTGGTCGATGATGTCGATTTTAACTCAGCAATTCGACCGGTACTTGTAGTGTTTGACTAGTTTAGGACGAGGCTCGCACGCACTGTGTCCGGCTCGTTTAGTTGGGTGTGCGCTTAGTATTGGCCTCGTGAAACTCTAAAACGGGAGTACCCTTCATCCAACAAAAGTACCTTTGAATCAAAGCCTCCCAATTTGGCCTGGTAAACAAGGGTCCCGCAACCCTTGATGAAATCGAGGGACTTGTTTATTTGTTCACGTGCAAAAGAGACGCGTAGCATGAACAGTACATCTTTGCGTTAGATCGTTCAACGACGAACCATACAAATATCAGCGCCTGTGGCCTCTTTCTCGTCAGTATTTGTTCTTTTATACTTGTAATTAAGAGATGTGCAGCCTTTGCTAAAAGATTCTACACCTCCTTCGTATCCATTTTCAGATGCCGTAGTCTCCTTCCGCGTTGCCGAACTTCCCTTTCCTCTGTACCTCTCACCCAGTTCCTCCCCAATATCCGATTGTGCTGGCTGTGGTAGTGTCAGGGACGTGAAGAAATTTTCATAAGTAAATAGTTCTCCGTGACATCAGCATCCCGCCGTAGCTGTGCAGAATTTTTCATATCGTCACTATTCTCCTCACATCGATACTGCAACAGAATCAACACATTTTTCCTTCATCAATTTGGCACTCCTCCAGCCCTGGGTATGCCTCCCTTAGATCACCCCGTCCCAGATATCGCCGATCTTCGCCGCAGTTTCACGGCTCTGGCAAAGGTTGCCATTTCGTTCTTCCTCTTTCGTCTCCTTTTTCCAATCATTAGGATTCTGGGGGACATCGGGGGAGACTACTCGATATCGTACCTGTTGCGGTATTACGTTCTCGATTAAGACAGAACCCCCTACCCAAACATCACATCGCCATGACTACCGTCACCATGTCTACCTTTGACCCCTCCTCGCCCTCCGAGGCCTTTGAGGCTGGGAAAATCACCGATGGACCTACCAATGGCGAGGGAGCCAGCCACTGTCACTTTACATGCGACCTCTGTGGCGAGAAGCATGTTGTCGACAAAATCCCTACCCACCGCGAGACCGTCGCTCTGATGGAGAAGATTACCAACTCCAAGTACAGCAGCGAGGCGGAGAAGGCCAAGGATACTGCCCGCCTTGATCCCCCGTGCATCAAGTTCAACAAGAAGGCTCAGATGTCGGACCACCACTCCGGCTTCCTCCCGGCGACCTTCACTGGTAAGCTGTGCAAGTCGGGCGAGAGACGCACTCCGTTTGCTGGACTTTTGTTCCGCGATGTCGAGGTCGCTCTGAAGCGTGATGCGGTCATCAAGGCCATTGACGAGCTTGGAAGTGTCAACAACTACGCCAGGATCCCCACCAACCATCATCTGGGCAACTCGCCGGACGGGACGCCGGAGGCTGCTCCGCTGATGTCGCGGGACGGTGGGGAGAGCTCCAACTCGAGCTCGTCGGGGAGCGAGTCGACGGTCGTGGCGTACACCCCCACTGCGAGCCCTACAGACATCGTGGTGGACGGCTCTTACGACGTCGACAAGACCAATCTCGTGAAGTCGCTCAAGGGCATGTCCCGTGGCCAGCGGTCGGCCCTGCGCTCCAAGGTGGCGGCCGATCTCCAGTCTCTCCTGAAGCCATACGCAGCCACGGTCGTCATGGACAAGACACGCGGCAACATGAAGGACAATACGAGCTACGGCCGCGCCGCCACCGCCCACTACACGTTTGCACCCAAGATCGTCGACGGCCGCTACCTCGTGAAGACGGTCGTCCGCATGCACTTTAGTGACCTCAAGCACGTCCACCTGGCCCTCTGCCCGCACCAGATTTTGAACCACCGCCAGCGCCAGTCCAGCAGCTGGGCCGCCGGCGCGCGGGAGACCGACCGCGCCATTGCCATGCGGCAGGCCGGCCGGCTGTTGTTTGAGCACGAGGTGGGCCCGGCCTTTCAGTTCCAGTTCCAGTACGCCGTGCGGTCCACGGCCCGCGCCATGACGCGCCGCTGCTGGCAGGACTTTTACGGTGGCGCTGTTCAAACCCAGAATGGCAGTGTCCACGAGGCCATCGAGACCTTCCCCATCCACCTCTCGACGACCGACAACTATGGCAAGATGGGCCGCTACGTGTCCTGGCGCGACGACATGGTCCACCTTGGCAGCTGCCACCGGTGCGCGACAGACTTTGGCGTCCGCGGCCTCGGCCGTGAAGACAAGATTGAGATCACGGCGTGGCAGGACTTCGGTGCCGGTCACGGCAAGCACGGCGGCCGCCACGAGGCCTGGCAGAGCCACATGTCTGGCTTCTTTTCCGAGGGCAAGCTCGAGTCAGGCGCCAAGCCTGTGGAGGCGTGGTCCGGCAAGCAGGAGACCAAGAAAGGCTCGCCGAACACCCGAGCTGACGGCCCGATTTGCAACCTTTGGAACGAGGGTCTGGCCGTGTGCCATCAAGCCGGAAGTGTGCGCATGTCCTACGAGAACGACCAAAAGTTCTCGTCCGAGGCCGCAGTGTGCTTCAAGGGCTTCGAGGGATCAGAGGAGTGGTCCGACTATCAATCGTCTTTCTGATTTTCTTGAGTTTACGAGTTCTGAGTTTCTGAGTTAAGAGGAGAATGGTGAATGTTTTTGTATTTTTTTTCTTACTTTTTTTTTTCAGTCCGTTGATTTGGGTGTATGGGAGGCAGGGTCTGTGTTTTGTTTTGTTTTGTTTCCAATCAATTTGACTAAATTATCATTCTATCTTTATACACAATTTGATATCTCAATCTCTCCATCTCAAAATCTCTCCATCTCAAAATCTCTCCATCTTCCTGTTCCATCTAATACGCCTTGATGCCGGCCAGCCGTAGGACCTGGTCGGTGACCTCGGGCTTCTCAAACGGCTCGGCGCGGTACTTGGGACACACCTCGCCGTTGCGCATGGGCTTCTCTGAGGATGGGCGCACGTTGCAGTGCGGCCAGTGCGTGGTGCCAAAGTACTTGTTGAAGCAAATCTCCTTGGCGGCCAGGGCCTCGTCCGTGGCAAACTTGCGCGGGGTCATGCAAATGTACTGAACATGGCGGATCTGGTCACCTTCCGGCAGCGTGGCGTAGTGCATCGTGCGGGAGTCCCACAGCACAAAGTCACCCGGCTCCATGTTGACCTTGATGAGCTCGCAACCCTGGTCCTGGAACCACTGGACGTCCTTCTTGTTGAACAGGAACAGATCCATAAACTTGATTTCCGGGGGCGGGGCGTCCTCGTGGTCGTCCTGCTCGCGGTCGCGCGAGAAGAACTCGTCAAACAGCTTGGCCGAGCCCTTCATCAGCATGAGCCCGCCGTCCTTGGGGCCGTTGGGCGCGAAATTCAGCAAGCCCTGGACAGCCTGCATGCCCTTGCGCTGCGGGTTCTGGTCGCAGTGTGGCCACGGCGACCAGTTGAGGTCCTTGCGGTTGGGCATGCTAATGTTGAGGCCGTCAAACGACGAGATCAGCTCCTTGGTCTCCCACAGCTTCTCAAAAACCTCGACAACGCCCGGCTCCGTGCGCGCCTCCCAGGCCATCTTCTCGTGCGTGCACCCGTACGCAAAGTACATGCCGCCCTTGAAGCTGACGGGCAGGTGGTCGGCCGTCCAGGTCGCCGGGTCCTTCTCGTCAAAGCCCAGCTCAAAGTTCTTGAGCCACTGGATCTGCTTATCCACATAATACTGGGCGCGCTCGGGCGAGATGACATTCTTGATGACGACGCAGCCGTTGCGGTGGAACTCGTCGCGCCAGTCGCCGTAGACGCGCGACGTGTCAAAGTCGACGAGGTTCTGGGTCTCAAACTGCGCACCAAAGGTGCCGTTCGCCTCGAGCGTGGTGGTGGTGGACATTGTGGGGTGCGGAAGGGGTTGTGGGAGGATGTTGTTGTTGGAATTGATAGTGAACTCTTCTGTGTGAATGAGTAGTGGTGATGATGAGGGGTGATTCTGTCTGACAGGTTTGAAGTTTGGAGAAATTAAATACTTCAGTGTCTCGAAGTAGAAGACAACGATTTCACACAACACTAATGACAACTGAACTCCTCGGATTTGCTTCTCGGAGTCGACACTCGGAGGATGTGATCGACCTTTATGTTTGAAGTAGCGTCATTAGACTGTGGGGTCTGTGAGCTCTGTGGGTTCTGGACTCACACTACTACCCCATACCCCGTGTCCTCCGCGATCCACTTGACTTGTTTTCTTTTTTCCCCTGGTTTTCCTCCTGTTGTCTCTCCCTTCCCCGCACTTGCTCCGGACTCGACTCCGGACTAAACCTCGGATCGGGCGAGTGTGGAGGAATTCACCATCAAGGGCGAGCAAAAGAGCAAATTGCAGGAGACCAACAGTTTCAATTGTCAGCGACGGCTTCATTAACGGTAGAGTCGACACCGAGGAGCGTGCGGGGAGTCGTGGAGACGTGGGGAAATCTAGTCGACCCTTGGTTGAATTTTCTTTTCTCGTCGACCTCATATCTCTTATCCCACGGAAAACATTGTATATATGACGGGGGGTTGTTTACGTTATTTTACTTTGCGATCCTCAATTGGAATAATAGTTCCAACTTCTCCTTACTATTCCTCTGTTTCAATTTCCATTCAATCCCTCATTATTTACTTCCTTCCCTGTGTTGGATATTCTACGTACACATCTCGACAACCCCGCAACTACATCCACATACGCCTCAATATGCCCGTCGCCGTGCAGACCGCCGTCAAGCGGATCAAGGAGCGCAAGGTCGGTGAGAACGGCTTTACCGGCTTCAAGCCTGGAGAGTCGGAGGTGTTCAAGTCGGGCGCGCAGCCGTTTGGCCCCGACACGCGCGCGCTGACAAGCGACATTCGTTTGGATCATGATGTCGAAATCAGAATGCGCGACGGCGCCCGCCTCTACATTGACGTCTATCGGCCGGACGGGAGTGGCGACACCTCGGAGAAAGTGCCTGCTATTCTGGGCTGGTCGCCGTACGGCAAGAAATACAGCTCGCTGGATATGCTGCCGATGACGGTGTGGCACTCGTGCGTCAAGCGGTCTGACTTGAGCGGCCTGGAAAAGTTTGAGGGTTTAGATCCTGCCATCTGGTGTCCCAAGGGGTATGCGATTATCAGCGTCGACGCGCGCGGCTCCGGCAACAGCGACGGCCACATTTGTGTGCTAGGCTCGCAGGACGCCGAGGACATGTACGACGTGATTGAGGCGGTGGCGGCGATGCCCTGGTGCAACGGCAGCGTGGGCATGGCCGGCAACTCGTGCCTGGCGATTGCGCAATGGTACGCCGCCGCGCAGCAGCCGCCCTCTCTCAAGGCCATTGCACCCTGGGAGGGTCTGAGCGATCTGTACCGGGAACAGTTTGTCCGTGGTGGCTGGTTCAGCATGTCCAACTTTGACCTCATCACGGCTGAAATCCTGCGAGGCCCGCCTGCCTCGGGCGTCGAAGACTTTGCCGAAATGTACCGCCGGTCGCCGACCATCAACGCGTGGTGGGCCGACAAGCGCGTGGACATGACGCGCATCCAGTGCCCGACGTACATTCGCGGGTCGGACGTCAGCAACCTGCACAACATGGGCGCGATCCGCGCGTGGCTCGAGATCCCGCACGACGAGAAATGGATCCAGTGGGGCGCGTACCAGGAGTGGTACGAGCTGTACAGCGTGCCCGAGTCGGCGACGCAGCTGCAGCACTTCTTTGATTACTACTTGAGAAACCAGAAAGACAACGGCTGGGAGAAGACGCCCAAGGTGCGGTGGGCCACGCTGCCGTTTGGGGACACGCCGCCCGTCCACGACATTGAGCTCGAGGCCTGGCCCGTCCCCAACACGCAGTACCTGGAACTGTATGCCGGCGAAGGTGGCAAGCTGATCGACGCACCGCCTGAGACTGTCCAGACCCTGACGTACAATGCCGAGGACAAGGCCGCATGGATCGAGTTTACACACACATTTGCTGAGCGTTCACGCCTGCTCGGCATCCCCAAGCTGACCGTCTACGCTTCGTGCGCCACCCGCGACGACTTTGTCATCTTTGTGATTCTCCGCAAAAAGGACCGCAACGGCAAGGACATGGTCCACCTCAACTTCCCGCTGCACGCCGCGCCCATTAACTCGGTCAACGACCTAGACGACGCCCAGACCCAGAGCGTCAACACGCACTACGGCCAGATGGGCATCCTGAGGGCCTCCCACCGCGCCGTCGACGAGTCCCGCAACATCCACCCCAACTTTCCCTTCCACCCCCACGACAAGGAGGAAAAGGTCGCCCCTGGAACCGTCGTTAAGCTGGATATTGGCATCTTTAGCATGGGCGTCGACTACGAAGCTGGCGAGAGCATTTCCGTCCGCATCAGCGGCCAGAACCCCACGGTCGCCGAGTTTAGCCGCTGGTCGGCGCCGCGCCCGGACCACGAGCTCAACAAGGGCGAGCACACCATCTACTTTGGCGGCGAGTACCCGACCAAGGTGAGCCTGCCCTATGTTGGCAAGCCGGTGGGAGGTCATGTTCATGCGTAAACGGGGTGGTGGTCACAGTTTAGATTAGTAGACAGTTTGAATTTAATTTTTGCATGAGTTGAACAAAGACCCGTGATTCCCTGCTTTTACATGTGACACTCGTTCTGGAATCAAATAAACTTCCAGCCATTGGCCACGCTCTTCTTGTCTAGATCCATTCCTTCGGAACTCTGCAACCGGAGAATGCCATCCCAATTGTCGTGCCCCGGCCACCCCCTTTCGACTCCTTCAACCCCGCACACGAGTTCTCATGACGAGGTGTAGTATTCGGCTCGGTTCGGATTTGCTCCGGAGCACTAACACGAAAAAAAGTCTCCACTTTTTGCTCCCAACAGATCTGAGCCGAAAACATCAACGCTAACATGCTCCGAAGACTCGGGCCAGGTCTTTTATCTTGATCGATGTGTGAGGATGAGACAAATTCAATTGAACGAACTTTGAGCGTGGGGCCGTAGACCGTGGAAACGAGTGAAGACAATTTGGTACTGTTTATCTGTACAAAATGAAACGGTAAAGTCTGCGGCAGACTGAGTCTTGTTTCTGCCCAGCTTCTCCAATACCCCAATGACGTCGGCCTGCCGTGTAGAAACATCTCCATTGCACATCCCCATAGCACATCACAAGACACCAAAACACGTCAACATGGGCAGCCACAGCGAACAGTTCAACATCATCATTGTCGGCGGCGGCATTGCCGGTCTGACTGCGGTCAGTACAACGTCTCCCTTAAGTTTGAAATAATCATCGCCATCATATACTAATCTGCCTCTCTGCGGACAGGCCATTGCTCTCCGCGCACCCAACCGCCACATCACCGTCCTCGAGCGCTCCCGCATGCTCCACGAAGTCGGCGCGCTCATCTCGCTACAGCCCAACGCCAGCAAGATTGTGACCAAGTTTGGCCTGGATCCATTCCTGGCGAGAGCGTCGCCGCTCGTCGACCGTGGGTTCCGCATCTTTGATAAAGAGGGCAATGTTGTCCGCGAGGTTCCTTTCCAAACAGCCCAATTTGGCGCAGACCGTGTGCTGTACCACCGGCAGGACTTGCACGCTGCCCTCAGAGATGCGGCCGTCAGTGACAGCGGCGTTCTGCCAGGATCACCCGTCGAGATCCAGACGGCATCAGCAGTGGTTGACTGCAAGCCTGAGGAAGGTGTCGTCTTTCTGGGCGACGGCACAGAACTCAAAGCCGACCTGGTTGTCGGCGCCGATGGCATCAAGTCGGTTGTGCGCAACTCTGTGCTCGGTGACAAGGCCTCACAGTACAAGCCCATTCCCACGGGTCTCTCGGCGTACCGCGTGCTGATGCCGCTGTCGTCGATCAAAGACATCCAAGGTCTTCCTCCATCCGTCACTGTCAGCGATCCTGCCATTACGTCCATGGTCATGGGCGGCGACCGGCGGGTGATTATGGGTCCTGGTCGGGGCGGCGAGCTGTACGGCATGGTGGCTCTCGTGCCAGACGAGTCGGCAGTGGAGTCGGCCGCGACAGCAAACACTGCCTCCAACACAGAAGACAACTCATGGGTCCGCGCCGGCAGCAAGTCCGAACTCAAAACCGCCTACACTGGCTTCGCACCGTGGCTGCTAGACATTTTTGAGGCTGCATCGGACGAGGATATCGGCCTGTGGCAACTGAGAGACCTTGACCCGCTGCCGCAATGGACCCGTGGCCGTGTTGTCCTGATTGGCGATGCCGCACATGCCATGCTGCCCACGCAGGGCCAAGGTGCCAGCCAGAGCATCGAGGATGCGGAGGCTCTGTCGGCGTTCTTAGCCGACGTCAATGGCAAGCCAACACAAACGAGGATCAACGAAGCTCTCCAGAAAGTTTGGGCTGCCCGCTACGAACGTGTCTCTCTGATCCAGGCGTACAGCCGGCAACAAGCAAAACCGGCCACAGAAGCTGGCTCCAACAAGGTCACCCTCGATCCGGGCCAGTTCCTAAAATACAACTGCGACTACGATGGTGCAGTGGACTGGTTGAAGCGACAGGAACAGAAGTAGAGTTTGTTTTTTGCAGGTCAAATTTGTAACCTGTAAAATCAAGGCATGGATCTCAAGTTGTTTCCTTTATGCTATGTGAAAATAATGCAAAATTACGTGGGGTCCGGCTAAATTGACTGTTACGGTGCAAAGTGTCATGTTTCCACCGCAGTTCACCTATTCGCACCTAGGCCAGTAACATAGTTTGTTACAATATACATGTCTGCGAACATCAACTATGTTGTTTCGAATCTCATTACTTTGCTTTTTTCTGTTAAAATTTTATGGTCATTGGATGAATTCCACAGTTGGAGTCTGTCGTCCCATTAACATTTCAAATATCGAGGAAAGAGAACAACTCAAATTAATACGAAATAAATTATACGAAAAATCAATTTACTAAAAAAAGTGGACTTCGTCTTACACATACAAAAATAATATTGTTTCTTCATCCGATACCGTTGACTACTCTCAACATTCATATTTGTCGTCGCTTTCCATTTTCCATTGCCGTGATGTGAGGCCGAAAAAGGAAGGGAGCCAATTGGGCACACAACCCCTGTATTTTCATCGCACCTTAGTGCATTTCAGCGCATTTCGGCTCTTTTAGTGGCGTTTTTTTGCGGTCTTTTAGCGCTTTCATGATACAAATAGCCGGCCACTGAGTGGCCAACCCCGCATAAGATGGGCCCTGCCACAAGACTGTTTTTCCCCGCAAAACGAAACGAGTTCCGAGCCGGAATGTGGAGGTCGAATTCCTGTGTTCTCTCTCTCTCAATCTCTTGCCATATATTGAACCGAGGATCCCGCGGTTCACTCGCAGCATGGTGGATCAGACATACAGAGGACATACACAGCACAACAACATACGATTACAGCAACATGGCCGACGCGTCGCCTCACAGCCACAGCCAGAGCAGCCACACCAGTGAGACGCGTTCGATTTCGCAGGGGGCAGTATCGACACCTGCAACATCAGCAACAACGGTGTCTGCAACGCCGACAACGTCGTCGACAGCCGAGACTTCTCGCCCGCCCAAACGTATCCGGCTCAACCTCGCGTGCAACAACTGCCGGCGGCGCAAGGTCAAGTGCGACACGGAGCAGCCGAAATGCCGCAACTGCTGGCTGCGGGACGAGGAGTGCCTGACGACGGACCCGCGGTACGGGGCGGCCGGTGACAGTCCAGATGGACGGAGGTCCGAAATCCGGCGATGGGCGACACCCAACGGGCTGATGCCCGGCCAGAACCCGGCCGCCACGCACCGCAACCAGGCGACGGTGGCAAAGCACTCCACTGCTCCAATCACACCGCAGCAGGCGGCGCCGCCACAGTGTCCGCCGTCCGCATCGACAAGGACGACACGGTCTGGGGCGTCTCCAGGGACGCCGAGGAGACCATCGACGATTGTGGTTGCTGAATCGACAGAAACAACCGAGAATGCCATTTCGTGGGTCTCGCGGAGCTACCACGATGCCGAGTCGGCCGAACAGGCGCAGGCCCAGGAAGAAGAGGGCGACGGAATGGTTGTCGATGGCGGTGGTGGAAATGGTGACGGACCGACCGGACCAACGACCGTTGGGACAACCAGCAGCTACGACGCCGATATCGTGGTCAACACGGACGATACCGCGCCGCATCGTGTCAAGTACATGGGCGGCAGCAGCCTGCAGTGCCTGGCCGGGTTTGTCGACATCTTTTTGAGAAGAAAACGGCTGCCGCTGGTGTCGACGGGCTTTACGAGCGGCATGCGGCACGCCGAGGAGTTTTCACTGCCGCTGAGCCTGACTATTCCACGGCTGCCTCCTCTCGAAGTAGCCCAGGCACACATCTCTGTCTTCTTTGAAAAGATCTGGCCACTCTATCCGGTGGTGGACCGCGCGACGATCGAGCACGATCTGCACCACTTCCACGCGATGGAGCAGGCGGCCCTCCCGAGCGGCGGCCTGCAAGCTGTGCTATCCCACGATGAGGTGCCGCCGTTTGCCGTGTTGCTGGCTGTGCTGTCCATTGGCGCGGGGGAAGGCAATGCACAGGCAGACTCCACTGACACGGAGTCGGGGCTGTCGTACATTACAGCCGGCTTTTGTCTGGTGGCTCACTTGATATCGAGGCCATACTTGCGGACTGTTCAGGCACTACTCTTGTTGTCAATCGGCCTCCGTTTGCGGGCCCACGACGGCCAGTCTTGGTACCTGCTGGGCCAGGCCGTGAGAGTTGCCCACTCGATTGGTCTCCACAGACAGATTGGTGGAGAAACAACCAGCAATGGCGAACCCTCTCTGCAAAGCCGCGTCTGGTGGTCTGTCTATGCTTTGGAAAAGCTTGTCGAGCTCGAGACAGGCAGGCCGTCGGCCATTTCCGACGACGAGCCTTTGCCGCAGCTGCCGGCCATCAAAGACTCGGCCGATGTCTTCCCTCCCTGGGTGTCTCTGTCAGCCATCATTGCCCAGATCAGCCGCCGCCTCTACGTCCAGAAACCCGCCAGTGCTGCTGCTCTCCTTCATGAAATTGGCCGTCTCGACCAGCAGCTGCAGTCATGGGTATCCTCACTGCCGGAACAACTGAAACCAAGCTACGACGTCGTGACATCGGCGGCATCTCCATCAACGGCCGTCCTCACAACGTTCCTGGCCCTCCAGTATTACCAGGCACAAATGGCCGTGCTGCGAGCAGCCATTGTCTTTCCAACCCGGACATTTGCCACTGAGGTGGAGAAAGCATTTCCACAGGGAGCGCCAACAGGCAACAAACACAGACTATTGCAGGCAGAGAGTCTCTGTACAGTTGCTGCACGTTCAACAATCCACCGCGTTCTGGACCTGGCCGATGGTGTTGCAACGTCGTCATCATCCCAACTCTTGTCGCCCACTCTCACCTTCCATGCAGCCGTTGTTCTCGCACTTCACATATTGAGAGCACCTGGTAAGCGGTTGGTGAGGTCAGATTGTGAACTGTTGGCATCAGCAACGCAACATCTCGAGATGCAGTACGTCGATGCTGGCCAGCATCCTGGATTTGTGCGCGGCATTGCCACGCTGCGAACAAGCGTGATTGCTGCCGTGGACCAGCACACGGGGAACACGCCGTCAAGCACAGCAACAAGAGAACGGAGAGAGAGTTTTATTGCGCCCATGACCATGGACATGCCCCCAATTGATGCATCGTACAACAACAACTACACAGCACCCTCTGTCCCCAGCATGGATATGGCCTTCTTTGACATGGACGGCGATAACATGGGCCATATAGAGGCGTTTTGGAATGCCATGGGTCCGGTAAACTTTCTAGATCCCGGTCTGGAGGGCACATAGTCAAGAGTAGAAATCAAATCAAAGAAATGTTTAACGTACATTCTTCAAAAGGAAAATGAAGTTGGTTAAAATTGGCTGTAAACTATGCTTGCTAATATCGAACTGGGATGAATAGATGAAGCACTACTTAATGAGAGAACGAAAGAAAATGAACCAGACAGATTTGACAGCACGCTCTCAACAACACTAAGACACTCGAGACAGGCCATACACTACCCTTGACCCTACACAGTGTACTTTGTGCAGTACGCGCGGATGCGGGCACTGAAAAAGTAGATGGGGATGCCAATCGCCGCCACCACGCCCGTCAGGATGCCGTAGATCAGGAACGCGCCGTCGTAGCCGCGCAGGTCGATCAGCGGCTGCACGGCATACGACGTGCCAAAACTGAGGATGCCGCGGTACGCGCAGATGACGACCAGCACGGGCCCCGAGCGCGTCGGGTACGCGTCCAGGGCATAGACAATGGCCGACTGGTTGGCGCCCAAAAAGGCAAAGTAGTATGCATTGAGCGAGAACACAATGGCGAACCAGTGGATGTGCTCTGGGTGCGCGGCAGCCTGGCCGTAGAGGATTGACGCCAACACGCCGACCATGGCCGGGAAGATGAGCGGCACTAGACGGTACTGCGGCTGGTGGAGGCCGCCGTTGCGGCGCGCAAAGAAGCGCACGAGCGCATCGGAGCCCCAGCCGAGGATGGGCAAACTCAAAATGGAAACGACAATCTGGCCGGCGTTGGCAAACGAAATGTTCTCCGAGGGCCAGCTGTACGGCGCCGCCCCCAAGATGTTGCCGTACGTCGTGCCAATGGCAATGTTGACGCCCAACGTCAGACCATTCAACAAAAAACCCCACAGCATGTCCGGGAAGAACATGACCGTCAGCATGCGCGCCACCGTCTTCCACCCCTCCTGCCAGTCCGGCTTGTGCACGACCAGCCGCAGGTCCGACGCCCACGTGCGCGGCGCGTACCGCACCGTGTCCATGACGCGCTCGTCCGTCGTCTTGAGGCGCGTCACCACATAGTCGTCGCCGACGGCCGCCACGGACGTCTGGCCGGCAAACGCGCCGACCTGTGTGGTCTGGCCCTGGTACGCGGCAATCGGGCGGTCGTACTTTGTCTCGGGCACCAAGAAGACGCTCAAGATCAAGACGACGCCCGACAGGCCGGCACACAGGCCGTACCAGCCGGACGCGCCGATGCTGGCGGCAATGTACGACGTCAGCAGCACCAAAACCGTCGTCAGGATGTTGCCGACGGCCGAAAAGATCATCTGGTAGCGGGCACGCTCATGCAAGAAGAACGTCTCCTGCACCATCAGCGGACAAAGCGCCTCGCTCTGGCCGGCCGCCAGGCCAAGCACCATGCGCGCGCCGAGATGCCACTCGTACGACTTTTGCGTGACGCACAACACACTGGCAACCACCATGATTACACACGAGCCCAGGTAGATGGGGCGGCGACCGACGGCCAGAGCCAGGGGCATGCCGACCAGGTTGCCGAGGCCCATGAACAGACTGGGGTACGTCATCAGGTCTGACGAGGTAGGATGTTAGCCCATGAAGGCGACGACATCAATAGATGCTGAGAGGTGAAGACGTACGAGTAATGTCGGCCACGCCGTAGCCTTGAGAGACATATTCGGGGATGAAGATGCCAAGAATGCCGCCCTGAAATGTCAGTATGGGTGACAACGGAATGATATTGAGTAGACTGTTTACTTACCAGACCGCTCACCATGGTCAGACCAATGGAGCTGAAGAGAGCGACGACAGCCAGCAGGATCTATTTTGTCAGTGTCTACTAAAGAAGAAAGGGTAGTTGACTCAGACGAGCAGGCGCAACTTACAAGCTTGCGGTACAGAGGCAGGTTGAGAGGGTCTACCCAGACTTCAGTATTAGTGTCGATGTGGCAGGTCACTCGTCGACTCTACTCACCCCGTGGATCCTGGCTCGGCGCCGGAATCAGGTACGTCGTGCCGTCCTCGGGCGATAGGTTCACATCACCGGCAAACTCCTTGTCTGACAGCACCAGGCCGGCCTTGACCAGGTCAGGGTCTTGGAGACTGCTGTTCTTGACAAGATCGGCGTCATTGTCGAGAGCCGTCTCCAAGTGGTTGGCTGTGACTTTAGTGTCCATGCTGTAGGCGGTGCGGACAGAAACAAACGAAAGGCGTGAAAAGGGTAAAGAGCGTTGCTGATCTTGTTCTGGTTGCCTCTTCATCTTGACGGTTGTGGACGATGACTTGGCAGGTGGTAATTTATATGTATTTCTGTTAATGCTTTTCTCTCTGTGTGTGGCCGTATTCTTGTCTGCTCCGTATGAACCGAGAACAAAAGGTGTGCTCGACGCAAAAAGAGACACGCAATCACGGAGCAACTCCTCACGGAGGAGAATTGTGAGGAAAGCGCATCAAGAAAGGAGGCGTCCCAGTGCGATACTGGAGACTGGGTCCGGGGTAGGCGAGTCCGGGGATGGATTGGAAAAAATTGGCCTGGCAGTGGCTGTTTCCCTAGGCTCTCCTCTCTGTTTGCGGGGAAAATGGGGGAGAGGGACGAGTTGCCAATTCTGGACTTGTCTTGTTTTGGAGTTGGCGTCGTTTTTTTGCTGACAGCCCACGGAACGGGTAGGTGGAGGACGTTGCACCAAAGAGTCTGTAGGAAGATAAGGAGACTGTTAGCTGGAAAGAGGGTAAATGTTGACAAAACGGCTGAGAAAACGACTAGAATGCAAACCGACAAGGATATGGCTGTCTTCTCCGCGAAGCACAGACTGGAGATAACGGAACACGGATCAGATTCCAGTACCATGATCGCGGAGCAGAAATCGATCCCAAAACGGTCAAGACTGTAAGAAATCCGGCTCGGATGATATCTAACTGAAATGAAATGGCTGGGTTATGACACGTTAAAATGTGATGATGTCCGTCAGTAATTCGGATCGAGACAAACACGACGATCTCATGGCCCCTTATTTGTAAATAAATGCAATTGGTGAATCTTGGGTTAGTGTTGGATTGAGCCGTCTTGATAAATCTTGATGATTCTCAAGAAAACACGCAATCGATGGTGATGCAGGATGGAATAGATTTTGCAAGGCCATCGTCGCGCTTCATACATTAGGACGAATCGTGGCACTTAAGGGCTAGACGCAAAATTTGGTTCGTTCAATTTGTGTACACTATGCTACCACTAGTCTACCAATCTAACACCTGCTGAGCCGTCTTCTCACTGCCGGCTTACGCCTCCGCCTTGATGTAGGGAATGCCGGTCAGCTTAAACGCCCGCTCGCTCAGCACGGGCTCGTTGAGCGGCCGCTCGCGCTGCACCTTGTCCGGCTCGCCGTTGCGCATGGCCTTGTTGGAGCCCGTGTGCATGGCGTTGGGCCAGTGCGTAGTCCCCAAACGGGCCTCGAAGGCAGCCTTTTTGCGTTTCAGGTCGTCCTGGGAGGCGTCGGCAACGGGCATGAAGCACGTGTAGATGGCCATGCGGTCCTGCTGCAGCTGGGCGGGCACGTTGTAGTGCGGCGTGCGCGAGTCCCACAGCAACAAATCGCCCGGCTCCGCCTCGACCTTGATCCACTCGTGGCCGTGGTCCTTGAGCCAGGCCATGCCCTTGTCCGTGTAGCCGTACCACTCCTTGGTCCAGGCGGGGATGCGGTCCTCGGTGCCGCGGATGTCGTCGTGGAACTGCTGGCTGGAGTTGTGGCCGCCCTTGCAGACGATGAGGCCGCCGTCCTTTGGCCCATTAGGCAGGAGGTTTACCAGGCCTTGCAAGCATCTAAAACCCGGCCGGTCGGGGTCCTGGTCCTGGTGGGGCCATGGCTTGTTGGCGGGCAGGTGGGTGCGGTTGGCGAAGCCGTAGTTGATGGCGTCAAAGGACACGATCAGGTCGTCCGTGCCGTACACCTTGCTGAAAGCGTCGACAACGCCCGGCTCCGAGCGCACAGCCCATACAAAGTCTTCGTGGCAGGCGCCGTAGTTGAGCAGCATGCCCTTTTCGTTGATGACGGGGAGCTTGTCGGGGTGGACAGTCGACGGGTCGTTGCGGTCATAGCCGTAGCCGCTGTTTTCGAGAAGTTAGCCGAGCTCGAACGAAGTGAGAGCGAGACTCGCTCTGCAGAGAGAAGACTCGAGCGAAGCGAGGACCAAAAGACACAACTTACAAGGACTCGGCCAGCGCGTACATCTTGCTGGCATACTCGAGAGCGCGCTCGCGCGGGATGGCGCCCTTGACGACCGCGTAGCCGTCTCTCAGCAGGTCGTCACGCCAGTCTCCATAGCTGCCATCTGTGCCGTCCATACGCATGCGCTCAGACAGCACGGTGGTGGTGGTAGCAGTAATAGTTTCAGTGGCCATGGTGGTGTTTGTCTTGAGATGCTGATGATATTGTTGTCGATGTTCTTGTTGAAGTCTTTGATGTCGTCGTCGCCAACGATCCGAGGTCTCTTAATATGTACAAGACAACAAAGTTGAAGATGCAGAATTTTTGTGTCACCACGTCATCTGACCAGCCGCCGGAGGTCCCGCCCCGAGGTGAATCACGGAGCCGCTGGGTCACCTCCCGAGGAGGACTGTGGATCAGAGTTTGACTTCTCGGGCCAGGCCCGAGAGACTGTCAAAAGGACGCTAGTGACCCGGACGGCTTACACGGAGCAAATGTCGCTAACGAACCGAACAACGCTAATGGACCGAGGACCCCTGCTCACCGTGGTGTCACAGGATGCATCACAGGGACGTCACAAGAGCATGAGAAATAAGGATGATTTTATTGGTTTTTCTGCTTTCCTTGTTGACAATTGCAGACAAAACTTGTATTCCACATCGTGGGGGTCACCGTCAAAGGCCCAGAATATCAACTCTCACCATCAAACTCTCGCGATGTGGAGGACCTTCCGACGAGCTGACGACTACAAACGGTGAGATCGTCTACCAGATGAGTGTCTCAACAAAACGGTAAGAAGGAATGACAAGTATTGGAGTCAATACGGATGTTGGAGGGTCAGAACGTAGGTGTCTATGACTCGGTAGTCCAAACGGCAGCCTACAGGACCGTCTTAATCTCCTCCAAGTCATCCAGCCTCTTCACTGCCCATCTTTTCTTGTCGTGAATCCCATTTCTTGTTTTGACATCTTCAGCCACAAATGTTCTCCAGCCACTGTGTCGAGGCTGGTATCAATACCGAGGAATCAATACGAGGCCGCGGGCGTCTCTTGCTGTGTGGATCCTCGGAACGGATTAGCGTCATACTGTAAATCCCCGCGGCAATCGCTGGAAGTGCGCCCAGAACGCCACTAAAAAGCACTAAACAACAGCCCGTGTGCACTCACATCATCTGTCGACAAGACAAACATCAAGAAAGATATCAAACGATTTAGACACAAGACCTTGTCAAATTCCTCTTCACTTTTCAACTATTCGACATCTAGACATAGAATTCGTCTTCCTCCATTCACCTTATCCGCCAAAGGCACACACACAATGGCTCCAACCTACACGATGTCAGCACACCTGTGCAAACAAATTTGCACCTCCTGGCGCGATGCTCATCAAACAACGGACAACACAAGCGAACACCACAACTTGAACAAGTCAAATATCTTCACAATTCACACCCTGTCCTCCAAAATTGCACCGTCAATACAAATCACGGCGTGGCCGTACACTCTCCAGCGACCAAAATCAAACGCATCACAAAGGGACGAAGGAACGAGAGAGAATGGCAGATGAAATTAAGATACGGAATCAATCAACACCACACACGGCGCTGACAACAACACATTTGATTGGGGCTTCTATTGCAATTAGACATTGGATACGTATATGGAATAACATAGCATGCGTGTGAATTTTTCTGCATTTGGCAGCACTACAAATTCATCGCTTTCTTCTTTGAATACCATTGTGCCACACTTGTAAACTTTGATGACGACTGCCCACCGGATGCCGTATTATCGTTTGCCCACACTGTAAAACGCTGCCATTTTATTTGAGAATAGCCAGCTGTCAGGTTACTCGTCCCTGTAGATTAGTCCGTATTTTTGTTTACTTTTCGCCATCATCATCGTCGACAAGATTTTGCTAAAATACACGCCAAAGTGCCCCAAAATCGCTCCAAAATCGTCCAAATCCAGACGACATCTGCCAAGATCCACTCCTCGGTTCCGCACCGAGGATGCAAGCGCTCAGGTATGCAGGAAGAAGAAAATTCAGATGGCAATCTGATGTCTATTTCTGAAAATTTTATCCCTTCTTCGACATTCATTTGATTCTGTCTTTCAAACATCACCAACACGAATAGCATCGACAATGACAACAACATCCAACATGTCATCTAAAGAAGTCGAGGCTGCTGTGGCCGTCGAGGTCAACGAGCAGTCGCCTTCCACAAATCCTTCGCCGCCGCCCTCACCAGCCCTCTCGCCAAAACTGTCGCCCGCCCGCCGTCGCGTCATCATGTTCTCGCTCTGTCTAGCCCTCTTTCTATCGGCGCTCGATATTACCATTGTGGCCACAGCCTTGCCGACCTTGGCGCGCCATCTGAACGCGTCGGCCGCCGTCTATGCGTGGATCGGCAGCGGCTACACGCTAGCCAATACGGCATCCATTGCTGTCTGGGCGCGACTGTCAGACCCAGACTTGGGCGGACGACGGCCAGTTCTCATTGCAGCAAACACGGTCTTTCTTGTGGGCAGCGTCTTGGCCGGCGTGGCACCAACGGCTGGCGTTCTCGTTGCCGGTCGTATTGTCCAAGGTCTGGGCGGTGGCGGTATCAGCGTTTTGGTCACAATCGTGATTGGCGACCTCGTGTCGGCCCCGACGGACCGGGCCAAGTACTACGGCCTCACGGGGCTTGTGTTTGCGGTGGCATGTAGTGTCGGCCCTGTCCTGGGCGGTGTCTTTACCCAGACCATTGGCTGGCGGTGGTGCTGTAAGTTAAGATCTCTAATTATTCAGATGAAATGTCACCCACTAACTCTGTAGTCTGGATCAACCTCCCGTTTTGCGCCGTCTCGCTTGTTGTCCTCGTCTTTGCCCTTCGAATCAATACCCCAAAACCGACTGTCCCTCCCACCATTCTGTCCCGCATCCTACGTCTCCGCAGCCTCGACTGGATCGGATCCTTCCTCATTGTCGGCGGCACGATTGCCTTTTTATACGGCCTCGAATCGGGTGCCGACACGACCGACAACAAAAACAATTGGTCATCCCCCACCGTGATTATCATACTCGTTGTAGGCGCCGTTCTTCTTGTAGCCTTTGCAATCTACGAGCACTACTTCCCACCAGCTCATCCACTGCTGCCGACCCGCAGCCTTTTTGGTTCCCTGACCAACATCTCCTCCCTCCTGATCATGGTCCTCCACAGCTTTGTTTTCATCTCCTACGACTACTTTTTGCCGCTCTACTTCCAGGTCAACCTGGGCTTTGGGCCCATCCACTCGGGTGTGACCCTCTTTGCCCTAGTTTTGCCGCTGTCGGCAGCCACAATGGCTTCGGGTTATGCTGTCCGTCGTACCCGCAACTACAGGGTCGCCATGTGGGGAGGTTCTGTGTTGATGACCCTGGGAACTGGTCTGCTGATTGATCTCGGAGAAACTGCCAACGTCGTCAAGATTGTCTTGTTTCTGGTCGTCGTCGGCCTCGGTGCCGGCCCCTTGTTTCAGGCTCCACTGGTTTCCCTGCAAAGTCATGTCGAGCCCGAAAATGCCGCGGCCGCTGCCTCTGCTTCTGCTTTCCTACGCAGTCTGGCCAATGCCATATCAATCGTTGTCGGCACTGTCCTTCTCCAAAACGGCCTGCACGGTCGCGGGATCACAGACACGACAACTCCTCCTGACGTGTACTCAGCGGCTGTCAAGCGCATGTGGATCTTTTACACGACAGTTTCGGCAGTCATTCTCGTCTTTACCCTCTGCGTGAAGAAGATGCCGGCCGACACCAGTCAACACGAAGAGTCCCAAGAAGAAGTATCACAAGAAAAAGCAACTGCATAGATAGAGTTGTTATTTTTACATTACATCATAATACATAATTCGTTGCTATTTGCAATCGTCCCAATCCCAAATCCATTCCAAGTTCGTATTGTACAAGTGGACTTACATGCCGTTAGCTTCGGCTGACGCTCGCTGGATCTCGTCCAGCAACTGGATTAAACTCTCCACCATGTGAGGTCGTGCTGCTCTTCCGTGGTTCCTCCTAAACAAACCGGCCACAACAGCCATAACGTGGTCCGGCCGAGCAAGGGCGACAACATTGCCTGTCTCGGGGTCGGTGATGCACGGTCGCCCTTGGCCCCTTGCAAAGAATCTCTGGAGGGAAGGTGTTGCGTCGCTGTCCAGCAAGATATCTTCACCGTCGTGTCCTCCGGGCAGGCTGGCGGCAACCGCTCCATAGATCCACAGCGTCAAGCCGGCGTGGTAGACCATTACGGCGGTGTGGCCCGACACCATGCCGCGGGCGAGCTGGCGGACCCCCCGTAAAATTTGGCCGGCGTGCCACAGGGAGGTGCGCGCCGCTTCGGACGCGACCCACTCGACAATGACTGGGTGCACCGCCCTGGCCTGGTCGCGGCCCTCCATGCCGGCGAACAGCTGGACCTGTTCGAGGACGGTGTGGGTGTGCATGAGGACGAGTTCGGTGCGCATGGAGAGGGTGGGGTCGGTGACGGCGAGACTAAGAGTGGCGGTGGCCAGCCGGAACGACTGGACGAGCTGCAGGATCTCGTCTTGGCGGGAACTCATCACGAGAGCGTTCCATTTCCGGCCGGGGACGAACGACCCTGACGAAGACGAAACACCACTGGTGGTCATTTCCCGCTGCAGGACGCTCATCTGGACGTATTCCCATGTCAGACCCCAGGCACAGGACAAGAAGGTAGAACAGACAATGCCCATATCTACGCGGCCACGGTGGGCGGCCAGGAACGCGTCTGGGTTTTCGAGAAAGGCAGGCAGCATCGCCGGCATTTTGAAGTTCTCGCTTCGGTCGCTGTTCTCGTCATTGCCATTCGCCAGCAGGTACAGCTGCTTCCACTGCTCGGCCGTCGCGGCAGTCCACATGGCCTCGCTCGCTGGAAAGGCCAGCAAGATCTCGGCATAGGAAACGAGTGGGGTTGTCAGCAGAGCCATGGACGTGTTGGTGTCGTGCTGGAGGATGCGAAAGGTGAATCGGGTGACGGCCTCGCGGTGGATCCACGCCTTCCACTTGTTGCGCAGCACATCGCCTTCGTCACCCTCCAAAACGGCCTGTCGTTGCAGTCGGGGCCGGCCAAAGGTGCCGTCTCTCCGGCGCATGGTGAGGAGGGGCAAGAAGAAACTCTCGGCAATCTCGACCTTGCGCGAGCGTCCACTCCACAGGCCCATGTCCAACGTCAAGAGGTAAGCCTGTCCCAGCTCCAAATCACGGGTCAAGGAGTTGTCGCGCTCCCACTGCTGCGGGACGGCGATTCGCAAGCACTCCTGTATGGCAAAGCCCAGCTTTGACAAGGCAGGATCAGCTGTCAAGACGGCCCCCGCGGCAGCCAGTGCGGCCAGCAATTCCGGCCGACAGTCGTTTGGGTTGTCGTGGAAGGATGGTGTGTGGAGCCAGGCCGAAGCCTGGGCGACGGGCGACGTGAGGTAGAATTGGAGGAGGGTATCCAAGAGTTCGACGGATGGAAACGACGTAACAACTCGTGCCACGTTTTCCCTCTTGCAGTTGTGGGTGACGACCATCAGGATCTTGTCGCGCGAGGCCGTGCTCAGACGCGTATGTGTCGTCTGGGCGTGGGCATGGGCATGGTGCGCCAGCGGCGAGTCCGGGCTCGTGTGGTCGACGACGACGCCCGACGACGGCAGCGACAGGTTGTGCTCTTCGGCGCCGCAGTGGTCCTGGGCGTTGGGTCGGAACTTCCAGTAGTGGCGCTGGAAGGCTTCGGAGCCGGTGCCGATGGCGGCGGATGAAGAAGACAGCGAGGTGGAATCGAAGCGAGGGGATGTCGTGGACACAAGATCGGGCTGGCTGGCGGGCAGCAGGTTAGCATCGCCGGTCGGGGAGACGCCAAACTCAAACGGCACCCGTGTATTGTAGGCATCGAGAAACCGAAAGTCCATTTCGTCGAGGTTGTCGAAGCCGAGATCGAGACTGCCGGCAGCCGCAGTCGGATCAAACTCGAGAGGAACGCCCATGGGTGTCCAGTGACCAGGGGCATGGTTGACCATGGGATCGGCCTGCATGGCCAGCGACATGGTGCCGTTGTTGATGGCGGCAATGGTCGTGCTGGCGCCCTTGTAGCTAAAGTCGAACGCCGACAGCATCCGCATGAACGACTGCGGAGGATCATCGACGTCGTTGTGTGAATGTTGGTGAAGAGGAGTTTGTGTGTGCATTGGCTGTATTGTGTTGACGTGTTGCATGGGCTGCATCTGCATCGGTGTCATGCCCATGTCTGTCGTCATCATGTCGTCGGCGTCATCCTGGTCGGCAGTGCCATTTTGTTGGCTGTCTTCTATTTGGTTGTTGGTGGCATTTTCGTCATCCTCCCTGCCATCCCCTCTTTGGTCATCTTGGCCGTCTTCCTCGTCGCCTTCTTGAACAGTCGCTGGCGGCGTCACCACCATATCGGCCGCCCGGTCCCAGACACACACCAGCCCTTTGCTCGTGCACCGCTGGCACGGCTTGGCCTCGCTGCATCTCAAGTGGTTGCTCGAGCAGGCCTGGCAGGCGCGCGAGACGCGTGTGGCCGAGACGGCTGGTGTGCCTGACCGAAGCGATGGTGAACCGTTGCCATTGGAGCGTGTGGACGAGCCGGCCACCGATGCCCCGTCGGGCCGTGCATCGTGGCCGGCGGCGTGTCGTTTGAGGAGATCGGCTCTGGCAAAGGCCTTGGTGCAGACCTGGCACCGATACGGGCGAGACTGGGTGTCTATGTCGGGTGGGTTAGACATAAAGGGAAGGCACGACTCACTCCAGGGAGAGGATGCTTACGTGATCTGACATGGCGGGCCAGGTGGTCTAGGCGCTTGTACTGGCGCTTGCAGGAGCCGCACTGGAAGAGGCTGGCGTTTTCGGGGTTGGCCTCGGAGGATCCCTTACCGGGAGTGGCATGTATGGTAGTGTCCGCCTTCTTGCCCGGTGTGGCTGCAGTGGACGGACTCGTGGCGGGCAGGACACTGTCCGTCACGGGGCTGGCCGTGTATATGGTCATAGTCGTGGGTGGGGTGGACGGAGGAGTGGACGGAGGTGGACGTGAACCGAGGAGCAGATAACCAGAGACCAGAGAAAGCCTCCGTTGGAAAACGGATGTGGAGGGAAAGTGGTCGCTCGGGAGACCTGCCCATCTGGTGTCGGGCCCTCTCCAGTATTTAAAACGCAGCTTGAGAACTCGAGAGCATGGGGAAGCAAGCCAAGCCAGCAAGACCAAGCTCGTGGGTTGGGGTCAGCTGGGGAAGAAAAGGAAAAACGAGGACGTGGAGACGACACGAGAAAGAAAAAGGAAACAAAACCGAGCATCGCCGAGCTTCAAAGGGCCCTGGATGGAGACTCGTGCGGGGGAGGAACGAGAAAAAGATGGGAAAATGCACAGTAAACGGCGCTAGTGATTTTTGTCACCCTCGTGGCGTCCACTAACGTCGCTGGAGTTGACAACCATTTGCGGGGAAGGCGCTATCTTGGGGGCGGTTATGGGGGTGACAGGGGGCTACTGTAAGTCTGTCAGGGACTAGTGCAGTTCCAGGCCTCAGGCGTCGGGATGTGGAGGAGACGACCCGATGCTCGACTTTGTGGTCTCGGGTCGCTCGTCCACCCCCTCCCGTTCCCCGGGATCGCGGCAGTTGTCGTTTTTGGAATCCCATTTTCTTGTGATTTAATGTATTGATCATCTTCTTGAGAGACCCATATCTGCCGGTGACCGTAGCCGGAATTTTGAGAAATTGAATTGCCTAGAGAGTGTGTAAAGAAACGAAAAGAAGACGAAAAGTAGAAGGAATCCTCTTCAACAAACGAGACCAACCAAATAGTCAAACAAAACCACACGATCTGAGCCAGGGTACGTCATATCAAAATGGGTATGTATGATTTTATTTTTTGTTTTTATTTTGTCTCGTTTTGCATGCAATTCTTGTCTTCTTGTAGTATCCTACATTCATCGCTCTCCCTTCTCCAAGTCCACTTACACCATCTGCTTCACCATCTCCATCAACACATCCCCACCCAACATCCCAACTTGACCTCCCACTAACAGTCCAGTCCTCGCGCCCGTCCACCTCTTCTCGCATGGCTCGACCATGATGCTCGGCGAGCCGTCCGAGGCCGCCGACTACTGGAAACAGGCCGGCGACGAGGCGCTCGCCAACGGCGTCAAGGGCATCGTCATGATGGGCGCCCACTGGGACGCGCCGCACGACCGCATCGAGGTCGCCACGAACCCCAAGCCCGCCAAGTCGCCCGTTGCCTACGTGCACCCCTCCAAGTACGCCGACTATCCGCTCAAGCCGGACCTGCCGACGGCCAACCGGTGCATCGATTTGCTCAAAGGCAGCGGCTTCGAGGCCAGCGGCAACGACACGTTTGACTGGATCCACGACACCTACCTGATCCTGATCCGCATGTTCCCCGACCCCGAGACCTGTCCTCCGACAACCCTCATCTCGATGAACGCCCGCTTCGACCCGCACTACCACGTCAAGGTCGGCGCCGCCCTGCGTCCACTCCGCGAAGAAGGCTATCTACTGATCGGCTCCGGCGGCGCCGTGCACAACTTGTACCGCAACTACTGGATGCCCATGCTGCGCTACAGCGACAATTTCGCGCAGGTCACGCCACCCGAGCCGTGGGCGCTCGAGTTCCGCCAGGCCGTCGAGGACGTGCTGACGCACAACCGCGGACCGGCTTTGCGGCGAGCGGCAACGCGGCTGATGAAGCACGCCCAGTACAGAGACGCCCATGCGACGGACGACCATTTCATGGCTGTGCTGTTTGTCGCTGGCGCTGCCGGCGACGAAGCCGACGAGAAGGAAGAGGGCGGCCGGCTGACGGCCGAGACGTGGGAGCTGACCAACATGTGCAACAGCCAGTTTACCTTTGGCAACTGGGCCGGCGCCGGGAAGACGGTCAAGGTGTAGGGTGCGAGGGTGCGAGGGTGCGTGGCAGGAATACGGAGTAGCAGTTCAGAGTATGATCAATGACGTTTTGTTAGCACGAATCAAATCATTTCCAATGCCATACAATGCTTTGACAGCTGATCTTTTCTTTGAATTTCCGTTTATTGTTTGGGGTGGAGGGAAAATGTTGTCTTTTTTTTAAATATTTTTAATGGAGGGTAGTTTTAATAGAATGTAGAGTTAAGACGAGAACAAAACATATTTCTTCTTCGAAGGCGGTGTTGCATTGATCATGTCAGTTGGTTGTTAATGTCGTCTCTTTTTCTTACATCCCTTTTTTTTTAAGAAAAAAGAAAACAATCAAAAAACAATTAAAAGAGAAGCAAAAATGAATGCGGCCATCCGCATTTACCGCATGTTATGAATTATGAATGTCGACAAAAAAAATGACGCAGAGGACAAAAAATTCTCCCGGGGGCGAATCGAACGCCCGACTCTCGGATTTTAACTGGGTGCAATTACAGTCCGATGCCATAAACCAACTAGACCACCAGGAGTTCTTGTTGGAGACGGCTGCTCTTTTTCAGATTTATATGGGCAAGCAGAGAACACCAGAAAGTGCGCTAGTCTACAGCTATGTGGGCCCTAATTTCTCGCCTCACCAAAACACAGTGATTGAATGTCATGTTCTCACTCCTCTTTCTTTGTCTCGTTTAATTACTCTCTTACTCTCTGGCACGAGCAGTTTACTTTACATCAATGATCAACGTCGATTAGACTTTCCATCCAGCACGCGCCCGCTCTACTCAGCCTTCCCACGACGCCCAAAGGCGGCGCCGGCGTAGCTGACCGTCTTGCCCCTGGCCTTGAGCTCGGCCTCAATGTCCAGCAGCCGGTTGTATTTGGCGACGCGCTCGCCGCGGGCGGGGGCGCCAGCCTTGAGGTGGCCCGTGTTGAGGGCAACCGTTAAATCGGCCAGGAAATCGTCAGTGGTCTCGCCGGAGCGGTGCGACGCAAAGACCGCCCAGTTTTGGGAGAACGCAAGATTGGCGGCGGCAATGGCTTCGGTGATGGACCCAATCTGGTTGATCTTGAGGAGCATGGCGTTGCAGGCCTTTTTGGAGGCGGCCTCACGGACGCGCTCGACGTTTGTGACAAGCAAATCGTCGCCGACAATCTCGAGGGGCGTGCCCTCGGCCGACGCGGTGAAGGCGGTCCAGCTTTCCCAGTCGTCCTCGGCAAAGGGGTCTTCCAACAACACAAGAGGGTAGGACTTGGCGAGCTGGTGGTACAGATCCTTGAGGTCATCCGGGGATAGCTTGCTGGGCTGCTTGTCCTTGAAACCCAGGTCGTAGGTGCGCGACTTGGGGTCAAAGAACTCGGTCGAGGCCGGGTCGAGGCCGAACTGGACGCGCCCCTCGTGACCGGCATCCGACACGGCTGCCGTCAGCAGGTCAAACGCCTCTTCGGGGCGGGTCAGAGGCGGGGCGAACCCGCCCTCGTCGCCAATGTTCGTGGCGTCCGTGCCGTGCTTCTTGGCAATAACGCTCTTCAGAGAGTGGTAGGCCTCGGCGCCGTACTGCACGGCCTCCTCAAACGTCTTGGCCCCCGTCGGCGCCAGCATAAACTCCTGGAACGCCAGCGTGTTGCCAGCGTGCACGCCGCCGTTCAGCACGTTGAAGAACGGGACGGGCAGAATGTACGGCTGGTCCTCGGTGCCGGACTGTGTGCGCAGGTAATCATAGAGCGGGATCCCGCGGGCAGCCGCACCCGCGCGGCAGACGGCCATGCTCACGCCCAGAATCGCGTTCGCGCCCAGCTTGGCCTTGTTGGGCGTGCCGTCCAAGTCGATCATGTGCTGGTCAATCTCGCGGAGCTGGGTGGCCACGTCCAGTCCGCTCTTGACGAGGGACGGGCCAATAATGTCGTTGACGTTCGTCACAGCCTGCACGACACCCTTGCCGCCGTACGCAGCCTTGTCGATGCCGCTGCTCGTGGCGCCCTTGCCGTCGCGCAATTCGACAGCCTCGTGCGCACCCGTCGACGCACCGGAGGGCACCAGCGCGCGGAAGATGCCGTCCTTGGTCTCGACGGTGACCTGCACCGTCGGGTTGCCGCGCGAGTCGAGCCGCTGCTGGGCCGTAATCTTGCTGATCGTAGTCATCGTGGGGAGGTGTGTCGATGTTTTTTATCGGGTGTTGTTGATGATCAACGTGTAGGGAGAGAGATGCGAATGCAACTACGTAGGGAGGGCATGTTTATTTATGTCCCCAACGCAAAAGTCCCACCAATTGTTTTTTGTGCTCTTTGACCACAAACGGCAGGAGCTCCCCTCCTCTATGACGAGGACAATGCCAAGGTCCGGCCTGGACGCACAGGTGGACGTCCATGTTGCAGGTAAATTGGTGGTGGTGTGAGCTAACAGCTGTTGCTGAATAGGGCTCAGGTCCCCACTGAAAACACTGAAAGACCGCCGACAGTGGGTGGACTACCGGCTATTCCGGCGCCTTGTTCGCTAAACGGTTGCGTCATCGGTCCCGTCCACCGCCGATTTTGCCGGCAGCGCGCCGGTCGCGAGTTTCTTCTTTTTTTAATTCGATTTTGTTTCATCCTTTCCGGTGAAAATCAAGATAATTTTGAAGGTCTAGACTGCTTGTCAATTGCGCCCTGTGCTCGTGTGCGTCTGTGACTCAATCGCATCGGAGAATCACCCCGTCAATTGGCCAATCGCTGCCGTCCCAACGAGCTTCAGAAACTGTCTGAAATACCTCAAATCTATGAGTCCAAAGGTCCGTCCACACCTTTGTACTGCATTGCCAAGAAGAAACGACACACCGCATGTCAACACGGAAAGACGGCACGCCACAAGGGGTGAGCATCGCCGAATTTCTCGTCTGAATCAAGCGTTGTCTGTGCTGGCTCATCGCTTCTATTTGTAGATCTGTAGGCACCCTAGTAGCTGCCGGTCGGCTTTTAATGAGCGCTGTCGGCCAATTTAGTGTGTTTGCGGGTGCAGTTAGTTGGCCGGCTTCCAGAACGTGTAAGCCGTTATGGCTAACCCCACGATAAAGCGACATGAAAAACACAAAGCTATAAGAGGTCCAGATAATTGGTAACATTTAGTGCCAAGACGGTGTGTTACTCTCGAGGCTGAGAGTACCTTGTGTTAACGGCAAATGAATCTGCTGTTAAAAGACGCAGGTCCTCGCGATCGTTGGATTCTTCATGATGGTTGGAAGAGTCATCTCGTGATATTGAAATCACGAACCAATCATGCAAATCAACGACCGTTTTAGCGGTGTGTGGTCACGGTATCGTGTAGGACATCCAACGAGCACAGCAAATGAGAATAGGTGTTGCGGACATGTCTTGAATAGGTATTCCGTATCCCGGTGAACGTATGTTGACGGCGTGTTTTGTCTTCTCATATGCAAATCACGGGGCCAACAAACACATGCATTTAGCATAAAGATTTTGCTCATTTTCACCAAGGCTCTCAATTGAAAGAGGCACAGATGTCATCCTTTTCAAATTTCCAATAACATGCAAGACAACAACAGCTGCCTGGAATATGCTGCATTGCTGCATTGTAAGCCTTGAGCGGAGGTTGTCAAATTGCATTTTAAACAGTTTCGTTCCCACAAAACGGTCCAGGCTACTCGTGTAAGTCGTAAAGTCAGCCGTGCAAGTCGTTCTTTGTCGCATGCAACTCAACTTTCAGAGTAACTTCTTCCTTCCCCAAATCTCATCAACATATTTATCATTTTCATCAAAAGCATCACAATCTCCATCATCTCTGCTTGCTGCCCTTTACAATTATGATCCTTGAGCATCCCCTCGCATTTCACGCGCCCGGATGGCACGACACTGGCCATTCCCCGGTCGTCAATGGCCGCTACATCGACCGCACGACGGGCGAAGCCGTCGCTGCTACTGATAGCGATGGGCACCAAGAGTACATGGGTCCGCCTGCCGTCGACATTATCGTCATGAGCATCCACGAAGACACGACCCAATGCGTTTTTCGCGCCTCGCTGGCGTTTCCCATGGAGGCCCTACTGGGCCATATCGTGACCAATGTTATTCGCAAGCGAGGCCTTCAGCTGGACTCGTTGACGGCGACACCATTTGCCATCCGCGTGGTTCTTGCCCACCCGTTGACGTCGGACGCATTCACTGAGGTCGCCCTGGAAATGGCCAACGGCATCTGGGACGACGTCGACGACGCGGTCATTAAGCCGCCGACTGAGACAACGGACTAAACGAGGTAATTACGGTCTGAAAGATTGGCCAAGAGGAAACAGCCAAGTCAATTTTACCAACGCCGATATGTACTGGTGCGAAAGAGGAAAGGACATAAGGAGAATATGAGTCAAGACCAAAAGACGAAAGGGGCAAAACGAGATAAACACCCAGAAAGAGATCAAGCAGGCACCGAACTAGGATAATCAAGAATATAACAAACTCCAAGATGAACAACTGAATCCCTGAAACAAGATAATAAACGCAGTCGTGTCCCAAAAATAAGATAACCCATCTCAACAAAACCTAAGGGCAACTTAGCGCCGCACGGGACTCACGCTGCCGCCACTGCTGCTATGTGACTCCCGCACCTTGGGCGAGTGCTGGCCGCTGTGCGGTGACTGGGTACCGTGGCGGCTTCCGTGGCGGCTGTCGTGGCTGTGGGCATGACCGGGGCCATGGGTGCCGGACGTGCTAATGTTCCGCGCAGCCATCATTTCCGGGCCGGGGCTGCGGCCAAGACGGCTGCCGGCCGTGCCAGGTGCGCGGGCAGCATAGTAGCCGCCAGGAGCGGCACCGACGGCGCCCACTGGAACGACTGTGACCGGTTTTGGCTGTCGTGCCCGGCGGATCTCACTGATGACGGCCACGACGAACCAAAAGAACCAGACGACGACGGCGACGATAATGTAGGCGACCTTGACCGAGTAGGCGGCGTTGGCCAGTCTCAAACCTAGGCCGCCGTTGACGATGCCGACCGTAATGCCGATGCGGCCGTTCCACAGGTGCATGTGCGACCAAAAGGTGCGGCGGCCGAGCTGTTTGAATTTTGCGTGATGAATAAAACCGAGGATGGGCTGGAAGAAGAGGGTGGCCAACGTGACGATGCCCATGATGGGGTGGATGTTTGTGCTGGGGTTGGATAACTGCGAGCGAAGCGAGCATTAGTAGACAGGCAAGACAAGCGAGGGCTCAAAAGCGAGCGAAGCGAGGACACAAACTTACGAGAGATCCGCCAGTGAACGGTATTCTGACCATCTTGACGAGGTAGATACCGAGTGCGGCCGCTGCCACATAGAGGAGGAAGGCTGTCATTTGGAACAGACCATGGGCCCAGATGGCGAACCGGCCCGGAACAACGCGCATGAGAATCGAGCCGACTGGGAATAGGATGACAATCGAGAGTGAGGCCAGAATGCCGTGGATCGTACGGTAGTGGATGGCGTCTTGGAGGCTGATGCCAAACAGTCCGGGGAAACCATTGCCATTGCGGCCGCCGGCAATGCCGCCATTACTGTTTCCACCGTTACCTCCATTGCCGCCGAATGGGCCATTGCCGTTGCCAAAAGGCCCGTAATGTTGTTGAAGATCGCCGGTGGCGCTGTTGGAGTCGGCGGCCAGGACAGCCGAGGCAAGGTAAGCGAAGAGTGAGGCCGTGAGGGCCCACCTTGATGATGATGAAGACATGCTGTGATGTGAAGAAAGTTGTCGAATACTTTGACAGTGCTGGCAATCGAGAAACGTCGAAGAAAATCAAAGAAGATGGTAATGACAGGAGGGAAGTGGGATGCGGCGTGAATATAAATGATCAAGACACAAAATTAAGAGGGCCAAGAGATTTCCTAAAGTGTAAAGGAGGTCCGGGGGAGGTGATATATGAACTCCAAAGCGGGCTTCCCTTTGATTGTTAATTCAAAAGAGAATCCTTCCGCAGGAAGGCTGGCTAGGAGGGGCGGGAGGGGGGCCGACGAGATATTTATTTTCGTCAGGTTCGTAAAATATGAGAATGACGTGAAGGCGGTATTGCTGCCAAGAGAGGCTCCGAGGGTTTAATATCAAGGATGTTAAGAGAAATGGATTATGTTGATGGAGATATGCTGGAGAGGGTCGGCGCCTCTTTCCTCTGATCTTCACAAGGATATCATGGGCATGAAAGTATGCAATATCAGGCGGATGAGGGACAAGTGAAGAGTATTAAGGAATAAAAGGTGGGATATCCAGCAACAAAATGAAACGAGGGGGACAATGACCGTTTAAACAGGCTGGGGAAGTGAAAAGACAAATGTAGCGGAACGTCCCTCCCCACCCTGAACGCTCTCGAGTATGGACTACCCCTGCGTGATATTATGAACGGAGGCTGACGATGCGGCACAGACGGAGAAAAGAGACAGTCGAAGAGGGTCAAAGACAGTGAAAGTGAATGGGACAGCAATATAAAGAGGGTTCGCCTTTTTCTTGGCCCGCGGCCTCCCTTCCAAATGATGGGGCGGGACGGGACAGCATGTCCCTGTGGTGCGGTTTTGCAGCAGTACAAAAAGAAGAGGGAGAAAATAAAGAGGCGCAAGCCGTCGATCATGGCCCGTGTTACGGTGTTTTCTCTTTTGTGTGCAAGTCCTCGTTGGCTGTAATGCCGGAGCTCAAATTGGGGAACTCCCATTGAACACTCATATCTCACCACTGTATGCAGGATACGCCAAAGTGGGATGTGCAGCAAAGACAATGACGCGCAAAACGATGGCCCAAGGTGTGACGACATTTGGTTCGGTCTTGTAGTCTTTTTCTCTCCCATGTTTGTCGTCCGCTATCCTTGTCTTTGCAAGGTCCTATCACAGAACATGCAATTAAGAACCTAGATGCATACAATCTTCGGTTACTTTGCCGAGAAGTAAGCTGAAGTTTTGTATGACCACTTGAACCTGATGGCTACCCTCGGCGTCTATGTCACCGACTTCCGTGCCTGGCCAAGGCCTGTCGACGACGCACTACAACACAAGTACAACTCGAAACGCGTCAGCCTTCTGCGACAGTTTATCAGCTGCATGTACACTGTCTTTCGAAGGTAGACCTCAAGGCATTCTTTGACGCATCGGTGGCATACGTGCGGAAAAGGAAAGCACAAAATGTCCCTCAAAATGAGCCGCAAGCCGAGAGTAGACAAAACGAAAGCCAGGACTCTGGGAATCTGTGGAGGGACTAACATAAAAGTAAAAATAGCAGACAAAATATCAACAATAAAAGGGCCGACACAAAGCCAAGTCCATGCAGTGCAGATTCAGAAACAAACGTTAAAGGGCGGTGATGGCGACAAAATGAATGCAAGTGACAGCACATTCTCATCCCTCATCACTTCTTCCTCAAGGCGGCATGAACATGCAAGGCATGAGGCGTTAAATGGTCGGAGAAAACGAGAGGGATGTGGGTGAAAGTCGGGGTATATCAGCTTTGCTATTCATTTATTCCTTAAGAGGTTTTTCTTCCTGCGTTTGCTTTCTGCCGGCAACTTGGTACCAATCATCATTCCTCAATTAATCCCCTCTTAAAACCCCTGCATGAGCTGTACCCTGCAAATCTGGTACTCTGCCACCACTGATTTGCACATCGCCCCGTTCGGGCACAGACAGCGCCAGATCGGTGCCGGGTCTGCATCGTTCGTGCCCGTCGCCCGTCTGAGGTGCAGAAGTGAGGAAAGCAAAACACGCGAGTGCCCGTTTAGGAAATATTTCGTCCCTTAAGCAAAAGGGAAGAAAAACGTACGGAGACAAGTCTTATTTTTTTTTTATTAAAATCCTTAGTTTTTCTTTTCCTATTTCAATTTATTTTTTGTTAACTGCACCTTATTTACTATCATTTAATTTTAATTCTTTAAAAAAAAAAGCCTGCTCGAAAAACATAAACAAAATAAAAATAAAAGGGATGTAAACCCAGAGCAGAAACCAAAATAGAAATAGAATAAAAAAAAAACTATCGGATGTGATTAATCATCATAAGTCTTACAGCCTGACGCACGATATTGGATGCTGTGAGAGTATGTTGAACTCACTCTTACAGACGTGATGACAAAGACAACTAACACCCACCTTTCGTATCCATTCTCACGTTCATCTCTACGTCGTACAATGGATCAACTTTGCGTCCCCCAGCGTCTCGAGCTATCTTATTCTACTTTTGTTTGTTTTATGTAATTCTAACATTCCCATGAACAAATTCTCCGTAGTGAGACGAAAGTCAAGTATCTCTCACAGTGCATGTCCTGTCCCAGCCAAGACGACCCCCACGGCCCCCAATACTCCAACACAACGTGTATTCAGTAAATCCATTTCATGATCATCCTTATGCAATTCAGCAAACATAAAACACTACAGACCAGCGGCTACAGCAAGCACATATTTCTTGTGCGCTTCAAACTCTGCAAAACTCTGCGCAAAGGATGCAATACCCTCATTTTATGAGCGGGTGAATGGCCAACTCCGCCGCACATAGCCCCAGAGTAACCCGTTAGTGGCAACTTGGCCAGTTTCTTGTACTTAAAGTAAGAAAAATTCTCCCCCGAGCACTGTGCGACGAGTTTGCCAGTCAAGATTAGATGACTGTAAATTCTCCAACTGATCTCGTGACCTTGTCTTAGTGAGAATGAAGGTTTTCTAACAAGTGTTTGGTTGGACAATAATACCTTAAGTCAAAAGATACACCGTACATGCAGATGCACAAGTGTACTGGATCGAACAAGGGAACGGACGAGGCGTGACCCCACATGCTTTTCTCGTCCCGTTTCGCTCCTTCCCTTTTCTTCCTTTTCGCGGGTTGCCCCTCTAAAACTTTCTAGGCTTCCCTTTTTGGTGGGGTATTTTGTATTTTGTAGTCTTTTTTTTTTGTTAGGCGCGAGGCAGGCGCGGAGCGAAAGGGAAAAAAAAGTTTACTTGGAGTAGTCAGAAAGTAGGTTGACTGCAAAGAAAGAAAAAAAATAAGAAAAAATAGTTGGACGTCGAAAAAAGATCATCGTCGTGAATTTCTCGAACTTCTCTCCTTCTCCTTCTCTCTTTCCTTCCTTCTTTCCTCGACCAACTCCACGACACCTTCCTTTCGACTTGGTTCGCTCTTTCCTTTAACCCACCACCCCCTCCTTCCTTTCGCATTTCCTATCGTCTCGATACCCACACACAAACCGCCAAGATGGTTCAGAAACTCTACGTCACCTACAATGAGGTAAGAAAAGAGGCCCTCGCATAACGACGTCGATGTTGTTGGTTCCTTTCGTGTTTCGCACCTTTACCCATCTCCATCGCCACAGCCGCCTGCCGGGCTGCGTGGTGTTGCACAGATGGCACCATCAAGGTGTTCCCATGTCGTCTGCGCATCACTTTTCCTTGTGCAGCACAGCATCGCGTGGACTTGCGCATGGCTGTGCATCTCTCCCTTACCCATCCGACGGGCCCATCGCAGCCTCGTGGACGACCATACAGACTGAGGCCTCTCTGTGATACAGTTGGCCCCGTCTGGGCTGTTGTCGCAGCCGCCTGACGTCAACCCGGATAATCACATGCTTCCACCGCGAACGTCCTTCGTCTGCTCTGGCACTGAAGAATTTCGCTAACCCCTCCCCCAGGTCCACAAGCTGTGCCAGGAGGCCGCGCCGACCATCCTCGACAACTTCCAGCCCCAGCTCATGATCGCCATCGGCGGCGGCGGCTACGTCCCTGCCCGCATCCTGCGCTCGTTCCTCAAGAAGCCCGGATCGCCCAACATTCCCATCCAGGCCATCGGCCTGTCCCTCTACGAGTCGCTTTCGACCGACGCCACCACCGTCGTCGAGGAGCCCGGCACCAAGGTCACCCGCACCCAGTGGCTCGACCTGTCGAGCCTCGGTGAGATGAGCAACCTGGTCGGCAAGAACATTCTGATTGTCGACGAGGTCGACGACACGCGCACGACGCTCGAGTACGCCGTCAAGGAGCTCGAGAAGGACGTCGAGATTGCCCGCCAGAAGATTGGCGGCGACGCGCCCCCGACCAACTTTAGCATCTTTGTGCTGCACAACAAGAACAAGACCAAGAAGGGCACGCTACCGGCCGACATGATGGCCGAGGGCCGGTACCTGGCGGCGCGGACGGTCGGCGACGAGTGGATCTGCTACCCGTGGGAGGCGACCGACATTGAGGCGCACGACCAGGCGGCACGGGAGGCGCTGGCAAATGGCCAGCAGTAGGGGACGAGGGGAAAGAGAAAGACTGTATAGAGATGTCTAGACAAGGCGATACAGCGATACAGAGATACAGAGGGTGGTTAGACCTTTGGGCGGGCGCATTTGAACAGGCGCTTTTATGATTTTAGGTTTGGGTTTTTTACACTCTTTTTCAACAACAATATGATGGTTTTCTTTTCTTGTTGTCTTTCAACGACACAAAATATATTCGTCGTCTAACTATGTGCATCTAATAATGCTTGTGTATCGTAAATGATGTAGAAATGCAATGCAATGTAAAAGAGAATAGAGAAACCCCTTCTGTGAGGTGTCCATGGTCTCCAGCCCGATTCTAGTTTATATCTTCTTACTCATACCTCAACCCACGATCTGCCCGTCGTTCATGTGCTTGAGCTTTAGCCGCTTCTCCTGCTTCATGAACTCCCGGATACCCACCGGCACGCCCTTGTATAGCTCCTCGTCCCAGTTCTTCTTGCCGCTTCCAGCTGCCGCCTTGGCCGCCTCCTCAAAGCTCCAGTTCGTGTCGGATCCACCGCCGTCATCGTCCATGCTCATGTGCCCAGAGGGCGGAGGAGCTCCCACTGACGGCTGACCACTGCCTGACCCAGTGGTAGCCGCCACGCCGCCCTCTTGCGCCTGCAGCCGTCTCGATGCCTCTGCACTCGCCGCCGCCCACTCTTCCATCTCGTCCCGGAACCGGTCCCAGACGCAGTTGACACACCCGCTCATGCAGCAGTTGTCGGGCTCGTTGGGCTTGGGCGGCACCAGCACGCCGGCAATCTTGGTGCTGCGCTTGCGGATCTCGGCCAGGCGGTTGGCGCGCTCCATGGGGCCGGCCAGACGTGAGCCAAATACGAGGGCGGCCCGTTCCTGGACTGTCTGTTGCTCGGCGGCCTTGCGGGCGGCAATGGTGGCGGGCGCTTCTTGCTGTCTCCATCCGCCGGCCAGAGGAACGGGTGTCGATGAGATGGATGCCGATAGTGAAGACATTGTTGAAAATGACTTTGAAGATGAATTTGACGAAGATGAAGACGAAGACGAAGACGACTTGGACGAGGGAGTCTTTGACGTTTGCTTTGGGTTTGTGGCGTTCGGCGACGGCGGCTTGGGCGTCGCCTTTTCTTCCACCTTGTCCTCCTTCTTCGGCGCCGTCTCTTCAACCTCCGGGTTCGCCGTCACTGGCGGCCGGTTGGCGCCGACATTGGAATAGGGTGGCGGGTTGGTCAGGAGGATGTCATAGTAGGCGCCGCGGGGGTGGACCTGGACGGTTTCGGGGTTGGTCGAAGAAGGAGGAGGGGCATGCCGCCGCGATGTGCTTGATAATGGCCGAACTATCGAGGAAGGCGTTGTGAAGGATGTCGCTGACGTCGTTGTCGTCGCTGTCGTCGCCGCCGGCAATCGTGGCCGCTGGCGAAGCGCTGCTTGTGATCTCGGCAAAAGTCGCTTCATTGTGATTTGCTTGAGGAGGGGAAGAGGGGAAGGAGATGAGGAACGCGTCTAGTTGAGCGCTGTTGTTGTTTTATTGAAGATGCAATGGCTTTCTGGTTCGTAATTGTAGCCTCGTGATTTGTTATTTGTTGTTTGTTTGCGTTATCTTTTGTTGTCGCAGTCGTTGCCGTCAGCGAACGTCACTACTTTTTGTCAGTTTGTATGGAGAGTCAAATCGCCAGGAAAGGTCCGGCTGCGAATCTCCGTTGAGGCGAGAAAAATCCGACGCTTTTTCTCGTTTCTGGCTGTGTCAGCGACTGGCAGTAGAGGTGTTAGTGGACGAAATGCAAAAACAGTGGGTCAGCCTGCCATCTTCCAGCCGAGCTTGTAGGCTTTGGAGGCAGGCGTTCAGGCTATCATAACCTGTAAATACGTCATACTCCGAGGCACAACAACCCCATAGCGCCACAGTGCAACGCCACAGTGGCAGGATCCAAAACTCAGACGACCCACGTGACCAAACTGCACGCGTCGTGGCGCGCGTTTTCGGGGCCGTTTTGTGCTGTTGGACCCGTTTGTCAGTTTCCCCTTTGGGGCAGCTGTTTTGTTTGGGCGGGACCTGCCCTGTACTGTAAGCATTCTGCAACAACTTCAACAGGCGACGGCATTGTTCATTGTTTTGGTCGCGATAGTTCTGCCGACATGTCTGCAAATTGAAATTGAGACGACACATGACACGGCCAATTGTTCCTTCTTCTCTCAAACACCGGCCACACAACACAATGGACGCGGACTCCCCGCCGGCGAAACGGCGGAGGACGTCGCCGCGCCTCTCGAACCGTGGCAGCACTGAGCCGTCAGCCAATCCTCAGACGACGACGACGACACCGCCTGATGCACCGCCAACAACAGCAGACGGAGACACAGAGACAGACGAAACGCGAGCTCGGCCACCCTCGTTTGCCTCGCCGACGCGTGCCAGCCTTGCCAGACACAACCCCGCGATCCTCGGCCGGCGGCAATCCGCGCCGAAAAATGGAAACGGAAACGGGAACGGGAATGGAGAGAGCACAGAAGGAGGGGATTTGCAGGAGAGCGTCGAGGCCATGATTGAAGAACAGCTGAGCCAGACGAGTGCCGAGAAAGGAAAACAGCGTGAGGAGGATGTTCGCCCTTTGTCACGTCCTCCCGTTCGTTCGCCAGTCCGGTCTCCGTCGCGCCAACTTTCGCCAACACGACCTCTGGCACAGCCAGCACTTCGTTCACCCGTTCGTCTGTCTCGCTCACGCTCACGATCGCCGACGCGGCGTCTCTTTGGTGCAGGAAATGGCAATGGAGAGAACGGCGACGGGGGCAGCGCGTTGTTTGGTGCTGCACCGCAAAAGTCTCCCGAGGCAGCCCGCAACCGCAATCTCGATGGGTTGACAGGAAGCGTTGCCAGCAGTGTCCCTGGCAGTCTTCTTGGAGAGCCACCTCGCCGCTCGCCCCTCAAACCTGTTCCTCGCCCGCTTCCACCGCCCGACCCACAGCGCAGCGAAGACTTGCTGGAACCGCTTATTGCGCGCGACAAGCAAAAGCAACGCTCCGCTCTCGACAAGTTCCGAACAGCTCAAGACACGGAAGAAGTTCCACCCGAGCCTGAACTACCTCCCACGCCGGAGAACGCCAACATTGACACTGCTGCACTCGCGCGGTCGCCACCAGGGATCCACCACGGCAGCACGCCCTCAAAACGACCCAGGAAGGCTGCTAGGAGTGCTGCACAAAAGGGCAAGGCTGCAGCCAGTGGCGTCCAAAAAGCGAAAGCAGGCACCGTCCAAAGCAGCTCGCCGCTCAAGCAGCCGCCAATGAAGGCCACGGACAATGCGGCCGAGACGACAACGGCGGACGACTCGATTGGCAACGCCGACGCGTTGAAAGAGGCCAGTAGCAATGTGCCCACCACACGCGGCCGGGGCCGTCCACGGCGCAAGAGCGAGCCGGCACGCAACATCCAGCAGGCCGACCCGGACGCACGCAAGAAGAAAGAAAAGGACGAACTGCAGGCCGAGATCGACGGCCTCGAAGCCGACATTGCACTAGCTGCGGCCGAGAACGAGCGCATCCGTGAGGGTGTCGAACAGGGTGTGCCGATACCCAACCTCGACGTCGACAAGCAGCGGGCGATCATCAGTCTCCTGCGGCGGCGTGTCCTGCCCGAAGATGATGAAGACAGCAACGAGACGAACGCGGGAATGCAGTCGACGCTGGACTGGCTGCAGGCGGCGACGAACCCGATTGCTTTTTTGCCGTTTGGCAAGCCGCGGACGGACGTCACTGAGCTACTGCAGTTCGGGTCAACAACTGCTGATGACAACACAACCGACGAGCTCCCTCCACCTGTATCGCACCACCCGATCGAAATGAGCGCTGCCGAGGAGCTGCCTTTCCTACAAGCATTTACACCTTTGGCCTTCCGTTCGGAGATTGTCGTTTTGCCCTCGACCGACTCTGAACCCCTCCTCCAGAAACACATTATCACGGCCTCCTCTACAACGCCGCCTGGTCTGTTCTTGGCCCGCATCGAGATGACCGTCCACTCCAAGAACTTGAAGGTTGTCGACCTGCAAGTGCCGAAAATCGAGCCTCCGGCAGCCGCTGCCGAAATCAAGCCGCTGCTAGAACGTCTGACACGCGAGAACAATGGCAGCTCCGCTCTGACACGCAATGTGACCGTCCTGACCTGGGCCATGGGCGAGTGGGTGCGCGTGGCCGTCCGGCGGGCCAAGTTCTGGGTCATGCTGGCGAGGAAGTTGAAGGAGAAGGGCGATGCAGACGAACCTGGCGGCGTGGCTGGCATGGTCGAAGACATCCGCCAACTACGTTCACAGCAGCGCAAGAGGCGGCGGAAGCGGGCCGACGACGAGGAGGAAGATCAAGACGACAACGACCAACCGGCGCCAGTTTCAAAGGTTGAACTGCTAGAGCACCTCGGCCGTACCGCCATGGACCTCGACCTGTCGTCCTCGCCCGCCTCGCCCGATACAAACCTCCGTGTCGAGTGGTCTATTCAGTTCGACTGGACCGGCGAAGCCAAGAGCAAGATCCAACTGCTCGTCGGCGTGCCGGGGAAGTGTAAGTCGAGACGTCCCCTCTACATTTATATTGATTGCCATCTTACTAACCGTGTGCAGGGCGCAAAGCAGACGAGCGTGGTAGGCTGGCTCGCTTGCCAAAGCTGTTTGACGAGCTGGTGCAGGACAGCCGGAACCCCATGGATGCCGTGCAGACAGTCGTGGCCTTGCTGGCTGGGGAGGCGAACTGACGAAAAGGGGCGCATAGCAAGAAGATGGTCTTTACTCATGTGGTTTCATACATTTGGTAGCATTGGCGTTTTGTTTCTCTTCTCTTTACCTGGCGTTTACTTGGAGCTCACCTGGCAGCGAACCAGGACGGTAGTCTATTGATAATCATTGAAATAAAGTTGCATCACTCATCACCATGATCTTCCGTCACATGTTCCTTCGTATTGCCATGCCAATTTTTGTGTATTTTGAATGATTCTATGTTGCTGTATATCAATCCTCCGTTCCATGCAGATCTCCCCGCTGCAATATTATATGTAAATGTGTTTGTATGCGTCCATGTTGTCGGCCGCTCGTACGTGCTCGGCTGCACGATCGTTTTGTCGAGTTCGTCTCCGTCTGCACCGTCCTCGCCCCCGATGGTCGTCGGTATTCTTGTGTCCGTCACTCCGTCCCTCCGTTCACTTCGCTCGCAGGGTGGCTCGTTTAGTCCACGCTCACGCCCAGCTTGCGCAGGTCGGCCCGCGCAATCTCAATCTCCTTGACCAGCTCGTCGTGCGCGTCGGGGCAGTCGTTGAACGTCAGGATGCCCCAGCCGAGGCGCGCCAGCACATACGCGCCGAGCGCGACGATGCACCAAAAGGGGAAGACGGGCACGATCTCGTTCTGGACAATGGCGGGGAGCGGGATCAGCTCGAGGTAAAGGGAGAGGTAGAGCTGTAGTCAGAAGTAGCGAGCGTTAGCGAGCGTCAAGGGGTGGGCGGTAGATAGACCTTTGGGGGGGATTGAGAGGACGCACCGATGTGGCCAAAAGGGCCACGGAGAGGGTCTGCGTTGCGCGAGTCATGGTGGCGATGGGATTGTATCTGGGATTCAAGAATCGAGTATGATGTGTCGTGGGTGGTTGTGTCGATGGTGGTGTCGTCGTTGAAGACACGTAAAGGAGCTCTAGTTCGCGTGCGCGCCACGATTGGATTGCCAGATTGCAAAGAGAAAAAAGGGATGCGCGCCTTGGGAGCTGAGCTGTGTTGCCTAAAGGGGACTAGCGCCTCTAGGGGTCAGTACCGTGCAGTGTCCTACAGGAGCACCCTCGGCACCTTAAATTTAAGTGGGTCCATCCAATGCTCGAAAGGCTGCACAAGAACATCGGAGCCAGCCTCGAGAGCCTCCTTGTTTTCATTGTGCAACTCAGGACACGTCAATCCAACACAATGGGAAGTGTGCACGCAAAACTGGATTTTTTTTGTCCCAATTTGAGCAAGAAGATAGGATCTGGGGGAGGCGTCCTCTCGCAAGACCATGGAGATGGCTTTACATTTAAGTTATTTGCCACTGAACAAGGCCTAAAGGCACGGCGCCTTCCAGAGCCTTCAAAGTCACGAGGTTTTTGCAAAGTCTATTTGTAACCGTTGTCGCCTGCCCTAGCCAACAGAGTCTTCTGGGCATTATTTTAGGGGACACGGAGTTGGGTTTTCAATTCCGGGGAAGACTGCAGTCTAGGCAGGTCAACGGCCGGCGGTTGGAACTGCACGTGTCGAATCTTCGTCTCTGAGGATTGATCCCGTCTTTGGCAGTCTCAATACCAATATCCCGAGATACTCCCCGAAGATAGATCGGTGGGAAGAGATAACATGTCCTTCGATCTGACTCTAAGACATAAAGGTGTACAATGGAAACAACGGACTTTTGTACCCGCCTAGAGACTTTGTCGTCCCACAATGAGTTATCCCGTGCTACAAATCCAACAAGGTCGAAAAGGCGTGCTTGTGAGATTATTGAGGAAAAAGAGAGCATAAAGGGCAATACTCGACAAGGCTGATGGTAGTGGATTGTCTTGGTGAGCAAAGAAGCTTTGCTTGGTAGAGATTCAACTTAGTAGCTCGTCGCTTCGTATGTCCGGATGGCTTTACCATGTCTGATGCCAAGGCAAATCGAAGCTTTTAAACATTATAAAAACTTCACATAAAGAAAAGACTAGAAGCAGTGGAAAACTCGACCCAAACAAAATCAAACAGGAGGGGCGAAGAGCGAGAAGACGTGCGTCGTAGGAGGGGCATTTTTTTTCCTTCGTGGGAGGGCCTCGTGGGATTAGCCCGAAGTAGCGAAAGTCTTGGCGGCCGGGCCCATACATCTCTGGACGCCAAGAGAGGAGCCCGGCCTTGTACGGCGAAAGTACATGTATCTCGTTGAATTTTACAACAGCATCGACAAAAAATTGACTCCGTCAACAATTCAGAGAATGAATTTGAGCCCTATTTTGCAAGACGTTTGATTTTTTGCTTTTCCCCCTCATTTTGCCGAACTGGAAAGCCGCATAAGTTGGCCAACTTTGACAGGATCCCCGCTCGATTCAACCATCATGAGATCAAAAACTTGTAGATTTCGGACCATGATCGTCCTCTTGTCACTGTTCATGCCCGGAGGTAAGGGAGACAAGAGATGGAAGATGGTTATGACGGAGACAAAAAGAGGGGAGACGATGTCAGGCATGCATTGCGACAGGGATGTTGTTGGCATCAATCGAGCTCAGAGCAACAAAGGACCGATGATAGACGACGTCAACAATGACAGAGGTCCGACTTAGGACATGACAGTAAACAGATCTTATCATAACCGAGGATAACTTGCTTTTGCAAAAAAGAAGGTGAGAGTTAAGGACGTTCCAGAACATGGCCTTGCATAGAAGTGCCTGTTCATTATCAAAAAGTATGGAGACAAGCTCGGCCTCGCGACAAAGCCTTTTATCAGTGACGGTAGAGATACGTATTAGTAGCACAATTTAAAGACAAAAAAGTGTGGCTGAATGGTCGCCGTCCGTTGGTTGGCTGCACGAAGAAAGAACAAAAGAAAGAAATGGTGGGTTCCACACGGCCCGGCTTTGGCGCCGCACAAGTGTCATCGAGGTTCTGGCGTACGACAAGCACGTCGTACGTCGCGGTGGAGTGCGTTGAATGTCATGGGTTTAAAAAAAAGGAGTCGACAATCAACAAGGAAGAGTCTGTCACATCCTAGCTCACCGTTCATCATGTCTTGGCATTTGTCGTTGACGCTGCCGTTGCCGGAGGGCCGTTGTTAGCCAATGCTCCTTGTTATAGTTACAAAACATTTGATAATGTCGACAGACGTTGGCACCCATATCCTTGGACAACCGGATATCCGACGGAGCCGGGATCACGAAGGAGCATCGTACGAGATGTGTTGTCGAGCTGTGTCGAGCTGTCGAGAGGGAGCCAACAATAGATGGGCATCATCTACCTTTGTTTACTGTGCTTTATCCAGCAGTTTGGGCGCACTGATAAGATCAGATCCAGATCTAGATTCAAAGATGGAAAAAGGCGAGCATCTAATTGCAAGCTGTCAACTGGCAGCCGCATTAAAAGGCATCATTGGATCGTCACCTCGTTGTCAATCAACACGAGAATGAGCACAGACAAAAGGCAGGAAAAAGAAGCATCACGACATAGAGGTCCCCTCCTTGCGTTCTGTTGCATTCGTGGCGAGCAATATTGGCGAGATCAAACTCCTATCCTCGGTCGCGCCTTCGCGCGCAAGTGCCAAAAGGCGAGATGGGCGAGGCATGCGCTCCAGTTTTTTGTCGCTTTGGACCAGTAAAAGATTTTTTGGGCCGTTTGGGCTGCAAGGCCCGCTAAACCGTAGGGCTTGGTTTTATGTTTTCAGCGGTTATTCCCACTGAGCTTCAGCGGGCTTCTCGAATGCACTGGTGTTAGATAGAAGTGGGGCAAAATAAAAGTACCTCTTCACCAATATCTGTATGCAAAGTACCTCGATTCCGATTCCACTTTGCCCCAATTTAATTTTGTCCTCTTTTCTTTCACCTCATTCCGGTGGAGCTCACCAGACAGCAACAGCCTTTTAGGTCCTTTATCTTTTGCAGGCCGTTTTGTATCCATCGTTCCTTTTTCTAGCCCTTCGGCATATCGCGCCTTTAATGCTGTGAGGACTTCTTATTGGCTGGCCACCGTGATGCACACCCCAATGGACGTACAGATTGCAGGTCTCCCGCTGTAAGTCCCGCTGTAAGTTCCCCTGCAAGCCTTCTACAAGTCCACTGTAAGTGTGTAAGTCAGGCCCCACTTTCAGCCGTCTTTTCTAGAATTCGCCCTCCAACGCAAACCACGAGCAAAAGCACGAGGCACGAGGCGCGCGCCCTGGTGTAAGTGATGGCGCTGGTGTCTAGTTTTTTGTTTTGTTTTGTTTTATTGGGCCGTTTTTTATTTTCCCCTTTTTATTTTGATATCCCTTTGCCTCCGAGCGGTTGCACAATGGATATGTATATAAGAACCAGGTGCCCGGTTCCAATTCCAATTCAGGAAGGAACTCAATCTCGAACATAATATTGGCAGATCATCAGCCTCATATCAGAGTGATACACTCGTTCTTAACATTACATTTATTCCTAATTCAGCATCCATCCACATATCACCCCTACATACACACACAACATGGCAACATCATTGCCTCCCGAGGAGGAAGGCCGGTTCGAGAACATTGTTCACGCCAACACGAGCATCGCGCATCCTTACTCTTCACATCAGCATGGCCTTCGCCACAGCACGAGCAGCAGTGGCTCGACAGCCACGGCCAATGGCGGCCACCACCACGCCATCAACCCCGAAAAGGAGCGCCACCGCGACCCGGCCCTCGATATCACGCTGCCCTACCGCACCCTGAGCGCCAATGCCAACTTTGCCGAGTACCAGACCGAAGTCCCCGGCGGCGAGATCCCCGGCCCCATTGAGCCGCCCGAGGTGGCCCGTGTGGCGACGGCCGCCAGCCGCAACAACAATGTCGGTGCCCCGCAGCCTCCCGAGGGCGAGCGCCGCTACCGCCTGGTGGCTTTCGAGCCCAACGATCCCGAGAACCCCAAGAACTGGTCCAAGGCCATGAAGTGGTACTGCACGCTGGTTGTGTCCCTGACCTGCTTCGTCGTCGCTTTCGCCTCCAGTGTCATCACGGCCGACATTATCGGTGTCGAGAAGTCGTTCAACGTCAGCGAAGAGGTTGTCCTTCTGTCGATTTCGCTGTTCGTCGTTGGTTTCGGTGTCGGCCCCATGGTCTTTGCGCCGCTTTCTGAAATCTATGGCCGTCGTGTCGTCTACGGCTCGACGCTCCTGGTTGCTGTCATTTTTATCATCCCTTGCGCTGTCTCCAAGAACATTGGCACACTCCTGGTCTGCCGTCTGATTGACGGTATCGCCTTCTCGGCGCCCATGACTCTCGTCGGCGGAACCTTGGCCGATCTCTGGCGTAACGAGGAACGCGGCGTGCCCATGGCTACCTTCTCGGCCGCTCCCTTCATTGGTCCTGCCATTGGTCCCCTGGTCGGTGGTTACCTGTCGGACGCCAAGGGCTGGCGCTGGCTGTACTGGATCCAGCTGATCCTCGCTGGCGTCGTCTGGATCCTGATCACCTTCACCGTCCCCGAGACCTATGCGCCGACCATTCTCAAGCGCCGCGCCCAGAAGCTGCGCAAGACCACTGGCGAGCCCGACCACGTCACCGAGCAGGAACTCGACACGCGCCCCGTGACCGAGCGTCTGCGCATCTTTTTGTTCCGCCCCTTCCAGCTTCTGTTTGGCGAGCTCATCGTCTTCCTGCTGTCGCTCTACATGTCCGTTCTGTACGGCCTCCTCTACATGTTCTTCGTCGCCTTCCCCATTGTCTACCAAAAGGGCAAGGGCTACAGCGCCGGCAAGACCGGTCTCATGTTCATTCCCGTGGCCGTGGGCGTCCTGCTGAGTGCCGCCTGTGCCCCGCTCATCAACCGGCACTACCTCACCATCGTCCACAAGTACAACGGCAAGCCGCCCGCCGAGGCCCGCCTGATCCCCATGATGCTGAGCTGCTGGTTCATCCCCATCGGCCTCTTCATCTTTGCCTGGACCTCGTACCCCCACCTGTCCTGGGCCGGCCCGGCCATGGGCGGCTTCCCCGTCGGCTTCGGCTTCATCTTCTTGTACAACTCGGCCAACAATTACCTGGTCGACTCCTACCAGCACCAGGCCGCCTCCGCCCTTGCCGCCAAGACCTGCATCCGCTCCTTCTGGGGCGCCGGCGTCGTTTTGTTTACTAGCCAAATGTACGACCGCCTCGGCGACCAGTGGGCCTCGTCCCTCCTGGCCTTCATTTCGCTGGCTTGCTGCGCCATCCCCTTCCTCTTCTGGACCTATGGTGCCCGCATCCGCAAGCACAGCAAGTACGCTTACGGCGGCGACGACGAGGAGGATGTCGGCAACGGCACGGCCGGTCTCCAGGGCAGCGGCAGCGACTCGGACCCGGAAAAGGCCGACCGCAACAACCTAGCCCGCGCCCCGACCCTGCAGCAGCCTGTGGCTGATTAAACACCCAAAGGGTGTTCCTTTTCTCCTTTCGCTTTAGGCGAACAAAAGTGCATTTCTTGCATTCCATCACATATTATCATCACATATTGTCCAGCCTCGAGTGGCACCGTTTTATTCTAAAAGATACCACATTGGGAGGTGTTTGGGTTGATTTCGTCTGTTCTTTTCTTGTACATTTTTAGTCTGTTTTCTCTTTCATGTATCCTCGTTCCTGTCTTGCATTTACATTAGCAAAAGGCGTTCTTCATATTACTCATTGCATACAACGCATACTACGCATCGCCTTGTAGACTTATCTAATACATTCAATACCAATACAATCAAAAAATATCAAAATCAGCAACGGCTCCAGACAAATGAAAGTGAAATCAAGGGTCCTCTCTACGCAAAGCAGAATCATCCAGGGCCAGCCCAACAATACTATCCAGATCAGGAAATAAATTGCCAAATCAGCAAAGCTCTTGAAGATACATTCATACAAAATTCAGCCAACGCTATAACATCATCTACGTGACTCAGCTGTGCCGCCAAACTCGTAGCCATCACCGGCTCGTAACTAACACACAGTGCACGAAAGCTAGCAAGATTAGTTCACCATACTGAATCACTCGATGCCTGATACTCGATGCCTCATACTCAATACTTGACCTCTTCCCCGCGCTCAGCCACCTTCCTTTACTCATGGATCCCGCTATCCCGAACTCTGTTCCCAAACGCTCACAAGTTACGGGTACAGCCATCACACTAAACGCTATACCGACAACACCGAGCACCACCAAAATGCCCTCCGTGATGGTGATACTACTGCCAGGTGCTGTGTCATCTCCCAACACGTACCATCAGAGTTTTGCTTTCTAGCTGAACTATGCACCGCCTTGCAGTCTCTTGCCTCAGCATCACGGAGGGGTAAACCATCCGTAGGTGAAGAGTTTTCATCTCCCCGCCTCCATACTTTCTATCCGATCATCACCATCCTTTGCATCCTTCGATTTCCTCCCTCTTCTCTTTGTCCTTCTTTGAACCATCGTATCTTTCTCTTCTTTGCATTTTTTTCTTCTCGTCTTTCCTTCCGTCACCTCTTTCTCTCCCATCACAACTGCCAATATGTTCTGTTCCGGTATCCGCATGCGCCGCGGCGTTACGGTCTGGATCCTCCTTGCGGCAGGATGCCTCTTCATCTTCTTCAAGTGTCTGCCCCACGGCACCATCGACAAGAGCATGCTTGAGAAGCTCAGGCCTGTTCAGGTTGATACCCAGGGCGAGCCCATTGTCGAGATCGCGCCTCCCGCGGCCCCGGTCGACGGCCAGCTGGCCAACGCTAATGCCAATGCCGCCTTCCCCGAGGTCCCGGCTGTTGCTCCTGTCGCTGCTCCAGAGGCGGTTGCCGGTGCTCCCGTCGTGGCCCCCGTGGCCCCGGTGGCTCCTGCGGCCGCTGCCATCTCTGCGGTCCCTGAGGACGTCGCCGACGACCAGATGGACGATTCCCTCTACACCAAGGGGGTCACCCTGGATGACATCAAGAAGTACCTTGCCGAGAATGCCGGGAACAATGATCCCGCGGTCGAGGTTAGTATTTTTCCCTTTCTTGTCTTTTTCTTTGAATTTTTTACTTCTTCTATCCCCCGTCGTTGTTGATGCTGATACTTAGAAACCATACTAACAGGAGCCTGCTAACTAAGTCTGCCTCCTCTGCCTCCTCCGCCTCGTTTGCTGGCAAGAAACCCGCCGGCTCTCTGGACGGGTCTCGCACGGCCGTCGAGCAGCTCCTTGACAACCTCCACCGCGACCACGCCAATCTGCAGAACGAAGTCATGGGCCTCAAGCACAAGCAGGGTGACGGTCTTGATGGTCTCGACGGGCTGAATGACCTGAATGACCCGACTTCGGGCGAGGTGGATGCTGTCGCCGGCGGTGACGGCGCCGTCCTCTCGCAAAGCCAGGTCATCGAGGCCCAGCACCTGCTCGAGCAGCTCAGCAACATGTACAAGAACGTCAAGAGCGCCGCCCACGACCTACACGAGTTCCTGAGCAAGGTCGGCGCCTCGGGCACCTCCAAGGCCTCCAAGCACGCGGCGGCACTGCTCGCAGCTGCCAAGGCCGCCGACGAGGACGAGGACATTCGCAAGATCAACCTGGCGCATGTGACAAAGAAGCGGTCCTTGAAGCGGTCCGTCTGGGACTTTGAGGGCTTCCGGCGGTGGCTCAAGGACGGTGACCGCACCGGAAGAACTGAAAAGCAAAAGGCTGAGGAGGCGTGGGACGCACTTTACAAGTTCATTTAGTTTCTTTCTTTTTATTTGATTTAGTTTAACGGTGGAAGACTGGCGACAAAGGCGTTTGGTTTTGGGATGATACCAATTGTTTCGTTTTCTTATTTTGTTGGAGTTTTGGACTTCTTTAAGTTCTCTCTACTTCTGTCGTTCTATCCGGCCAATCTATTTTTTTTAAATGGTTTCTCGTCTACTTTCTTTCTAGATATTATTATTATTATTATTATTATCCGCCTTTCTCAGTCAATCCTGACTATTGGCGACTAGCTAGGCAGAACCCTCA
>WNYE01000092.1:0-164333 GCA_021396245.1 Sporothrix humicola | reverse complement strand
CCCCCCCCCCCCCCCCCCCCCCCCCCCCCCCCCCCCCCCCCCCCCCCCCCCCCCCCCCCCCCCCCCCCCCCCCCCAACGTGCCACGATGGTCTTTCTGTTGGAAGCTCTTCATTTGCATCTGCATTTCCGAGGCTTTTCATTTTTGACCATTCTCGCATCTACGCCCGTTATGCTCTGCTGTCATGTTGAGGCTCACGGAGGGTCCAGCAGTAAGTCCTATCTGACCCCATCCCCGCAGGACCACCATTTCTCATTTTCCCACTACCCACGCCGCCTCCGTAGGGCTGTGAAATGGTGGCGTGCGTGGGCTTTTTGACATTTCTGACAATCTACAGACGAGCTGACAGACAGCCTGCACCTCATTCGCGCGTGAGCCCCAAAGACCTCTAATATTCTAATATTCCGCGACCGTCCGTCTCTTCCTCGCTCCAATACGACGGAGAATACAACGTTGCGGCGCTGTCAGGATGTCAGCAAAATCAAGAGATGGTGTGGTGATTACCCTTTCCCTTTTGACGAATTACTCCAGCCACAAACACGGTGATATTTCGTGCAGGACTCTTCCCAGGTTTCTGGTGCAAAGATACAAAGTACAAGGATGTACTTCATCGAGAATTGTTCACTTGATACGAGGAAATGTTTGGAAATGATTTCGATACGAATAACGACATTATCCTTGCAGTCTCGCCATTAACGAAAGATCAACTCGACTGAGCCTCGTGAGCCTAGCTCGCCTCTTTGTTTCTTCATCCAGTACAAAAGATACGAAGTACGAACCTACAATTGCCTCACCATTCCACTTCATCTTCTGCAATGCCCAGCCGTCAGCTTACCAAATCCTTGCTTCCAAGCATTATCTTGCCAGAGCTTGCTGGCCTGCATCGCCCAGCCCACTGGTGTCGTCATCGAAGCCGCACAGAACCCACTAAGCCCACTAAAAATAAAAGATACGGGAAAGAGATACGGGCTGAGATGGGCTCGCATGGGGGCCTATTTGGTGACGATCAGGGCCAACTAATAAACCTTGGTCAGGTACGAAGACAACAGTCCGGGTTTCCTCTTGTTCCTGCAACAACCCGCGGGATCTAATTTTTGTTTCTTTTTCTGGCAGTCTGGTTCTTCAACGCAATCAGACGGTTGTTCGGTTTTCTCGGGATTGTGTCTCAACGGCCTGCAACGGCGTGCAACTGCGATCGAGATCCTTTCGAGGCAAAGCAATACCGGCAAACTCGACAGGTGACCTCAGCGTGCGGCAAAGCTTCTCTCGCTTCCCTGTACCCTTCCCGTCTCCAACAAAACAAGGCGCCCAGGGCGCTGCATAAACCCGGATCTCCCCAATATACCGGCCGGGTTGCCGAATTCGAAACAGGTTCGACATGATGCTCTTTTCAAAATCACGCACATGCAACTGGCATCAATGTCAGACACAAACTGTCAAAGGTGAATCATTCATGTTCATGTACACTGATGTAATCACACTGCAGCGCGTCTTCGACATTATGTCAATCTCTCACTCCCTTGCTCAATAAGGCCTCCTGTTGGCAAAATGCATCATGTTTCGACCTTGATCGTATGCCACGACATAGTTTCGCTGCCAGGTCGCGCCAATGATCTGCAGGTTGCCGGTAATCTCACCGCCGTTGGCAATCGGTGAGAAGCAGACGTCGTCATACCCGGGAAGTCCATTGAGCGACCGCACAATCATATCCCGCGGATCCAAGGGCATCAGCACGCCGCCCGTCGCCACACCGCTCGCCGACGTCTTTCCTCCGATCCGGTACGCCACAAACGGCACCTTGGCATCGCAGTCGACAACAAAGTAGTTGAGCGTCTTGTTGAACCGGGCTGGCGGGTCAAACAGGCTGTTTATGGGGATTGCCGCCACCTCGGGCACAAAGTTGGGCGATGTGCCGGTGTCAACAATGGTCTGGAAGGCAGGCGAGGCCGTCAGGTTGGCCGACTTTACCGACACGTCCGCCGAAATGGCCGACGAGATGTTGGTCCCGGGCGGACCGTACACGATCTGGGCGGTCGTTGTATAAAATGAGAAGGCACTGTTGCCGCCTGCGACTTGTGGTTCTGGCTTCTCGATTGGCACGCTGGTAAAGTTACCGGTGTAGTACTTCGACGGCACGAGACCGCCGAGTGCAAACGCCCCGGCCGACTCCCAGTGTGGCGTGCCGTGTGGCACCCGGTCAATGGCAAGTGTGAACACCGGGGACATGGCTGAGGCCTTCTCGCCCTGCTTGCTCTTCTGCTGCTTGGCGAGACTGGTGAAGAAAGGGTCATAGTCGATGAATTGCGGCTCCAGCAGGCCACTGCGTTGACTGGTGCTACGGACCATGGCCGATGTCACCGCTGGATACGCCAGGCCGAGCATGCCAGACGATACGCCATCACACATCCACACGGCGTCTTCGACAATGGCCACCTGTTGATGTGGAACCGTCAGACCGCCGATGGTGATGGGTGCAAACACCATGGACCCGTTCAAAGCGTCGTTCTCGGGCATGTACGCGATCCGGAACTCTTGTGAGGTGATATTGGTAAAGTTGCCCTTGTCCATGTCATACAGAGGCCCGAAATTGCAAGCGGACTGGGCCAGGTGAGTATTACCCCCACCCGGCAGGACAGTGTCGTCCGACAGAGTGTTGGCGGCAAGGTCCGGCAGCCCGCGACAGACAAACTTGTTTGACACGGCAAACGTGTCCGCGCTGCCCGTGTCAATGTAGCTCACAAACGTTTGGCTGGTGTTTGGCTCCGGCTCGCCAGGCGTGGCTTTGTTGCCCCAAGTGACATTGACGACGGGGTAGACGCCGCTAAAGACAGTGCCCGTGGCAGTGTTGCTCATTGCACTCCCGGACTCTTCAGTATGGACTGTGGGATCATCACGGCTCAGAAGGTGCCACCATCTCCTCTTCTTTGTCTTCTGGACCAAGGCCTGCCTTGCCTGGAACCGTGCCCGTGCTGGACTGTGGAATATATCGGGGTTTGGATGGCTGCCAATCGTCAGAACATTTTCAGCTGGTGCATCTGGAATGGCGAGGTCTGGGTGGGCGAAGAGGTGTGCGTTGGCGGCATGCTGGGCGTTGATATCTCGAGTGTGTGGCAAGACGCTGGCCCACGAAGGACTCGAGCAAGAAAGCACCAATGCAGCGAGGAGTGATGAATGCACCATTTTGTGTATTTGTATAGGGGAGAAACCTAAGAATGGTGATGGGTCATGATGGATGCGGCAACCGAGAGATGGAAGATAATATGTACTGTTGAGTTTGGCGTATGGGATGAGGGTGGTGGCCTTCAGAATGGCATGCCTCTGGAAATAGAGGCATCTCCCCTGCGTTCACTTGGAATAGGAACGGGGAATAATGGCTGTGTTTTCTTTTATCTCGACATACAAATTTAGGTGATATCTCAAGAGACTGATGCAATAACCTTATCTCGCACGGCATACAGAGTTGTGATATTGATTGCAGTTTTAGCCGAAGCCTGTAGTCTACATCTAGAACAGTCGAACTGATCTCTATCCATACAACTGTACCGATCGACTTGATCTACCGACAGGTAAAGCTCACACTAAAAATATGCTTGTTTTCTCGTCTATTTCCTGCTTATTCTGTGGCGTCTGGGCCGGTAGTAGAAATAAAGATATGAGACACAACAGATCTAGATTCGTCGTAAATGATGCAACAATAAAGGTAGAAATCAACGCTATCTATGTTTATGTTCAGAAATATCCAATGCCCCTTATCTTGTTTTATATAAATCGTAACTCATTCATCCTCTTCCATAGTCTGGCCCATTTCCTCACCCAGCACATCCACGGCGTTGTTCAGAACAGCCCTATAATGTTCCCGGTACTGCATGGCCAGTCGTTCTTGTGGTGATTTGGGATTGTACTCGCCATCCTCGACCAATGCCTCAATGTATGAGGGTGGGTCTGCAGCCTGCAGTGTCTCTAGATCACCGTCAAACTTTTGCAAGAGGACCATGCGGAGGTTGTAGGCGTTCTGGTCGAACAGCGGGTCGATGCCCTGCTCTTCAGGCTTTGACTGTAGTGTAAGGTCAAGAATGGCGTCTCGCATCTCGGCTGGCGGCATGGCTGCATTGACGTCGTCCATGGGCAGCGTCAGGTATTGCTCGCCATGCTTTGAAGCGGCGGCATGGCGCTGCATCGTCTCACGGTGTTCTGGGCGAATAATTTGCGACAGAATGTCCCACAATAGACCGTCCTCGAGAAGAGAGAAGCCCGGCGACCGCCGTGTCTCTGGTGTCTTGTCAACTTGATCGCTGGGTGGAAGTCTGGCACGGCCAACAGGAGACGACGGTTCGGCAATGGGCCGTAGAGACAGTAGGAAATCTGGGTGGCTGTCCACAGCACCAGCGACACCATCCGAAACACCCCGCGAAGGCGCACCCCGCTTGCGTAGATGGACGTAGTCGTTGTGCATCTCATCGGTCGGCGGCAGGACGAAGCCGTAGCCCACGAGAAGTTCGCTGTTGGTCTTGGAGCCGTAGTTGTTGTACACCTGCTCACCCTTTTCGTAGCGCGTGCCCGTGTAGAAAACAATGGCCTGGTCGGCGGTTTCGTCGGTGGACGATAGGCCGTTCAAGGTATTGATCTCCTTCCGGGACTCGTCCACGACTGGCTGCCACCGAATTTCAGCACGGGGGTGGTGGTTGCCAATGTCAAGGACGGGGAAGAGAATCGAAAAGTCGTCGATGCCGCAGCCTTCTGGTAAACGGGCATAATTGACCGCCTCCAGATGACGCTGCTCGATATGGGTGCCGTCTTGCCGAGTCAAAGCGGTCTTAATTTCGTCGGTCAAGACGAGCGACGGCCGGAAACTGCGGCTTGTAAAGATGCAGTAGGCCCATTGGTAGAGTGCAAAAGAGTATTTCTCGTCTCTCAACACAGCCCATGCTGCCGTAAACTCGTCGTGAATGCGTTGCCGCATTTCCTTGGCCGCCACCTCGGCATTCGTGCCCTTGAGAAGGGCCAGCGCCAGGTCGGCACTCTCCTCGTCTTCACCTTCTTCTCTCCATACTGCTGGCAATGCCCAAGAGTCAAAATCTTTTGGCTGTGGAAGTGTTGCAATATATGGTGCCCAGGCAGAGTCATTGCCTCTCAGAAACTGCCGCATAAGAAAGAAGCGGCCGGTGACGTGTGGCGGCACCTGCTGCATAAATTCTTGTGAGAAGGCAGGGGATGGCGCCTCTCCAGACGAGGACCCTGACTTCCCCAAAGGCTGACCACCGCCGAGGGCGTTCAGGTAGGACAGCGATGCAGATATCGGGCAGACAACCACGGGCTCGCCAGCGGCCAGGGCATCGCTCGTCTCTCGCACTTGAAAAGCAAGGCCCGAGTCGGCCGTTTTGTGAATCTTGACAGACTTGTTGATCTGGCCTTGATGTGCAGTCTGGAACCATTCGAGGAGACGATCTGTATCTGGGGCAAGCTGCATCTCGGGCAACCTTGATGGCTGCTGGTGCGCTCTTCTCATGACATCTTCGGGGATGTCCATTGCGTCGTTGTGAGGTGTGAATCAGTTTCAATTGAGTGTTGTGTCAGTTCCCATTCAGAAATCATTCGGTTTCGTTTTCACTCCTTTTTCTATCAGGTAGGTCTAACAAGAATGCTCCTTCCTTTTGTTGACGTCGTTCTTGCCCAAGTAAAGCTTCTTTCGAGAGCTCGATATTTACACGTGACATCTTATTTCAAATCACGTGGATTTCCCGCCAAGTCTGCTCGGCGGCGGAAAATCCGAAAGCGGTTAGTCGTCTCCTCCTTCCTCTTTCTGCGACGTGCTGCGACAGAGGCGGCAAATGAGATTAGCAGAGATTTTTAATTTCTTCGCCGCCCATCTCCCCTTTTCTGCTTCCACCTTGCAACCCCAGCCTTTTTAGCTTCCTGTCTTCCACTTTTTCGCTTTTTTCTTTGCGACGCGCCAACCACTTTTGACGATTTTTCATATTCTCTTTTCCTGCCACGACATCTTTCCCCTCTTCTTCTTTTCTTTCTTTCCTCACTTTGTTCGTTTCTTCATCCCTATCATCGTCTTTCCCCCTCTTCTTCGACTCTGTTTTGGTGGTTCTTCGACGTCTCTTTTCTCTTTTCTTTTTTCCTCTATCCCCATCGCGACATCTTTTGTTCCTATTCAGCGCCCTATTCTCTCTCTTCACTTCCTCTCCCCCACTTCAGGTAGTCTATTGCCGTGGCCGACTCGACCGCGCTTCGCTGCTGAAACTCAAAGACAATATCTGACTCTGTTTCTCCGTCTTCTTTCTCTCTGCATTTGACTTTGCTTGAAGCTTGAACGTGCAACTTGTCGAGATAAAGTAACTGCGAGATTCCAACGACGACTCCTCCAGAAAAAAGAACCCTGACTTTGCCGTTTGCGACGTGCATATTCCCTAGACCCACTACGCCACCCGACTGCATCACATTTTGCATTTTGCATTTTGCATTTTGCATTTTGCATTTTGCATTTTGCATTTTGCATCCCGGGTCTGCGAGTGAGAATCCGTACCTGAAAACGACACACCTCGAATCATTGCCATTGACATTGCTACGACGTATTGTTACCGGCATTGATCTCCAACATCCTCATCTAAGCCGAAGAGACTGTCATCAAAAGACGTCTATACTGTCGAAAAAACAAGTGCTATATCCTCAGTGATTGCTGCTTCGTGGAATCGCAAGTGACTGGTGCTGCATCATCGCGCATCAAAGGACTGTTAAAACTACACACCTATATCGAAAGAAACTCACACACGCACATCATGGCTGAAATGTCGAATCTCGAGTCCATTCTGGCGACTCTAGGTAAGTGAATTTGCAACTGCAACCGAGACACACGCAAACGAAACTCATACTTTGTACTGCATCAACAACTGCATGTTGTATCCTGTATCTTGCCCCTTGCTGCTCACTGCCCAACTGTCCTTTGCTTTTTCTTTGTTCGACACAGTGTCCTCCCTGGAACAATATTGGTCTTGTGGCGTGATATGACCTGAAAGGGACTCTGCTCTGCATGCCTTTGATCTTTGAGTGCACCCGTGCTTCTTGATACTTGACTGTATGACGGCCTCTCGCATCTTGATCCTGATTCTGCGTGTCACAGCGCCGTTTGCTGCCATTGTCATGATTCTGGATATACCATCGTGCTCGTTTACTGCTTGTGTCTCATCTTTTGTTCTGCTTTTGTTTGCTTTATTGAAACCATAAACTTGACGTGTTCGTTTGTCTGACCATGCATGCTTTCCCCTTTCCAGCGGCCCAGAAACCTGCCGACCCAAACATCCCGACACAAGGCCAGCCTGCATATCCTCCGCCACCCGGCGCTGCTCCTGGCACAGCTCCCTACGGCGCGCCGCCTGCGTCGAGTGGCTATCCGCAGCCGACGACAAGCGGCAGCCTCGACCTGAGTGGCGGCGCAGCTTCTGCCGGCGGCGGCGGCAACGTCAGCATCCAGGAGGCCATTGCCCGTGCCAAAGCCCACGCGGCCCAGAACGGCGTTGCCTCATACGACCGCCCCATCACATACGCCCCTCCTCCTCCAGTATCCGCACCGCCGCCGTCCGGCCCTTCAGACAGAAACAGCGGCGGAAACGGCCGCTACCGCAGCTCGCGTTCTCGTTCCCCCCCGCCTAACCGGAGAGGTGGTAACGACTATCGCGAGAACCACAACCCCTACCGGGACGAGCGCCGCGACCGCGATTATGGAAGCAGCCGTGGCCGCCCATACTCTCCGGCAGCACACCACGGCGACCGTGGAAACGACCGCGGCAACTTCTCGCCGCGCGGTGCTGGCGCTGGCCCTGGCCGGCGCGATCGGTCGCCAGGCGGCGGCGGTGGTGGCGGCCCCGGCGGCAATTCCGAGATTATCGAGGTCCAGGCGGGTCTCGTCGGTCTCATCATTGGCCGCCAGGGCGAGAACCTGCGGCGCATCGAGGGCGACACCCAGTGCCGCGTGCAGTTCCTGGCGCCGGCCGACCCCAGCGACGCCATGCGCCAGTGCAAGATCACCGGCCAGCCGCCCAACCGCGCCGAGGCCAAGGCTGCCATTTTCAAGATTATCGAGGATAGCGGCTCGATGGACGGTCCTGGCGGTCCCCGTGGTGGTCCCGGTGGCCGGTTTGGTGGCCCTGGCGGTCCTGGTGGCCCGCGCGGTGGCGATCGCGGTGCAGCTCATGCGACGCCCGGCGAGGGTGAGGAGGTCATCCAGATCATGATCCCCGACCGGACCGTGGGCCTCATCATTGGCCGCGGCGGCGAGACCATTCGCGATCTGCAGGAGAGAAGCGGTTGCCATATCAACATCGTTGGCGAGTCTAAGAGCGTCAGCGGTCTGCGGCCCGTGAATCTCATCGGCGGCCGTGCCGAGACAACCCACGCCAAGGAGCTCATCATGGAGATTGTCGATAGCGACACCCGCAACGGCGGGCCAGGCGGTCCTGGCGGTCCCGGTGGCCAGGGTGGTCCTCCCTTCCGTCATGGCGGTGGAGGTGGTGGTGGCGACTACGGCGGAGGACGCCCTGGTGGTGGTGGTGGTTACGGAGGCGGTGGCGGCGGCGGCGGTGACCGCATCAACGACTCCATTATTGTCCCTGCCGAGGCCGTTGGCATGATCATCGGCAAGGGCGGCGAGACCATTCGCGAAATGCAGAGCACCACCGGTTGCAAGATCAACGTCTCCCAGACTCCGGCCGCCAACGAGAACGAGCGCGAGATTGGCCTGATCGGTTCCCAGGACGCCATCGAGCGCGCCAAGGTGGCCATTGAAGAAAAGGTCGAGGCCGTGCGCCAGAAGAACAGCGGCGGCGGCTATGGCGGTCCAGGCGGCGGACGTGGCCGCGGCCGTGACGGTGGTGACGGCGGTGGTTACCGCCAACAGCGGGACTACGGTGACCACGGCGGCTATGGTGGCGGCGGACGCGGTGGAGGTGATGGTGGTGCTGGCCGCGGCAGTGGTGGCTATGGAAGTGGTGGCCCCGGCGGTCCCGGCGGCGCTCCAGCTCCTGGTGGACAGGGCCCATCTGGCAGCGACGACCCGAGCGCGGATCCCTATGCTGCCTACGGCGGCTACGCAGCCTATGTTGCCCTCTGGTACCAGGCACTGGCCCAGCAGCAGGGCGGTGCCGGCGGTGCTGGCGGTGCTCCTCCTCCGGCTCCTGGCCAATAGGGATACTGTCAGTACAAGAGGCACTGATTCATCTTTCTCTACGACGTGTGCATTCATGTTTTGCGACGAGTTTATCATTGGTGTTTTACGGCAGATGGCTGGAAATTGGCCGGAAACGGAAGATGAGAGGCGGAAACGGAAGATGAGAGGTCAACGGTCGACGGGCATGTTGTTACCATTATACCACCAAAAAGGGGTTCTGTATTCTTTTTGTTTCATTTGTTCTTGTTTTGTTTCTGTTTGCTTGGAGTGCATGTGTTTTTATTGGCTCTTCTTTTCATCTTTACTTAATATGTAATGACTGGGAACAGACATACACAGGAGGGGAGGGAAAGGGCAACCCAAAGGGTCCTCTGGTTTGTTGAAATGATTATGTTTTATTGCTCAACGTTGTCTTTGCAAAGTGTCTTGACTTGATTTGAACGTGTTTGCGTCATGCATTCTATTCGTGTAGTTACAATTACAATAGTACTGTTATCGCCATTCCATGCACATCGTGACTCTCGTGATATGAACAACGTCAAATATCTAAATCGCCTCCTGGACAGACCTTGGCTGCCGGCCGTGGATATGCTCCATCTCCAGGTCGTCCCACCGGCCGTTGCGCTTGGGGTCCAGCTTCCGCAGCTGGGCCAGCCACTCTTCGACGTCTGTCCGCTCGTTCTCGGCCAGCGGCCGCTCTTCCATCTTGGCCACGGCCAGCGTGTACTCAAAGAGTGCCTCGTAGATCCATTTCACGTCGTCGTAGTCGGACAGCAGGTCGCGGATGTCGTCGAGTTCTCGCGCAATGTACGTCATGCGCTCTTCAAGGGAGAGGTGCGGCACAATCGTAGGCCGCCCAATGTATTCGGTCAGGTCGAGCATCAGGAACTGGTGGTAGAACCACAGAGATTGGTCTTCTGGGCCAACATTGAGTGCCTCGCGGATAATGCCGAGTTCTAAAGTGTTAGAAGAGTTGTACATAAGAAACAGCAATCAGGAGCACCGGCAGCTTACCCTCCTCTAGGAAGGCCTTCCTTGCCAGATCGTCGGCATTCCTCTCGGCCAGCAACCGCGGAATCAGTTTGCTGCGGTTGTGCCACGCCGAAAAGTTGGACAGGTCCTGGTGAATCATTTTCGTCGTGTATGCAAACTCGGGCTCGACGAGGCTTGTCGTTGTAATGCCGCCGTCCAAACTGAGCTCTTTGCTCTCGAGCCGCTCAATCACCTGCCGTCGGTAGCCCCATGCGTGGAAATTGCGCCGGTCTTTTGTGAGCATCTTAGAGTCGAGGGCCAGCTCGTCCTCCCAGATGCGCCGCGCCCGTGCCACATCTAGTCGTGCCACGGCCTGCTCCAGCACCCATAAGCGGTAGCTCCAGATCCAGTAGCACTTGGGGAACTCGAGCAGGAGCGGGATTGTAAAGTGCAGTTCCGACACCAACACGTCGGCATCTTTCTTCCTTTGCTCTTCCATTTCGTCGCCCTCCTTTGCTTCCTCCTTTCGGTCGCTGGGGTCGCTGGGGTCGCTAGGCAAGGGCGTTTGCGAGTCCGTCTTCGTTGATGGCAGGGCCGGCTGGGTCGCGCCCGAGCCAGAGCCGGAGGAGCCGCCGGAAGATGACGTCGCGGTTGCGGTCGGAGATGTACTCAAAGGCGCAGCCGAGGACCGCGACCCAGGCGGCCGTTTGGACAGCAACCCAGAAGTTAGGCAGCGCCTGCGGACGTTCCATACGGTGTAGTATTCGGGGTTGAGGCGCAGGAGCTTTGTCGTGTTCTGGAAGACCGTTTCGTCGTAGGAGTTCTGCACTGTTAGTAGTATACTTTCTTCTCGGTCGTCACGATACTACTTACACTCGCCCGAATCTGCTCTTCCAGCTCGTGGTACTTTTGGATCTTTTCCGAGTCGAGGCGCTTCTGCTCGTCCGTTCGTGTCCGGGGGCCGCGGGGTACGCCGTGCTATGACGTTAGCTAGGGAAGGGATAAGACGGAGGAAAGCCGAGAGAGAACATACACTCGCCATAGTTGTCGAATTGTCGATACTGTCGAAAGTCAAGTGCGATGCGCCTGCATGTGGTCGTCTGCGCCTGCCTTAAAGCTTGCAATCAGGAGCAGGGAAGGAGCAGGCTGCGCCTGGTGATCGACCCCACCACCAATAGGGAAGGTGCGCCCCGGAGCGCGGAGCGTTTTCAGCGGCTCCAGCGACGTTGGCAGAACCGTTGCGTCATTGGTGTTCAGATAGCAAAAGTGGGGCTGCACACCAACGCAAGCGGCACGTGCAGCCTTGCGTGTAAGTCAACTTTCTTAACTTCACTTCGTTCTCAACTTCTCGTCACTTTTTGACAACTCATGAAATATTAATTTTCTTCTATATGGCCTTCTCCACTTCCGACGCATTGAGCCCATTCAAATTTTGTCAATGGGATCTCTTTCAATTGTCCCAAGTGGTGACAGCCTCAACAATGACTTGCACCCTCCGCTTCACCTCTGGTTGTTTTCACCAAAGCGAAGACATGACAGGATGTCAACGCATATTTTGCTCTTGAAATCAAATTTCTGCTCTAATTTATATCTTTATTTTTGACGCATAAAAAGGCTATTATTATCCTGTCACACACCAAGAATGTCCTAGCGCACTTTCCCTGCCCGCCTTGTTGGACCGGCGGCACCTTCCGTCCTCACCGGTTGAGCACCTTCCCATCAACGACACTTCGAAACATCTCCAAAATGTACATCCGGAAGGTACACCTCACAACAACTAGGTGCTCCTTCCCCACGAGGCTGCATTGTCGACCATTGTTGACCACACAACAATTGGCTGCCTTGCCGCTTCTCTCCCAACTCACCCTCCTCCCCCCTTTTCTGCATCTCCTATTCAGTATTCCTCCCCTCCTACACCTAATATCTCTTCCTCCTCATCCGCCATTGTCTTGGACGCCTTTGCGGGCATCAATCGGCCTGCCGCAAAGTATATCATTACGCGGCCGCCCGCCGAATCCCTCGACCACTTTGTCCTCAACAATTCTGGCAAAGACACGGCAACTATCCAATCGATCAACACTCTTATTATTTAGTATTTTACTACTTGGCCTCCACCAAGGCACTTGACGACTACCACGTTTTTCTCCCATTTGGCTCCCTTGGCCATCCATTGAGCGTCTTACATTGTTTGGTTTATTCTTTTTTGCTTCTCTCTTCGTTCTCACTTCTTCCCTTTTTGCCTTTTCTTTGGCTCGTCAGCCATCACACATTTATTATTCTTTTCCATCATCTTTCCTTCTCACATCTCGGCCAGTTTCTTTCCTTGGGTTTCGTCGTTTTTGAATTTCTTTCCCTCATCTGAGGATATCCTCACTGTCGTTTGTTTCTGGGAGTTTGTTCTGCGTTTTCCTTCTTTCGTCGTTCCAGGTCTGTCGTTGTTGCCATTCTGCATCGACGACATCCACACGTCCATCACTGTCAGCGTCCCCAAACAAGACCATATGGCAACATATCGTCATCATGGATATCCCCAGCGCCTTCACGACCTCCCTGGCATCCCTGCCCATCCGCACCAGGACGCCGGACAATCAAGGAATCCTGCCGTCGTCTCCCCAGCCATCGCCGGTTGATTCCGGCTACGGTTCTCAAGCTGCAAGCCCTTCCAAGCCGTCCACACCGAGCGACACGTTCAGCTACTGTGGTTCCTACACTCTCGATAGCAGCGCTGGAGATCCATTTGAGAAGCAGTTTACGACTGAGGCGGATGGGTGCCCGCGTTCTGCGTTCCTCTCACCTCATCAGAAGTTTCTCACTTTAGCCACAAGCAGCCTCAAGGAAGGCACGAGCATTGTCCGGCCGGGGCACATCAGAGCCAACAGTGCCAAGACTTTCAGTTTCCGTCAGCCGCACAGAGCTCGTGGAAGCCTGCCCTCGTCGTTCTACTCCAAGACCATCCCGAGATCGACGCCTCGTCCTGGTTCAGATGCCCTAGCCTCTTTCCTGTCACCGAGCACCCGCTCTGGCTCGCTCCGTGCTCCCGATCGTTTTGTCCACCCTCGTGACTCGGAGTGTGCCGCCTTTCCCATTGGCGAGAAGTTTCGCCTGACAAAGGCGACCGAGGAGCTCACGTCAGTCGAAAAGATTCTCCGCCGTGGTATGATCTCGCAGGATGCTTTCTCGATTGCGCCGACCCACCCCAATCCTGCACCCACATTTGCAGACGAGCGTCAGAGAAACCGGCAGCGGGCTAGGGTTCCCACCCAGACGAGAGCTAGGACGACTCTGGGCGCGGGTGACATTGACGACGATCCTAACATGGAGTTTGAGCGCCGTGTGACGCGTGGCTCGGTCTGGTCTATTAGCACTATCCCTCCCACCATCGGTGCTGTCGACAATGGCCACGGGAATCTGACGCAGAGCGGCACCAGCTCCGCGCCGTTCTTTACCTCGTCGTTTGTGGATGATGTCCCCCGGTACAATTTCAAAGCATTGGACAAACACCCCAGCCGCCTTGCAGCCGCAATGGAATTTGATCAGGCGTCAAAGATTCTACAGTGCAATGTCGATAAGGGCGTCTTTAAGCTGCAATCTGACAACACTCCTGTGTCCCCAGCAAAGCGGCCAATTTTGCGCAAGGGCCCAAAGACCACTTGGAACGGCACCGGCTGGGTCAATCCCAGCCTCAACGAGAGTGAGTTTATGGTCAGAAATTACAATTATGACGTTTCGGCCTCTTGCTAAAATACACCAATAGAGCCAGCAAAAGCCAAGAAAGAAGATCACTGCGAAACGCGGCCGGTCCGGTAAGTCGGTGTACATTCGGGAGCAACTGCCGTTTCTAATATCCATGACTAACAATTTGACTTGCAGCATTCTTTCTGCACCTAGGTTCCGGGATGACTTTTACTGCTCCTTGCTTGCATACTCGGCCACCTCTGATATTATTGCCGTCGGACTTGGCGACTTGCTCTACACCTGGTCTGAGGATACAGGCGCCTCGCTCCTGAACGGCACCGACGCCAATGACGTCTGGCTGACATCTCTGGCCTTCTCATCGCTGGAAGGAGGCAAAAGCATTCTTGCCTTTGGCCGCTCTAACTGTACCTTTGGGCTCATGGCCATGTCCGAGGCCAACAACGCCCGCATGGTTATCCAGGAGTCGTCGGCCATCTCGTGCCTGAGCTGGCGGCCAACTTGCACCATGAGGCCGTCGAGAAACCCCAACAAGAAAGGCGTGCTGGTCAGCACCGAAGACCTGCTTGTTGGCACTGACAACGGCACCGTCAATTACTATGTCATTGAGTGGCCTGATAAGTCCGAGGTCGAAATCGACAAATGGGCTGGCGATATCACGCTTGTCTCTCGCATGACGATCCATGAACAGCAGGTTTGCGGCCTCGCCTGGGCACCCGATGGGCAGTCCTTTGCAACGGGAGGAAACGACAACAACTGCTGCTTCTTTTACGCCGACGATGTTCTTCCACGCGCCTTCCGTGCCGGTGGTGATGGCCGGCTTTCTTCCGGCCAGCCCCGCACTACAATGTACTCCGAGACCGCCGACAGTCGTCTCACGGTCCGTCTTTCGAACGGAAGCGAAGTTCGGGAGCGGCCCAAAGGCGAGGCGTATGTGCGCCGTATCACGAGCGGCACAGAGTGCTGGCGCTGGGCACATGGCGCAGCCGTCAAGGCCATTGCGTTTTGTCCCTGGCAAGAAGGCCTCGTTGCAACTGGCGGCGGCTCAAACGACCGCTGTGTTCATTTCTTCCACACGACCTCTGGCGCTCCACTAGCCACGATCTTTGTGTCGTCACAGGTCACCAGCCTGATTTGGAGCACGACCCGCCGCGAGATTGCCGTAACCTTTGGGTTTGCCCATCCGGCACACAACGTCCGCATCGCCATCTTCTCCTGGCCCGAGTGCAAGCAGGTGGCTACCGTAGCATGGGAGGGTGAGAATCGCGCCCTGTACGGTATCTCTTGCTCTCAAGGCCGTTTCTACGGGTCAAAGTATGGCGCAGAGAAGGGTGACAAGGACACCAGCATGAAAGAGGGGTGCATTGCCGTGGCATCCAGTGACGAGAGCATCAAATTCTATGATCTGTGGCCCGACGACAGCAAGCCAATTATTGGCGGCGTGGGCATGCTCGGTGGCAGCGACATTCTCGAAGACCTGCAGGGCATCCAGAAAGACGTCGATATCATCCGCTGACCGTTGATGCTCTTTCTTTTCACACTCAATTTGTTTTGTTTCTTTTTTCCTCCCTCATTTCGCATTTTACTTAGTTCCTTGCATCAACCTTTCACGGCCTCGTCCGACACACTTTCACCTCGTTCAAAGATTCATTCCTTCCAGCTTTGTTCTCCTTTTTCATTTCCTTCATTCGCGTTCTTCTTGTGGGATTTGTGCTAGTCTCCGCGGCGCCGGTAGACTGGCTGGTTATGTCAAGCCATCACCTTCAAATGGTGTATGGCCTTTTTTTATGGGTGGTGTTTTGCGATTTGCAGTTTTTTTTTTGTCCCTTCACTTTCTTCACGTTTCGTCGTTGTGGGTTGCTCTTTTCTTCTTCGGTTGTTTCGTCGACTTTCGTTTTTCCCTTCAAATTCCCCATATTTTTACACACGCACGTTTCCTCTTTCTTCATCTTGCTTTCTCATTTATCCCTGGGTTTTGGCCATGATGGCCTCGGTGGAGTCGTTCTTGTTTGGGAGGTTTTCAAAAGTTTACATGGCACAAGATGCACAACAATATTGGTGGTTCAGGTCGGAGGGGAAAGAAGGAAAAGGAAGGGCGTGCACACATTGAATCTCACCTTTACACCTAAATACCAACAAAAATTCCGCTGCACATGGGTTGTCTTTTAAATAGAGTTTGAAACACATGTGCATGGGAGGAAGGAGATGGAGGGAAAGAACATACGTACAGTATGTATACAATGAGCAATATTGCAAGAGTATTTACTTATTAGTTGAAAGATGACAGAAGTGCACAAAGACAGTGATTGTAAAGGCAGTGTCCTATTACAGAGCAGAAATCAAAAACAAAAATCAAACAAAAAGATGAAACTAAAACTGAAAGAATATGTGTATACAAACAAAGTATAAAATAACCCAGCAATATACAAAGACAGTGGCGCAAGAAAAAAGGATGGACACAAGTACAACCAAGAAACGAAACCCAGAACGCCGAAACTATGCTTGACCGCTCAACGTCGAAGACAGGTAGGGAAACAAACAAAGGAAGACGGGAAGCAAAAGAGAAGCAACAAAAAACAAAGACACGGCGTCCTTCTCTCATTTCAGAATAGCAATCAGCAGGATCAGGATGATGATGAGGACCACAATCGCCACCATCTGCTTGCAGTCGCCCGCCGACCGCGCAATCTTGCCGACCTGCCGCCGTGCGCGGTCGATGCGCGTCTGGTGCTGGTCCGTCAGGCGCTCGCTCTCCTCGAGCATCACCACGTGGCTGTCCAGCTCGTCGCCAATCTGCATGCTGAGCTCGCGCTGCCGGCCAATGCTGACACCCAGCGCGTCCAGCTGCGCGTCCTGGTCCGCAATGATCCGCGAGTGCATCTGGTGCAGCTGCACATTGTCCTGGTCGTCATATCTGTCTCCTCCAGAGCCCTCTCCGTCACTCGGCTCGTCCGTGTACGGCCGGCTAAACAGGTTGTTGCGCTGCGCCTCGAGATCGACGTCGTCGCCGTCCGTGCCCGGCGGCGGCAGCGGCTTGTCCTTGAAGCGGACATTCTTGTTGCCCTGGCCATTGCCTCTCTTCGGCTTGATCGAGGACGGCGTCGACGACGACGGGCCGGCAATCGGGGCCGTTCCGTTAAACTGCGCCGTCAACTCGTCCAGCTTCTTTTGCAGGCCGGGCAGCGCGTCGCCAATGTTCAGGGCCTTGTTCTCCTCGCCGGCCGCCTCGAGCCGGGCCTGCTCGCTCTTGAGGCTCGCAATGCCCTCTTCCAGCTGCTCCAGCGACTGCGCAATGTGGCCGTCCTGGGCCTCGCGCTCCGTCGCAGCAGCGGCGGCAGCCTCGTCGCCGTCGTCCTGCAGCAAGTCGAGCGCCTTGGTCCGCTGCCGTTCGAGGAGCGACAGCTTGATGTGGTCGGCCAGCAGGTACAGCGAGTTTGGATTCGACATGGTGGCGGTGGAAGGTGTGTTGGAGAACCGTGAGATAAGAAAGGAGTCGTCGAGAAGATTGTCGGATCGAGCGGAAAGGCGGAAACGACGAGCAATCGAAATCAGGGCCGACGCTGCAGTGCGATGCGAGAAGAGAAAGGAAACGTAAAAACAAATCGCAGTACGCACAAAGAGGATGCGCGGATTGTCGTCGTCGTCGATTGGCGATGCAGTTAGTTGTTGGTTGTCAAATGTCAATTGGTGATGTCAAGGGGAGAGTGCGTGCATTCGATGGTCTGGGCCGATTGGTGCTGATTACATAGCGCCAACGTGGGTCGGCCCCCCTCTTTCTTCATGCGGCCGCTCCCTGATTGTGCCTTACTCGCCCGAGACACAGGGGGCTGATCACCCAATTCGTAGGCGGCCGGATTCCATTTCGACGCTGCCTTGGCACGAAATTGGATAGTCGCGTCACGTGATGCTGTCTCACATTGTTTTTCAGGAACAACATCTCAAGATGGATTCGTAAATCTCATTACATCTACAGAGTCGAGTATATTTTGTTCAAATTTAGTGAATTGATTTAACTACATAGTAAACGGAGATATTTTTTTTAAAAAAGAAAATTGGTTGGATTTTCTTATATTTCTACATTTGACATACTGAAATGAAATTAATTTGAGGGAAACAAGCATACTCGTCCAACTTCACATGTCGTACAAAAGTATACTAAACAAGCGTTCTCTCCTCTCGTTAAATGATCCAGTAAGGTATCTCAAATATTAAAGTTAATCTTGAGATATGTTAGTCTTGTCGAAAAGCAAGTGTCGCTCTCGTATTTGATATGTTTGCCCACTTAAGATGCTCCTAAAGTGCTATTGGCACTGTAGTGGTACTGCTGCGAATCGTGTAAGTCGACGCCTAGCTCCCATTGACATCCCGCCAAAGACTGCCTATTCGCACCGCACAAAGACATCGCCTCTCTCCGCGCTTTGGACGCCCGACCAATGTATTCAGCATCAAGTCAGCGGGACACCGGTATAGTCGGGGATATTATGGCTTCATTTGTTCGTATAAATCTAAATGTATTCGGCAATTGAGGAGAATCTCTGGGGAAGCTGAATTAATCAAGATGTGTAATTTATCCATAAACACCCCTCCATTACTGCCTTGATATTCATTGATGATTCTTACTCGACGTTTTGGTAGGCATATTTTTTATATTTTTTCATTCATTCATTCTTAGGACAAATGCAAAAGAAATAAAACAAACAAAAAATATGTCAAGATGGGACTGCACACGAGTCTTGTCATCTTGTTTTGGTTGCGCATCTTGCTCGTCGTGAGCGCCGAGGTACGTTGGAAACAATGATAATTTGAAAGATGGGCACTGCTTCTTGGATATTGACAATCGCCACTGTGCAGTCTATCCAGCTCGACGTCCAATCCCTCTTCAACAACAAGGGCATCGGCACTCGACCGGGTGAGGCATCCTTTGACAATGGCCGCCGAGCGTACCCTGCCAGCATCTTTGCAACAGCTGCTCCCAATGGAACATGGTCGTCACCGACAACGGGCATCGTGTACTCTCTTCCGGGATACTCTGGTTCGAAAAAGTCGGACAACATTGTGTGCGGAGGGCAGCGCATCTCAGTCCCAGATACGGCCTCTGCGCCCTTCTCTCTATCGATGCTCATTGCCAGCGACCAGACACAGCAGATTGTCTCCGGCAATCTGGTCTTGACATACAAAGACGGCCACAAGCGGACAGTAGAAATACGAGCGAGCCCGGCATGGTCGTTGCTGACACAGAGCCACGGCGACATTATTGCACCGTACACATGGACAGCCAACGGCATCGACAGGAACACGAGCCACATATTCGAGTACACCGTCGGTTTGGAAGGAGCGTCGGGAGGCAACACATCTGCTCCAGCCTTGGTATCCATTACACTGCCTGACACGAGACAGTCAAGCGCCCGTATCCACGTTTTTGCGGCCACATTGTGGGCCCCAGACAAGAGCGATGGTGCCACCCATATCAGTGTCCAGAATGTACGGCCGACACAAAAGTGGAACGACAAGGGCCACCAGATTGTCGAAGTGACGCTCAACAATGCTGGCACAGAGTGCTTTTCGAGCGGAAAAGATGCAGCAGCAGTGCTTCTCACGGGCGATGGCGTTGATACGACCAAGCCTGGACGGATTCGCCGACTTTGTCCGGGCGATCAACGACGGATCAACGTTGGCATCGATGGTGAGGCAGCTCGGGATGCCAACATAACGGTCGTTCTCAACAGCGGTGGAAGCAGCAGTGCTGCGTCATCGACGTTCTTCCCGTACCCCCATGCCGTCAAGCTTGGCTTCCTTCCGTACGACGCCGCCGACCAGGCCAGCCTCGACCGCCACGAGAGCCCTGAATGGTTCGACGGCGCCAAGTACGGCATCTTTATCCACTGGGGACCCTATGCCGTCCCCGGGTATGGAGGCCCACCCGACCACGAGACGTATGCCGAGTGGTTCTGGTGGTACTCGCAGCAACGCGGTGATTCGGCCGACACCTATGGCTACCGCCAGCGCACCTTCGGAAAGAACTGGGCCTATGACGACGGTTTCGCCAATTTCACGGCCAGCGCATGGGACCCCAAGGGTTGGGTTGACCTGTTTGCCGACGCTGGTGCGACATACTTTGTGCTCACCTCAAAACACCACGACGGGTTTGCGCTCTTTGACACGGGCGCCACGTCGGACCGCAACTCGATCAAGTACGGGCCCAAGCGGGATGTTTTGAAAGAGTTGTTTGACGCTGCTGAACAGCACCACCCATCGATGAAACGAGGCACATACTTTTCCATGCCCGAGTGGTTTAACCCGGACTTCCAGCCGTATGGATTTAGTTTGTGGCCGGGCCAGCTGGCACACAATCCCTTTACGGGCGCCGTGGAACCCTACACAGGACGCAGGTCGACTTCGACCCAGGCTGGAGCAAAGTATGATTACGTCCGCGACCTCCAGATTCCCCAGATGGAGACCCTGGCGTACAAGTACGGGACGGAAATCATGTGGTGCGACTGCGGGCCGGCCACGAATGCAACGTCCGTGTTTGTCGCCGAGTGGTGGAACAGGGCACGTCAAAACCGCACGTCTTCGTCGTCAACCCCCGTCGTCAACAGTCGCTGCGGCCTGCCCCAGCTTGCCGACTTTGAGACGCCCGAGTACGCCACGTACAGCAGCGCCCAGCGTCGCAAGTGGGAGTCGAACCGCGGCATGGATCCGTTCAGCTATGGCTACAATCGGGCGACACCGGCTGCATCGTACATGGACGCTGCCTCGATTGTGTTTTCGCTCGTCGACATTGTCGCCAAGAACGGCAACCTGTTGCTGGACATTGGGCCCAAAGCGGATGGATCGATTGTCGACGCCGAGGCGAACAACTTGCGGGCAGCCGGCAAATGGATTCGATCTCATGGCGAGGCATTGTTCAACACGACGTACTGGTTTGTGCAGACAGAGTGGAAGACGCTGGTCGGGGACGATGTGCGGTTCACGCAGACAGACGATGCGTTTTATGTGACTTTCCTGAAGAACACGCCGAAGCCAGGGTCGGATGGATTTGTTGTTGTGGATGTACCTGTTCCAGTGCAGTCGAGTGACATAGTGTCATTGCTGGCTGTTGAAGGAGGTGAGAACCTCCAATGGGAGAAAAGAGGAACGGGTATTGCCGTCAAGGTCTCGTCTGCGCTGTTGGCAAAAGACCAGTATGCCTGGGTATTCAAGATTGCCTATGGTGGCGAGTCTGGTGCGGAATCGTAGAGGAAAGAGATGTTGTGAAGGAAGAAATATTCAAAAATAAATATAGCTGTAGATCTAACTCTAGGCAGTGCAAAGGGTGAATATGAAAATGTGAAAGTAAACAACAGGGGCAACCAAAACCAAAATAGCCAATCATGCAATGCAGTTCAAGGAAAAAAAAAAAAAGAAAAAAAGCCAAATAATAATCCAATCCAAGACACCAAAGCAAATCGTCGCACCGCCCATTACAACTTCATCTCCCACACCTAGTTGCCATCCCAGGTGTCCTTGATCAGGCCCCAGTACCGCTTGGGATCTTTCCGCGCATGGGCGACGTGCGCACTGCCCGGGAACTCGGCCATGTGCGCAATCGTGAACCCGAGACCCTTGGCTTCGTTGGCGTGTTCCTCGACGTCCTTGGACAGGATGATCTTGTCGTCATTCGAGTACAGGTACGTCCGGCGCACCTCGCGGCGGTTGCCGCCAAACTCGGTGTTGACATTGTGCGGCGTCCAGGGGTTGAGGGCGCGCGTGGGACCAGGGGGCTTGGGCGACGGCTTGATGCCAAAGATGGTGGTGAGGAGCGACCGGAAGAAGCCGCCCGTGACGGCGATGGCGCGTTCCGTGCGGATACGGACGAGCATGCTGAAAACCAACAAGTAAATGGCCGGGTAGGCAATGAGCTTCTTGACGAAGGGCGCCTTTTCCAGGCCCATCGAGAAGGCGGTGACACCGCCGGCGTATCTAAAGTGGCCCGGGCACGAGTCGTAGATGGTGACGTGCGGCGGCAGGCAGCGCGCGTGTTCGGGGTCGATGGAGTTGTAAATGTGGCCCAGGATCAAGCAGCCGCCGTTGGACAGCGTGTGGACCATCATCTGGGGGTGGTCGTTGGCCGAGGCTTGGGGCGAGTTCTCCTTTGGCGTGGCATTGACAGAATCGCCAAGGACGTCCTTGATAAACGGCAGAGCCGTCTCGGCCACGGCGGCCGACTTGCTGTACGAAGACGTCGTGTCCTGGTGGCAGAACAACAGAACAATGGCCGGGCGCTCGCTGGCGTCCTCGCCAAACACGAGGCCGTCGCGGTAGGGTGCCAGGTACTTGGCAATGTGCGGTGGCCGGGCGCCCATCCAGGCCGTGATGATAATGAGCTTGGGGGCCTTGCGGGGGCCAGAGGAGGTGGGCGAAGAGACGGCCGTGGAGTTTTGTGGGCGGTAAATGTAGACGTGGCGCGACAGCTTCTCCATGAAGCCGAGGGGGTCGACCAGCGACACGGTCTCGGCGCCGGAGTCGGGAGTGGACGACATGGTGGGTGTGTGCACGAGAAGAATGTAAAATATGTTGTGTGTTGTCAAGTGTGAAGTGTCGTCGAGCAATTGGTTGCCGTTCAGGGGGAATGGAGCAAAAAGAAGAGAAGCAACAGGAAGCCGCCTGGCGGCTGAACTGGGGGCCCTGTGATCTTTAAGTAGCAGGAGCAGCAGATATATCTGACGGCAGGCGGAGACCAAGGCGGAAGGGCCGCTCTTTCTTTCTTTCTCGCGTCCTGGATTTTTTTGAGGAAGGCGCCGAGGGCGAGGGACGCGAACCAAACAGGGGGAAGCTAGAGACGATTTTTGGTGTTATTTTTTTAGTCGCAATATTTTTTAGTGCAAACGTTGAGCTTCGCCGTCAGCCGGATCCTCTTTTGCCAACGGACTTAAACTTGGGCCGTCCGGGTTTCCTGTCCTTGATATGTACTGTGTAATACAAGATTCCTGGTCGAGGGTAAGCTAATACACACGTCAGAGAAGTACTTCATGTTTGTGTCGACTCAGTCTCACAGTAAAGAAGACAATTTCCGCGGCGGACCAATGCCGGTGCCGACTTACACGTCGAGACAGTTTACGTTAGGCAGGAACGATCCTGTGGCTGAGGCTACGTTGGCAGTCGCCCTTTTGTGATTCTTGCCAAAAGAAGGATTCTGGCGTCAGCGCACGTCAGCCCTGTCTTTCGCTATCAGGAAGGAATCTGCGATCGAACACCGGGTATGGAGTAAGATACAATTGCGCCTTCCTCCCAAGTATCTGACAGCACTAGCCACATTCTCACTCATTCCTCGGAGAGGCAACCGCGATGGAATCCTTGGCTGTGCGCTGTGAGATTTCCTGCGATTGTGTATTGTAAGATTGGCAGCTGTCAACCAGTTACTGCATGATTCGTAGGACACATCTTACAGTGCTACGGAGTGCTTCATCCTTCGATATGCTGACGAGATGCTGTACAATCAAGACAGCGTAAGATACTCTGTACCTGAAAAAAGACATGAATGGCCCCGATTTGTTGGGGGCCTCGGGAGTGAGAGCCGGCCGTGTTGTTGATTACTTTTTTTTCTGTTCCTGAAATTCGCCGCTTTTCTTCTTTTCTTTCTAGCCTTGCGGCGAATCGAAATCGGGGCCTGCCACGCGGGTTTGGCGTTTTGGGGCGTTTCTGTTGGCTCTTTCTTCGTCCTTTTTTTTCAGGGACCGGGCGCTAGAACACTGCCGCCGTGCCCTCCGAAATCCGTTGACTTGGGTTCCCAGATTGACCTCGGCGGCGGGTTTTGATTAGTGGATGGGACAGATTAGTGGGGGTTAGAACCCGCTATCACATGCTTTTTTTCTGTCTTTTTCTGTGATTTTTGACGCTTTTGGGCTTCGCTTCGTCGTTCATGCATGCTCTTGCTCCTTTGACGTTTAATTTTGTTGACTTTTCGTCACTTTTCGTCCATTGTTGAATCGACTTTATCATTACCGACTGCAACATGATGTTGTCCAGCCCTATCTTAACGCACCCTTATCTTCGCGCAGATGGTCTTACCGTGCCGCCCAAGCTTTTCTGTCATTGTTGTTGGGGAATTGAAACGTCATGATGATTCAATCTTCTTGGCTAAGCAAATACAAATGCCATAAAACGGTTGAGAGCCGGCCATGGGATAATTCATTTGTCCGCCCATTAAACATAAGACGGACTATTGGTCTTCGAAACGGGCCAAGAACGGAGTAATATCTTGACAGCACGGCCGTCGGGCCTCCAATGGCCGACTACACAGAACGGACACTATCTTGTCCCTCCCAACAAACGGCATGTTCATGGAGAATCCTGAAAATCTTCCTCTATTATCCGACATAGCGGTCCGGCATGCCACGTGGGTTGGCCGCCGATCAACACAGACCGGCTCTGTTGTGATCTGTCCACCGAGAAAGATCGTTCACCTCATGTTTACTTCTCACAGAAGGACCAATGGCGTGGCGGCGAATCATATGGCTTTGAGCAACTTGCTCATCCAGCCAGTCAGTGTTGCAGATAAGAGAATCGTTGCTTCTTTGAAAGTCCGCTGCACTGATCTATTTAACTTCGGAACTTCTCATTCTTTTTTCTTCTAAATATATGACTGCCCACAACGATTTTAATTTCAGCCGCCATGCCGTGCTTGTACCTGTCCTTCTATCCCACAACATCGTCTCCTCTTCTTTCTCGTCACCTCGTCACCGCCTCGACTTTTCAGACTGGCCCCCACGCCGTGCCACCATGTCCAAAACGCTGTTTGGCCACTTGGGTCTCGAGTAAAAGGTTGCAAAGCTGACCATTCCAGAATGCTTCACCGAAGAGACACTTAAGAATCTCAGCCTCAAAGCGCCACCCGGCAACTGTCCCACGCAGGGTGCAGTCGTCGTTGGAATTATGTGTTATGTTGAGATTTGCGTAACCTGCTCGCGTGGCCACCAGTTTGTGTTTCTTATCGTGAAGTGTTAGTGAACCTCGTGGTTTTAAAGATTCAAAGTCCTTGTTTTCATTTACATTTACTTGCCCACCCGACGACTTCCCCGGTTTCTCTTTGCGTGCATATTTTCATTTCGTTTTCATATTCATCCCCAGACTCTAATTTTTCATTCAATATTTTCACGTCACCTGATTTCCCCCTGCATGCGATTTCTGCGTCTTTCTGCATGCATCCATGCCTCATCTGCATCGTGCCCTGCTGCTCACGGACGGGGAATCCGTTGGACGCGGGGGTAGCATTTTCACAACGTCAACGTGCACAGGGCAGAATGAGTAAGAATTTGTGAGGAGACGTCAGTTTTGAGGAGAAGGTGAGCAGAATATGTTTTCATCTCACAATGACCTTGGATAAAAGTAGGAAATCAACTGAGGCAGTCGTGTTAGTTGCTGCACCTGATTTCACACATGACATGTAGCCCCGTCACGGTCGCCTTTTTTGGCTTATTTTAGGTGACTTGCTCCCTTTTCTTTTTCGTCGTTTTCTTCCCTATTTTTTCTCCGTATTTTTTTGACCGCCCACGAGACCTTCAAAACCCACAGCCAAGTCCAGCCGTCTTGTTCCCCCATTCAAGCCCAATGCGTGGACAGAAATGTCCAGCCCAGTCCACTCCACCATCTCGGACCCCATTTTCCAGCTGTGGGGATGTAGACTTTTCTTCTCAACTTCTCGACGTTTTCTTTTTTCGTCTGCTTTTTTGCTCATTGGGTCATCGAAAGCTGCTCCGTCATTGGCTGTTGATCCCATTGCCGGGGAGTGGCCCGCTGGGCTGGATGAACTACAGCGGGGGTTGGGCCAGCTTGGGGGCAGCAGGCCCTGTATTTTTGGATTTTGGACTTGGAGAAGGACCTGCCCCTACCGTATGCCACCTGCCGCCTGCCCCCGCTTCGAGATACCATATCAGTCATCATCCACACACCGAGTACGACGTATGGTTCTTCAACCTCTTATCCTCCTTTCCGCCCCGCCTTGCTGGACATGTGCTTCCTTTTCGTTGTTTTCTGCCGCTAGCCCGGCTCTGCCAGGTATGAAAGCAAAAGTCCGTAGGGCAACAGGGTCGGGACACAGCAGCGATGAGACGATCAAGTGTGGGTGGGATCTTGGTATTGGAGACTCTCGGGACCGCAGAACCTGGGGAGCCTATCACGCCCAGGACTTTGCTTTTCGTGACATTCGTGCCTTCGGCTCGTCAACAAACGCCTTGTGTGTCCAGTCAGAAACGTGTATCTGACAAAGTATTGTCCACCTTGCTGGCCTTGGTGCATGATCATGGGTGCAGCTACTTTTGCAGCTAGAAGTATTACTAGTCGTTCTCTGTTGTTTGCCGTGTTGTTCGGTTGACGGTTATTGGGCACGACTCCTGAGATAGGTCTTTTCCATATCTCGTTTCTATCTCGTGGTCTGCCTTGTGCATGTCTTTGTTTCCTTACATCTTTTACATCTCAGCTTTCCATCTCCATCACCATTTCTCTGTCTGTTTGCAACTTCCTCTTCGAGTCCCTTTTCACTTCTTGCGTCCCCACCTCCTCATCGCTCCTTACCCCGAGTCTTGATCTGCTGTGGCACACCGCCCTCGTTCAGTGATTGCCCCTGCTCTTTTGGTCCTCACTTCGTCGCCTTCCTCCTCGGCTTTCTCTTCGCAGCTTCCCGATCCAAATATTTATCGTCTGCTTGCATCTTCTTGCCTCTTTCCTTGCCACCAGATCACTGTGGTTATCCTCACAATTTTCCTTATTTTACCTTGTCTTCAACATCCTCCCTTCTCCCTTTTCTCGCCGTCTTTGTCTCCTTCATTGTCACGCATTGTCTCCCATTGTCGCCCAAGCTTCCCCGCCATAAAAGGACCAGGAGCCAATTCGTTATCGCCGCCCACAATCCGCAATCAGCTCGCTCTCCATAGCCGTCGTCGAATCGGCAATACGCATTTCAGCAGTACAGCAAATACAGGAATACAGCACCCGAACAAACAAAAAAAACCAAAGACGGAACCAGCTCGCGTGAGGTCGCCGGCAGCACCTTCCAAAACGGCAAAACAGCATCATATCATCGCTTGCTCTTGCCGTGAACGACAATTCTCCTTTTGCCTGTCTCTCGCCATATCTGCAGGAACTTCCATTTTCCTGCATTTGCCAACTGCCCATTTTATCTTCTTCTCTTCTTATTCTCATTTTCGTCAAACTCCAAACTCTCCCCAGCTTAGCATCGGCACAACTACTAGCGAGTTTCTTTTGCCTCGTCGTTTCTTTAATACCCTGAAACCGTCCTAGGTTCTCGACTCCACGAAATCCAGACCCCATTTTCCTATTTGCTATTTGCTAGCCCTACACGCCTCACTGGTCGCTTTTTTTCCTTGGAACCTCTTCACCCGACATCACCCGCGAAAACCGATCGGCTGAGAGGGCGCTTTCGAGCTTTTCGAGCTTCAGCAGTCAATTAGCGGTTTCATAGCGGCTTTACAGCGGCTGCAACTATCGTCTAGGGGAGCTCTCTGATTTCCCTTTACGCGACACCGCACGATCTTTGTCCGATCCTCTAGGGTCCTTTTTCCCCCAGCCGACGCCGACCTCGAATTGATTCTCCAATTCTTGAATTGCTCTCGAACTTGACTTACGACCTTCATACCCTTTTTTTTATATCTCACGACACACTCTCTCGTTTTTCTCCCTTTCTTTACCTCCTCTCCCACCGCCTGACGGCCCTGCACACAATCTGCAGTAGCCATGGCACGTGGTTCTTCATACGGTGTCCAGGTGGAGGACTTGAAGGTGTGTGTGGTGATGGTGGGGCTCCCCGCCCGGGGCAAGAGCTTCATCGCCCAGAAAGGTATGTCACATTGACGACGGCACTCTTATGGATTGTCAACATTTCTCGTTTGTATTTATTTTACAATTTTCACAATATAAATACTAACACACACAGCACAACGATACCTTCAGTGGCTCTCTATCCCAGCACAAACATTCAACGTCGGCAACTACCGCCGGAAAGACGCCGCACAGCCGACCGCCGACTTTTTTGATACCGACAATGCCGAGGGCGAGCGCATGCGCCGCGCCGCCGCCGAGGCCGCCGTGGCCGACATGCTCAAGTGGCTCAAGACCGGCGGCGGCGTCGTCGGCATTCTGGACGCCACCAACTCGACAAAAGAGCGCCGCCGCTGGATCCTGGACCTCTGCACAGCCAACAACATCGAGGTGCTCTTTGTCGAGAGCAAGTGCGACGACGAGGACCTGATCATGGCCAACATCCGCGACGTCAAGACAACCAGCCCAGACTATGTCGGCCAGGACCCAGAGCAGGCCGCCATCGATTTCCGCAACCGCATCCGCAAATACGAAAAGGTGTACAAGACGATTGACGGCGACGGCGACGAGGGTGAGCTCACCTACTTAAAAATCATGGACACGGGCAGCCGCGTCATCATCAGCCGCATCCGCGATTACCTGCAGAGCCGCATCGTCTACTACCTCATGAACGTCCACATCCGCCCGCGGTCCGTCTGGCTGTCACGGCACGGCGAGAGCATGTACAACCTGAGCGGGCGCATTGGCGGCGACGCCGAGATCTCGCCGCGCGGCGAGCAGTACGCCCTGAAGCTGCCAGAGCTCGTGCGCCAGTCCGTCGGCGACGACCGCCCCCTGACCGTGTGGACATCCACCCTCAAGCGCACCATTGCCACCGCCCGCCACCTGCCCAAGGACTACAACCAGCTGCAGTGGAAGGCGCTCGACGAGCTCGACTCGGGCGTCTGCGACGGGTACACCTACCAGCAGATCAAGGACGAGTTCCCCGAAGACTTCCAGGCGCGCGACGCCGACAAGTACAACTACCGCTACCGCGGCGGCGAGTCGTACCGCGACGTCGTCATCCGGCTCGAGCCCATCATCATGGAGCTCGAGCGCTCCGAGGACATTCTGATCATCACGCACCAGGCCGTTATCCGCTGCATCTATGCGTACTTTATGAAGAAGGACCAGGAGCGCAGCCCCTGGATGAACGTGCCGCTGCACACGCTCATCAAGCTGACGCCGCGCGCGTACGGCACCGAGGAGATCCGCTACGCGGCGGGCATCGACGCCGTCAGCACGTGGCGCGGCAAGGGCTCGACGGCAAAACACGAGCAGCCCATTCCCGAGGTGATGCACTAGTCGACACTCTGGGGAACCACTTTTCTTGTACGATTATGACCAACATTTTGATTTTGCGATTTTTGCGGTTACGATTTTTGGTGTTATTTATGCTGCGTTCTTTTTTTTTTCTTTTCCTTTACATTTACATCCACACGCATCATGGACAGATGGTTAGACATTGGGGATTTGGAGATTCGGGGACCTAGGAATGGAGACACGGAAAGATACAGATACAAATTGGGAAGATGCATAACATAACCCACGTGCGAAAGGTCGGGCGTGGGGACGAGATATGAACACGGAAAATAGGGTAGGAAAATGGAAAATAAAACAAATGAACAGACCGAAAACACAAAGCACACAGTAGCCGAAGACAGTGGAGAATGCAGTATGGAGATGGTGGCGTCATTGAAGGTCAATTCTCATTGCTGTCAAGAGGAAGCCACGAGACGGGGCTCCTGCCTTTACGTCAGACGAGACTTCAAGCGACTCAAGACACAGCACCAGGTCAAATTTTGAGGACAACCCCGATAAATAAACAGAATGTAACTAGTCTATCCAATTCATATTTTCTGCCCATTCCTTCAACCAAATGACATTGACGTCAACCATGTTGTCGGGGTTGTGATGTCTTTCAGAATGAAGGTCACGTGCGCTCACAGCAAAAGCGTTCAGCCTTGTCTTTGTATTAGCCGATTAGTGCCTAGAATTCCAGGCACCAAGTTGCTCTTCGCTGTCCCCACTGTTTACTTCTGACCGCTCTTATCGATAACAACCCTGTCTCCACTTAATTTTTTTTTCTGCCGCCCATCAACCTTCTGCTTTTTGCAGAGGATTTTGCAGTCCAGACCTTGCAAAGATTCTACTTTGTACTTCGTACACACCACCACATTCCGATATCGACCACCACACCCACGATGACGGACAAGATTAGCAAAAAGAGAAAGCTCAAGGAGACGAACGGTGTCAGCGAGCACGCCGAGAAGCGTGCAGCGACAATCGACGATGCCAAGGCGGAGCGCAAGGCGCTGAAGAAGGCCAAACTCGCGGCGGCCGCCAACGACGAGAACGATGATGATAACGACATCGAGACAGAGCGGGAATTGAAGAAGAAGGCCAAGAAGGAGAAGAAGGAGAAGAAATCTAAAAAGGTCGAGGAGGAGGAAGAGGAGAATGACGACAATGAGGGCGACATTGTTGAGGAGGAAGAAAAGGCGGAGGATGCCGAAGACGACGAAGAAGAAGACGACGGCACATCAGAGCCTGCAGCCCTGCCCGCGGCTGGCGACGACGCTGACACGCAGCACCTCACACTACCGCCCTCTGCATCCACGGGTGACGAGGCCAACACTTCCACAGCCTTTGCGGACCTCACAATTTCCGAGAAAACAAAGCGCGGTCTGGCGGACATGAAGCTCGAGACGATGACGGAGATCCAGCGGCGTGCGCTGCCGCCTCTGCTGGCGGGCAAGGATCTGCTGGGCGCGGCCAAGACGGGCTCCGGCAAGACACTGGCGTTCCTGATTCCGGCGGTCGAGATGCTGTACTCGCTCAAGTTCAAGCCGCGCAACGGTGTCGGTGTCATTATCGTGACGCCGACGCGCGAGCTGGCACTGCAGATCTGGGGCGTCGCCCAGGAGCTGATGGCGCACCACTCGCAGACGACGGGTATCGTGATGGGCGGTGCCAACCGGCGCGCCGAGGCCGAGAAGCTGGGCAAGGGCGTCAACCTGCTGGTGGCCACGCCCGGCCGTCTGCTGGACCACCTGGCCAACACGCCCTTCCTCTACAAGCACCTGCGGTCGCTCATCATTGACGAGGCCGACCGGATCCTGGAGGTCGGTTTCGAGGACGAGCTGCGCAAGATTATCCAGATCCTGCCCAAGGAGCGGCAGACGATGCTCTTCTCGGCGACGCAGACGCAAAAGATTGACGATCTCGCCAAGGTTTCCTTGAGAGGCAACCCGCTGTACCTCAACGTCGACGAGGAGAAGCAGTTTAGCACGGTCGACGGCCTCGAGCAGGGCTACGTCGTGTGCCCATCCCAGAACCGCTTCCTGTTGCTGCTGTCGTTCCTGCGCAAGATGGCTGGCAAGAAGAAGGTGATTGTGTTCTTCAGCTCGTGCAACTCGGTCAAGTACCACGCCGACCTGCTGCGCTACATTGACGTCCAGGGCGTCCTGGACCTGCACGGCCAGCAGAAGCAGGCCAAGCGCACAGCAACCTTTTTCGAGTTTATCAACGCCGACCACGGCATCCTGCTGTGCACAGACGTCGCCGCGCGTGGTCTCGATATCCCCGCCGTCGACTGGATCATCCAGTACGACCCGCCAGATGATACGCGCGCCTATGTCCACCGCGTCGGCCGTACCGCCCGTGGCAAGGACGGCCGCGGCAAGTCGTTGCTGTTCCTGTTGCCCAGCGAGGTCGGCTTCCTGTCGTACCTCGCCGACGCCAACGTCCCCGTCACCGAGTACGACTTCCCCGCCAACAAGGTCCGCAACGTCCAGCCGCTGCTCGAGAAGCTCATCTCCGAGCGCTACTATTTGAGTCAGTCCGCCAAGGACGGCTTCCGCGCCTACCTGCACGCCTACGCCAGCCACAGCCTGCGCTCTGTCTACGACGTGCACAAGCTCGACCTCGCCGCCGTCGGCAAGAGCTTTGGCTTTGCCACGCCGCCGCGCGTCGACCTGACGCTGGCCGCCAGCATGAGCAAGAACAAGGCCAACGGCGGCGGCAATAGCGGCGGCCGCCGCGCATACGGCAGCCAGCCGCGGCAACAGGGCGGCGGCCAGGGCCACTTCAAGCGGAGGCAATAGACAGAAAGAAGGAGCTGTATAAATAGGAGATGATTCGCTTGGTTGTTGGTTGTTGGTTGTTTTACATCTTCATTTCTTAGACTGCTTTTCTGTTTGTACTTTTTGCCTGTTTTTGTCATCTTTCATAGTTTACAGCATTCGGTCAACGGTCATCAAAACGGTTTCAAATTAATTGTATTTGCCTAATATTGCATGTGTTCTTGGTGACAACATGAAGTGTTCTAAAGATACGATGCTTGACCTTCTACAAAGCATCTCAGGTGTGACGTACACCGTCCAGTGCCAAGCGAGATGCCGAGAAATCTACGAGAAAGTGAGGGTGTGTGAAGGATACTTCCGTGTTGGCCAAGGCCTCTTCACGAACACACCATGATTATGGTAGGGTGTCGATTGATTTTATTACAATTTATTTTATCAAATTGTTTATTTATGTATTTTATCGTAGTTGATTTATTTACTTACATTTTTATAGAATTGAGCTTACCTTCTTGCAGCCTTTGTGATATCAAAGCGTGCGGGGAAATAAGCTTCTTGTTTGTCAGCTATCGCGATGCGGTCTGCATCAATCAAAATACACGACGGATATTTGAAATAAAAGTCTGGGAGAAGAGAGGGGATGCCCAATCTGGGGAAGCTGGGTCGTTGGGTTCGTCGGCGTCCCGCTGCCGATCGGATGCAACAGAGACGGACCAACTTGGTCATTAGGGCGCTTTGGGGGCGTTTTGGTTCGTTTTTGGTTGTTTTTTTAGAGTTCAGGTCTGGGGCGCCGGCTCTAGGCTGGTTCCGTGCGCCACGGCTTGTCCACTTTGCGCTCCTTTCTCTCCGCAAAAACAACAACTGCCGTGCTCTCCTCGACTCCACGTTTCCAACCACAACCCCCTCACCCACGAAAGCCACGCAGGCCACCCCAGTCGTTTGTCTACTTTCGTTCTCTTTTGCGGGGGTCATCCAAAGACATGACGACCAGGACTGGTCATGCACTACTTTGGCCGGGGAAGACAAGCTCGACAAGCTGGTGCTGCACATGTTTATTTCCTGACAAAAGAGCGGCAAGACGATGGAGATAAGACGCACAAATTAAAGCAAATCAAAGATGTGTTTGACACGGCTTGGCTGAGCCAATATGGACGAGGACCAAATGGAAAAAAAGACTCGACAGCTGGGACGACGCAAGCTGAAGACCAGGAAATCAAAACCAGGAAAAGTTAAGGCAGGTATTGGTCCGATGGCGTTGGACGGCAGAGCGGTTCCCAGTCTCGACCAACGAGTGGAGGCCACAGACGGCCCAGCAATTGGAGAAGAAGATTGGCAATCAACGATGCACCATGGCCAGAGGCGAGGGTGGCATTCTTCTTAACCCTGGAAGTATGCATCCACGGGTTCATGAGGAGACCTGAAGGAGGGTGTGAGGGCGTGTGAGGGGATCGATGCCTTGCATGCTTTTCTGTTTTCAGTCTTTTCTACTCAATGATGTCCCGTGCGGGATCGGTCAAGCAGTCCGTGCTAGACATATATATTAATCCCGGTCTCGGGACATTGTAAGAAAAAAGGTAGAAAAAGGAGACGGGAGCCAAGCCATCGAGAACATTGTTGACATTCGCCTTGATTTCTTCCTTCTCAGATTCTATTCCAACTGACAACCCCCCACATATCGACACACCTCAACCTGACACCATGGTGGCCGCTCTCGCCGAGACGTCCCTTTGGGCGAACCGCAAATGTATCTTGATTTGCGCCGTCGTCGCCGTCGCCAACATGCAGTACGGCCTCGACTCGGCCATTGTCGCCAGTCTGCAGGCCATGCCGGGCTTCCTCAAGGTCTTTGGCCACCCTGACCCGACCGCTGAAGGCGGCTATGCCATTGGCAGCGTCTTCCAACAGCTCATCGGCTCCCTGCTGACACTCGGCGCTTTCCTTTCGTCGCTCGTGGCTGGTGCTTTTGCCCACTTCTTTGGCCGCAAGCCGGCTCTGTGGCTCGCCTGTTTCCTCACGGCTCTGGGCTGTGCCATCCAGATCGCCACCGAGAACAAGGGCGTCATCTACTTTGGCCGTCTCGTGCTGGGTGTTGGCAACGGCTTCCTGGTGACGTTTTCCAACATCTACACCGCCGAGGCCGCGCCGGCCCATCTGCGTGCCGTCTGTGTCGCCCTGTTTTCCGAGTGGGTCAACATTGGCAGCATTATCGGCTCCGTCGTGACCAACGCCTGCAAGAACCGCCTCGACAAGCAGTCCTACCAGATCCCCATCGGCACCCTGTTCATCGTGCCCGCTGTACTGGCAGTCGGCCTCTACTACGTCCCCGAGTCGCCCCGCTACCTCATGTACAAGGGCAAGGAGGCTGAGGCCCGCGCCGCCCTCGAGACGCTGCGCGGCGACTCTCTGCCCCAAGACCTGCTCGAGCTCGAGTGGGTCGAGATGGCCCGCGGTATCGAGGAAGAGAAGCGCATCGCCAGCTCCATCGGCCCCATCGACATGTACCGCGGCACCGACTTGCGCCGCACGCTGCTGTGCTACGGCGTCATTGCCTCCCAGACGGGCTCCGGCTCGTGGTTCGTCATCTCGTACGCCACGTACTTTATGATCGTCTCGGGCTTGACTGTGGACGCCGCATTCAAGTACTCAATCGTCAACACCTGCATCGGTTTGGTGGGTGTCAACGTCGGCATCTACGCCATGCGCCACTTGACGGGCCGCCGCGGCATTCTGATGACCGGCGCCATTTTCCAGGGATGCTGTATGCTGGGCCTCGCCGTGGCCGCCACCGTCGCGCCGGGCACCATTGCCGCCCGCAACTGTTTGATCGCCTTTGTCGCCCTGTACCAGTTCGCCTACAACGCCTTTGTCGGCGATGCCAGCTACCCCGTCTCGACCGAGCTCGTCAGCACCCGCCTGCGGTCCTGGACCGTCGGCTCCGCCATCAGCCTGGGCTACTTTTTGGCATGGCTCACAGGCTTCTGCTCGCCCTATTTTATCAACCCCACCAACCTGAACTGGGTAGGTCCCCCGTGCCTGTGTCTTGTAAATTCACCCCCTTCACTCTGCTAACCACCCGCACCTCCAGGGCGCCAAGTACGGCTACATCTGGGCCGGCTCCAACTTTTGCTGCTTCCTCTTCTTCTTCTTCTTCATCCCCGAGCTCAAGGGCCGCTCCCTCGAGGAGATCGACGAGCTGTTCGCCAAGCGCGTCGGCGCCTGGAAGTTCAAGTCGTACCAGACCACCATCCTCGACGAGGCCCTGCAGGAAGTGCAGAAGCGCGATGCCGCTGCCGACGTTGTGCGCACCGACTCGGCCGCCAACAAGGAGGCGTCGGTGACCGTGGAGCATTCGGCATAATGAGACGAGATGGCCGAGGAAAGTGTGCGGAGATGTCAGTTTGTCTGTAGACTAGGTGTTAGCTGGTGGCATTCTAAAGAAGAATGAGGCTGGGTTGGATTGGAAAATGTAGACTACCTATGAATAAAAATGAGGATCTTAGTATTGTTTGACGACAGTAATGTTAATGATGCAGATTCCATATCTAACAAGGGGCTGAGTGAAGGTCTAATATCTTTCCCACACGGAAGGAGCACTCGTGATATTTTGTCAGGGGTGCTTTCCTTTAGAGGAGAGTTATCACTTGCCTTATTTTGGTAGAAAACACATGGCTCTTGAGGACGGAGCATCCGCGATATTGCTTGGCAGTTTTCATCGCACTTTCAACTACGAGGAAAGAGCATCGGCGATGTTATGTCAGCAGCGCCTTCCTCATACAGCCTTGTTGACAGCATTTCTACAGCAACTCTTATTGGCTGGTTTTCCATGTTTCCATAAACAACCATATGACCGAAGTTTCCCCTGACGATACATTGGGGGCCGTATTCTGCACATCCAGGTATCTGACCACCAATAGCCATCCATCTCGAACCGCTCCCCCCTCCTGGATGCATATACTCTTAATGCACCTAATTAGCCTTCGGCGACAGGACATGCCGCGTTTTACGCCATGGCAAACATGTCTGTCTGTAAGTTCTGTCCTGCTCTGTTACGTTTTCCTCACCTCTCTGCCCTCTCAGCCCCTCCCGCTCCTTTGCTCAGAGTTGCTTTCCCGGCCCAACACACCACACACTCAGAATCCAAGATCCAAGATTCAAGACTAATCGCATCGTCAGCTATTGTCCATCGTCATTGCTGGATCCATTACACACTCCCGAAAAGCACACACGTGCCGGAGCACAAACGTGATCCGCCCACCTCGCTGTGTCAGCCATGGGCCGCAAAAACTATGCGGAACGCCATGAAGGCGACGATCGGGTGGCCTCCCCGAGCCCGACGAAGCCAACCAAAATATTTGGCCTCCGCCGCAAGTTCAAGGAACTGCTGGGAAAGTCCCCGAAGCAGTCTGTGTCTGCTGTTTCAGTCAATTCTCTGTCATCTGAAGAAAAGGCACGATCCGCCATCGTCGTGGCCGACACCAAGGCACAATCTGCTCCAAGCTCTCTAGAAGAAGTGCAGCCGAGTCCTCCACAAAAGGTGCAGCCGAGTCCTCCGCAAGATGATCTTTCCAGCCCTCCGCAAGAGGTGCAGCTTTGTCAAACGGAGGAGACAACGCCAAGTCCGCCACAAGATGCCCCAACAGGCCCGTCACCAGGCCTTGTTCTCACAACCTCACCGTCACCTACACCTGCACCCATTGCACCATCCCTCTGGGAAGAAGCATACTCTGAGCTCGCCGCAAAGAAGCCGCAACTTGTGAATGATTATGAAGAACTGCTTGAAAAAGAAGGGCATATGCCAGGTCAGTATCCCAACGTACTACCCCAAAGGAACGAGCTGTGCCATTGGAAATTATTTACTAATCTCATTGCTTGCAGCCAATGAATCGGGCACCGACAAAGCCAGCAAAAGGCAAAACCAGCTGAACACCGTCATACAGCGCGGTCTTCTGAGGATGGAAGAAAGTCAACCAAAATACACCATTGCTGGTCATCAATTCAACGTCGCTGAGCAAGCCGCATCAGTCGCCAAAGTGACACTGTGGGCCAAGAAATGGATCGCCGGTGCCGTCGAAGCATCGCCAACCGCATCAATTGCCTGGGTGGGCGTCTGCCTATTCCTCACCCTTCTTACGAACCCTTCAACATCGGCCTTAGCACGAAATGAGGGTTTCATGAACGTCACTTCCCGTATGCAGTACTATGTTGCGTTGGAACCAATGATTCATCAACTCGGGGTGAACTCCAGTATCCCAGAAGCCTTAATGGACGAGGTCAAAACACACATTGTCGAACTGTACCGACAAATCCTTGATTTTCAGATCAGCTGTGTCCTGAGATTTCACCAGAGAGCCATCAAAACATTCGTCAAAGACATCATACCAGTACACGACTGGAAGCAAGCAGAGTCCGATATCAAGAAGCTCGAGGTCACCATCTGCAATGATCTTAACCAGGTCAATGGGCTCGCTGCAAGACAGGTAGCCGAAGACAGTCGACAAAGTTTGGAAGCACTGGATCAGTCCGCCAGGGATGCATTTCATGCTCTGCGCGAGCTCGAGTCAACAAGTGCAGAGCAGCTGTCAGTGCTTAAACAAGCCCTGGAACTCCAACAAGCTACTGCCATGAAGGCCCTATCAGACGAGCAAATGAAATGTGTACAACTGTTTCGACTTACCAGCAGTGGCAAAGATGTCACATATGAGTGGTACAAAGACCGTGTCGAAGACCGTGTCGAAAACACATGCATGTGGCTTCTCAATCACGATCATTTCCATCAGTGGCTATCGCAGGAATCAGGTCCCCTGCTGATTTCTGCTGACCCTGGCTGTGGGAAATCTGTTTTGGCAAAATATCTTGTCAATCACGAGTTACCAAAGCGGCAACTCGCCACCATTTGCTATTACTTCTTCAAGGATCAAGATCAAATGACGGCCTCTCAGGCCCTCTGCGCCCTCATCCACCAACTATTTTCTCAGAAACCGGATCTTGTCAAACATGCCATGACTAAACACCTAAAGAACGGAGATGGTCTGGTCGACATGCCAATAGCACTCTGGGATATTTTTGTTGATGCTGTTTGCGACCCGGATGCAGGACCCATCCTTATCGTTCTGGACGCTTTGGATGAATGCGACGATAAAGAGTTCGAGTCTCTGATTAAAAGAGTGAACAAACTCTTTGTGGGCCAAGTTGCAACTGGGCGGGCTAAGCTCAAGTTCGTGATGACGAGTCGTCCGTATGCTCACATTTTATCTGAGTTTCAGAGCTTGCTTTCTCAGTTCCCGAATATTCATATTCCCGGCGAGGAGCAATCAGACGATATACGGGACGAGATCGATCTCGTCATTGCTTACCGGGTGGATCGTCTGGGAGGATCTCTCAAAGCCGAAATCAAAGAGCATCTCTTGAAGCACCTGCGCAGCATTGAGAATCGCACTTACCTTTGGATATATCTCGTATTCGACCAATTGGAACACCACATAAAGAATGGACTGAAAAAGACGAGAGATGCACTCGACGAAGTCATAAGAAACTTGCCAAATAGTGTCTCTGCCGCCTACGAACAAATACTCGAACGATCTTTAAACAAAACACAGGCTAAGAAGGTGCTCAGTATCGTTCTGGCAGCACGCCGTCCATTCACTGTCACGGAGATGAATATAGCCGTGAGCGTCAATGGTAACGTACGCTCGTTTTCAGGCATCGACATTGATGACGAGGACAACTTTCGAACTACACTGCGGTCCTGGTGTGGACTGTTCATTTCGATATACCAAGACAAGGTGTATTTCTTACATCAAACGGCGCGAGAGTTTCTTCTGGCAGAGTCGGAGAGTGGTATCCCTACGAGTCCTCGTTGGCAACATTCCATCACTGAATCCCAGTCAAACACCGTTCTAGCTGAGATATGCGCTTACTATTTGCATCTTTTCGAGTACGAAACGACAGGGCCATCGTGGCAAGAGTTTTTTCAGTCCCCGTATATGTATGCCGCGCCATTGCCTCTGGAGAAATATGTCGAGCGTTTGACTGGTTTCACAGATGCTTCTCCTGGCCTCCTAGAGTACAGTATTGAATACTGGAGTGCCCACTTGCGAGATGCAAATATCGCCGAGGACGCACCTATACAAATCGTCTTGATGAAGATGTGCGAGATCAGCTCCAAGAGTAACATGGTCTTAGCCAAGAGGGGACTCGGACCGCAGCGACACCATCCAAGCCGGCCATACTCTGAGGTTCTGTTCGCTTCTGATTTGGGGCTGTATACAACAACGAAACTCTTTTTGCAGAGAGGTAGCAGAATCAACGAGGGTGGCGAATCTTGGCCATTATATATGGCGGTTAGTGGTGGGCATACATCCACGGTGCGCTTGCTGATCGAATATGGTGCCGCCGTGAATCCAGTACGCGACGTTGAATTCAGTCCGTTGCATACTGCTTCTAGCCTAGGACACAGCGACATCGTAGAGCTATTACTCTCAAACGGTGCTGAAATCAGTATCCGAGATAGCTCTGACTGTACACCACTGGGCCACGCTGCTACAAATGGACATACCCAGGTTGCCAACGTGCTACTCAAATTTGGCGCTGAAGTCAATGCCCCGACCGGGCTCGGCCGGTACGGATCCGGATCCGATACACCACTACATTGTGCTGCTCGAGCTAAGCGCGTCGAAATGATTCGGTTACTACTCGGCGCTGGCGCTGAAATAGATGCTCGAAATGCCGATAGAGATACGGCGTTACATATAGCGACTGCGCGTTTTACAGGCTCCTTCGAGGTTGCTCAGTTGTTACTCAGAAGTGGTGCCGACGTCAATCTTCGTGGTAATAACAAGGCGACGCCGTTACATCACGCCGTAGATTGGTGTGGAGATACGGCAATGGCGCGGTTATTAGTTGAACATGGCGCCGAAATCAATGCCCGGGATAGTTGGGATCGGACCCCCTTGCACCATGCACATCTGCCGGACCTGGCTCAGCTACTTCTCGACAATGGCGCACATATCGAAGCACGGGATGACAGGGGAAAAACCGTGTTGGATAAGGCCGAAGACTACTTACAACCTCAGATTGCAGAAGTGCTCGTCAAGAGTGGCGCAAAATTTGACGCTCATGGTGAGATTGGTGGGAATCTATTTGATGGCGCCGTCTGTAAAGGACTCGCAGACTATGCGGGGATCCTGATTGATAAAGGCGTAAACATCGAGTCCATGGTATGTTATGGAAAACATACACCGTTATCATTTGCAGCGGCCGGGGGGAACGAGTCTCTCATAATGACACTTCTCGACAAAGGCGCCAATATTGAATCCCAGGACACAGGGGGCCGGACACCCTTAATGTTCGCCGCAGCTAATCGCCGGTTTCGCGCAACGCAAATACTACTTGAGAACAAAGCCAACCTAAATGCAAAGGATGCTGAAGGGCGCACAGTGCTGTTCTATGCAGTTATTCGATTTGCCTCGGGTTGGAATCCTAAAACCATGTGCTCCTGCGAAGACCTTATTAAATTTTTTCTTGGCCACGGCGCTGACCCCGCCATCCGGAGCAATAAGGGAGAGACGATTTTGGAATTCGCAGAGAGCCATAGAAAGACAGCGGCTGTCGAGTTGCTGAGGTCACACATGGAGAAATTCCCTTGAGTTGGATGTTTTATACCTCGGCTTTCTCTTTTCCTTCCGTTGTTTATATTGCTTCTTTTCCCTCGTGTTCTTTTTATCTTTGTCCCTTACTTTTTCACAACGTTCTGTGTTGTATGTGCGTTTGAATCTTTCAACAATGGATATTACATGAGGATTGTGATATTTGCTCAAGAATATGTTAGGTGTCATGAGTTAGGTTGACGTGATACTCTCAATTGCAACTTTGCCTCTCTTATGTTGACTTATCTATGGCAAAAATAAGTTGATAATAGAACTGCGTGCCATCTATTATGTCTGCGTCACAACACCGCCAATCTCCAGACCATTCTGCCCTCTTGCCTTGTCTGCGTTCTTGTCATCCTTCTTCTCGCCGTCGTTGAAGTAAGGACGTTCTGCCTGGGGCGTGATGCGCAGCATATGGCGGCGTGTGACGCCCTCCTGGACGGCAAAGTCGCGAAGAGCAGAGCTGCAATGTTAGTGGGACACACGTCCAACAAAGATAGAATTGCGTAAGTCAAAAAGGAAACATACTGCTGTGTGTTACGGTTGTCGTAGATGACGACGGTGCCGGGCGACCAGTGGACCCGCAGGTGCCAGTCTTGGCCGTGCTCAATGTGGTTGTACAGGAAATTCAAGATGGTGGCGCTCTCCTCCTCCTTGAGGCCTTGGATGCGGCGCGTGTACAGGCGGTTCACGTACAGCGACTTGGTGCCGGTGACCGGGTGCGTCCGCACAATCGGGTGCAGCGTCTCGATCGGCTCGCGGATGTACCGGTCGCGGTGCTCATGGACCGACGCCTGGGAGACGCCGGAGTGCAGCGCGACCTTGCCGTGCAAAAACTCGCGGAAAGACGGCGACAGCGCATTGTAGGCGGCCGTTGTCGACAGGTACAGCGTGTCGCCGCCCGACGGCGGCACGTCGAGCGCCAGGAACGTGGTCGTGCCCACGCCGTTGACCTCGTAGCTCATGTCCGAGTGCCACTTGATGCTGCTAATGTTGTTCTTGATCTCGTGGTCGACGGCGCCGGCGACAAAGTCGCGGTAGACGGGCAGCAGGGCCGGGAAGTCCTTGATGTGGCCGCCCATCTGGTGGACGTGCAGCCGGCCAAAGTGCTGGCCATACGCGAGCTGCCGGTCTGGGCCAATGTCGGCAAAGTCTTGGTCTCGGAAAACAACGACGCCGCGCTCGGCCGCCAGCAGGGCCAGCTCGTCAAGCTGTGCGCCACTCAAAGCGCTGAGCTGGACGCCCTTGATCTCGGTGCCAATGGCTGGCGTGATCTCGGCAACGGTGGCGCCAGAGTCGACCAGCAGCGCCTTCTTGGCCGGGTCCGCTCTCAAACCGACATCGTGGTGGACAAACTCTTCGAGGGGCGGTTCCTTGACCAGAGTATAGTGCGGCAGGTAGGCCGAGTATTTGTACTGCAAAGTTAGGGTGAGCTGTTACGGAATAGAGACAAGTGCTGAACACACCTCGTTGCCCTTGTACTCGACCGACGTCTCGGCGGCGGCCTGAAGTGGCTTCTCGGCCACCGGCTTCGTCTCTGTGACCGTGATAGACGGTGCTGTGATGGTTTCCGTGGCGGACATTGTGGGTGAGTTGTGCTTGTGTGTTTTGTGGGCTTGTCTGCGCTGTTGAATTTGAAAATTATGTGCACTCAAAGTTGACTCTAAATAAACAATTTAAGCCCCAGGAATTGACGTTAAGGACCGTGCGCACGAGTGTGCTCGATGCAACGCATTTATCTACATTTGCGCCGGGGCAACAGGATGCTCGGTTTTGAGCAGTGTGCGTATTGTAATTCCGGTGATCGGTGCTCGACCGGCACCCTCATCCGGTGTTTTGAGATAATACCTCCCCGCACTTTTCATGTAAATGACGAGTTCTGATCGCCATCTGACGAACTTCTAAACCGCAAGGCATTGTCGCGTCCAGAGTCGCGTAAAGATGCATGCCATGCGTCGTGAGGGTGTCCAGGATGTATTTTGTCGGACGTCGTCGGAGGGTTTTCAAAATTACTTCTTTTGGCAATCGAATCGTCGATTATTTTGCAGGTTATTTTTTCTTTCCTCTCCCTCGTTGTAGTTATTTTCTGTCGTGGGTGGTCGTGGGTGTTCTGCCAATCTCGTGATCGGCGGGAAAAGTGACGGCAGCCCTTCCGTGCAATTGATGCCAGCCTTGCGTGCTGTGGGGATCCACCAGTCAGAATGCAGGAATTAGACGAATCTCCCACGAACATCAGCATCCCTGTCACAACGTGCAAGCTGCCTGTGGAGGTGACATTCAAGAACATTTCTTATCTTTCCACGTCCTTCACTTCCTTTTCTTTTCTCGTCTCTCCACTTCTTGTAGATCATCGCGTCGGTTGACAGGTATATGGCGAATTGCCAAACTGCACATTCGTGGGGGGGCATTTTTACATCCCATTTCTACTTTTCGTCCTGTCTTGGTTGTTAGTCCTCCTCCTTCTCTCTTCAAAAAACACATGTTCTACGGCAATTGCCGTGCAAATTCCATGGCCGGCAACCAAGGTCCGACATTGTTGCTCTTTTTGGAAATTGGCCGTGGAGAACATGACAGTTGATGTCCAGTGGCTAGCTAAGTCTTGGTAATCAGTATATGGACAACTTAAACCCACACCAGTACAACAATGACGTTCCCTTCATACATAACGAGAAAACAGGGGTGGATGGCGACACTGGTGCGCAGGATATTCGAGTGCCGATGTATGACGAATTGGTTGCATTGAATCTAGATATCTCGGAGCGTACGCTCGTGTCGCTTTGAATATAATACTTGTATATGTGAACGCCGGTATACTTGATATCCCGCGGTCTTATGTTTGCTCTGAGCTCAGCTTTGCCCAAACCACAGTCGCCATGGCCACCTCATCGAGCAACTCTGTCGTCGACGACAGTTCGCCATCAAAATCATCAGCCGTTAACCATGCTGTCACCGAAGTCGACTCGGACGGCGCGTTGATTGAGAGCCCAAATTCTGAATCGCCCCCACCTCCTCCCAAGTCCTCCTGGTGGCGGTTCTTGGTCGGCCTCGTCTGGGACTCTGTCGAGGGCGACGCCCGCAACCGCCGCTACGTCCAGAAGCTGGACCTGTTTCTGTTGTAAGTACACACTCTCGACCCATTAGAAAGCGTCTTTCTAACAGCGCAGCTCCTACATCTGCTTCGGCTACTTTATCAAGTATCTGGACCAGCAAAATTACAGCAATGCCTATGTCAGCGGCATGAAGGAGGACTTGGCGCTGTACGGCAACGAGCGCAACTGGATCGTGACGTACTTCAGTCTGGGCATTATTGTCGGCACAATCCCCTCCCAAATGATCCAGCTCGAGTACATCCGGCCGTCAACCTGGATCCCGGCGTGCGAAATCGCATGGTCCGTTCTGGTGATGGCCATGGCGGGCGTCAAGGACGTCAAGCAGCTGTATGTGCTGCGCTTCTTTGTTGGTCTGTTCGAGGCCTGCTCCTTCCCCGGCTATGCTGCTTTGCTCGGCGGCTGGTACGGTCCCAAAGAGTTGACCAAACGAATGGCCATTTTCGAGCAGTCGAGCGCCATTGCGAGCATGTTCAGCGGGTATATCCAGGCCGGCCTCTACACGAGCATGAACGGCGTGCACGGTCTCGCGGGTTGGCGCTGGCTTTTCATCATGGACGGCATCATCTCGATCCCGATTGCCATCTGGGGCTTTTTTGCGATCCCGGACCTGCCACACACGACGCGCGCCTTTTACTGGAAAAAGGACGACAAAGAGTACGGTATCCAACGGATCGAAAAGATTGGGCGAGGCGCGCCCCGGCGGCTCACCTGGCAGTCCATCCGCCGCGTCTACACCGACTGGCGTTTGTGGGTGTTTCTGCTGGCCTACACGTTTGTCGCCATGGCTGGCCAAGGCACCAGTTATTTTAACTTGTGGCTCCAGCACGCCGGCTACTCGGTCGTCAAGGTCAATGTGCTGCCGACAGCCGGCAATGCCCTGAGTATCGTCGCCGCCTTCTTTTTTGGCATCATTGTCGACCGAACGGGCCACCGACTGTACGCTTTGCTGGTCGTCAGCTTCATCGTCTTCCTCTCCAATTTGTTATTGTCCATCTGGCACGTCCCCAACTGGACCATCCTGCTTGCCAACTATTTGGCCTACATCGGCTCCGCCGCCCAGCCCATCGTCATCGGCTGGGGCAACGAGCTCAACGGCCATGACTCGAATCTCAGACAGCTCCTCGTGGCCACGGGCAACATCTTTACCTATGCGCTCCAAATCTTCATTCCCCTCGTCCTCTTCCCCGCCCAGGACGCGCCCCATTACAAGTACGGCTACCAGATCCTGATCCTCTTTGGCGGGTTGGGTACTATTGGTGCATTCCTCCTCCAGTGGCAGCAGAACCAGCAGGAGGTTGAGAAGAAGGTGGTCGTTAGTCGGGAAGAGAGTGTTGTCGTGGAGGCGTAAGTTGATTTGGACTTGAATCTGGAAGTGGACTCGACTGCATGAGAGATTTACTGGAACATGTATAAACTATCAAATAAATGACTAAAATCATAAAAGGTTTTAAATGTTTTATATTTCTGATACAAGTCTAATTTGTCTTTCAATAACAAGAACAAAGAATAATAAAATAAAATAAAAACACAATTAAAGCACGTAGAAAATGAGAATACCAAAATATTCTCTAGCTCAGCACATCAAATTGGAACATTAATGTTGGCTCGTTGAAAATCGTATATTGATTTCTGAGTGTGTAAAAAGTATTAAAAAGTAAAAGGAAAAGAGTTCACAAAAGAGTGTGGTAGAATGTAAAAAGTTGCGTTCGCCATCAAAATATCATTGATTTGGCTAGTATCCCAGAAACAAGAAAACAAGTAATCCCATATTCCGTATTCCGTTTCCCATTTCCGTGTAGCATAGCATATATCATTATTAACCGTAGAGAGGACCGACCAAAAGAGAGGCCGAACACTTGTACAGCCTCCTCTTTTGAAAGCTCCCAGAGTCGTCGCTACCCGGCCTTGATTTAGGGAGGAGGAACGGCAGACCTATCTTTGTGTTAGTTGGTTACTTCAGGAGGGGCCGAGCTGGTGCTGGAGGCCGACTCGGAGATGAGTTATTGATTAACAACTCCGTCTCCAAGAGGGAGCGGCAGCACGCTTGACAAAACAGAGTACACTTACGACGAGCTGGAGGCGCTCGAGACGGACGAGGCGCTCGAGGCAGACGAGAAGGAGGAGACGCTGGAGGCGGAGGACGCCGATGAAGCGCTCGAGGCGGACGACGAGACGGACGAAGCCGACGAAGAGGCAGAAGCCGAGCTCGACACTGACGAGGCAGAGCTGGAAGCCGAGCTGGAGGCAGAGGCCGACGAAGAGGCCGACGAGGAGACGCTGGATGCCGAAGAAGAGGCGGACGCAGAGCTCGAGGCGGACGACGATGCCGAAGCAGAGGATGAAGCAGAAGACGAAGCGCTCGATGCCGATGAGGAGGCAGAGGCAGAAGACGAAGCACTCGATGCGCTGGAAGCACTCGAGGCAGACGAGGCACTGGAGGATGCGCTAGAAGCACTCGAAGCCGATGAGGCCGAGGAGGAGGCACTCGACGCAGACGAAGAAGCTGACGAGGCAGAGGAGGAGGAGGATGATGCGCTGGACGCCGAGCTAGCAGAGCTGGCAGAGGAAGAAGCGCTCGAAGCCGACGATGAAGCAGAGCTGGCGGAGCTTGCCGACGAAGCAGACGAAGAGGCTGAGCTGGCCGAAGAAGCAGAGCTTGATGCCGACGATGCTGACGATGCTGATGAGGCGGACGAAGCTGACGAGGCAGAGCTAGCAGACGATGACGCGACCGAAGAGGAGGCAGAGCTGGCGGAGCTCGCAGAGCTGGCCGACGAAGCCGAAGAAGCGGAGCTGGCAGACGACGAAGCAGCGGAGCTCGATGCCGAGGAGGCGGAGCTGGCAGAGGATGCAGACGAGGCGCTGCTTGCAGACGACGAGGCTGCGGAGCTGCTCGAGGCCGAAGCCGAAGAGGCAGACGACGCAGAGCTGGCAGAGCTGGCGGAGCTGGCAGAGGAAGATGCCGACGACGAGCCCGAGCTCACGGACGAGGCGCTGCTTGCAGAGGAAGCACTGCTGGCCGAGCTGGCCGAGCTGGCGGAAGAAGCGGAGCTCGAGGCAGAGCTAGCGCTGCTCGCGGAGCTGGCCGACGAGGAGGCAGCCGACGACGAGCCGGAGGAGGCAGACGCGCTGCTAGCTGACGAAGCAGAGCTTGCACTGCTGGCAGACGACGAAGCGACGGACGAGGAACCAGAGGAGGCAGATGCGCTAGAGGCGCTGGAAGCCGAGGAGGCACTCGAGGCACTGGAAGCAGAGGATGCGCTGCTGGCACTGCTGGCACTGCTTGCAGAAGAGGCAGAGGACGAGCCCGACGAGGCGGAGGCACTCGACGCGGAAGAGGCCGACGAAGCACTGGAGGCGCTGGAGGCCGAAGACGAGCCGGAGCTGGCGCTGGCCGATGCCGATGCCGATGCCGATGCCGATGCCGAGCTAGCAGAGCTGGCCGACGAGGCGCTCGAGCCAGACGAAGCAGAAGCCGAAGAGGCACTGCTGGCACTGCTGGCGCTGCTGGCCGAGGATGCAGAGCTGCCGGAGCTCACAGAGCTGACAGAGGCGGAGCTGGCTGAGGAGACAGACGATGCAGACGATGCAGACGACACCGAGGCAGAGCTGCCGACCGAGACCGACGACGAGGAGATGCTGACGACAGACGACGACGGGCTAAAGACAGAGGACGAGCCAAACGACGACGAGATCTTGGACGAGAGCGAAGCAGACACAGAGTTGGAAGCAGAGGCAGAGTTGGAGGCGGAGACAGAGGACGAGCCGGAAGCACTAGCAGACGCGGTGTCCGACGCCGACGACGACGAGCGCGGCGGCGAGGGCTTGCAGAGGGCAGCCGAGGCGCCGCTGGCGTACAGCAGCGCCAACGTCAAAAAGGCGATGGGCTTCATTTTGAAGAGCAGGAGATAATAAAATGAGTGACTGTGGTTGGTAATAAATTAAAGACAAAGGTTATTAACGAGTGACAAGAAGTAAAGAGTGCTGGTCGTTGTTGGCGACTGAAAAAGAAAGCTGAAGAAGAAAATAAAAAAAGAAAGATGGGAAAGGGGAAAGGAGAGACTCGTGTCAAGACATATATACACGACACCGATGATAGAATGGTAGAAAACGCCTCAAAGGAAAGGGTACTTTTGTGATGAAGACTGTAGCCACACGAATGTCAGATAAGATTGGTGAAGAACGAGAAAGAATGAGTACCAGCAAAGGATACCGTCGCAGTGCTTTCCCACTTGCACGAATCCGTTCCTGAAAGGCCGTTCAAAATTCTCAACGGTGGAGATACAAAGGTACTCTGGACATAAACATGTAGGTACGCAAAAAGACAAGCCTGCAAGGACAAGTCCGACGACAGGAATGCGCGATGCAGGCGAACGAGCCAAACGAGCCGGCGCTGAATGGCACAAAATTAGGACTATGGTGACATTGACAGGCAGACAGTCTTATCGCCAGATTATACACACCAAAGACTGTGCAGCCTATCCGAAATGCCATGATGTTTTGGATATGGTCTGGACTTTGGCCTGGTCTCGTCGTCGTCGAGGAATGAACGCCAACGCCAGGGCAAGTCCGGCTCCACTTCCGTGTAAGTGGTTTTGGCGCTAAACCCACAAAAGCTAGCACTGCATTTCTGGGGAATAAAAAGGCCGCCCACGGGCAGACGTTAAAGAATGTTGACGGCGACCACTGGAAGTAGGGCGAACAAATTCAGGGGCAACGAGAGAACGAAAGGACGTAAATATGCAGGGGCACGTCTGGACGTGCTTCTGCCTTGTCTAAGCCAGAGCACTGTTTTAAAACTACTAACAGACAGACACCCCAAAGCCAGGCTCAGGACACATGGTAGGCCATGGCCTTCAAGTTGGCCGGATGCATCCGTTGGAACTGGATGTAGTTGTGAGATGGGTAGGATAGTAAACTATGCAGCATGGTCTCTTATGGATATAATAGTAAATCTTGACTGTTATCGGAGAATATGGTGATTTATTTACATAGTATTAGACATTTTACATGTACAATCCGAGAGCCTTACATCCAATTGTATTTTATGAGGATCATATGCACTCTGAAATACACATTGCTTCCTCTGATCCTTCATCTCCACGATGCATATTCAACGGGCGAGTTGTGAATGTGATGACGACAACGAAGAGAGAGAAAGTTGATGAAATTACAGTGAGTTACAGTGAGAGTGGGGGTTCTCTGGTTCTGAATGCTCCAAGATGGGCCATGATCTCAGCTTCCCCGGCGTGTTTTACACGCATTCCATGTCGGCGGGCACTCTTTAGCGAGAGAAGTAGCGGAATAAGAAAGTGCAAAAGAAAGTGTAGAATAGGGGATATTCAGAGAAAAGAAACCAAAAAATAAGAAACACAGAAACGGCATCGATCGCCGCCCACGAGGAAAGGAATGGGCCGTGTCTCGGTCCGCTAGCGTATTTGGCTCTACTTCTATCTTTTAGAGGCGCCTTCCGCTAAAATATTGGCAAATATTGGCGGGAACGGCGCTGTAGCCGATGAGATTTAGTGGGAGATCGGGGGGCTGGATCGCTGTTTTACAGCGCCGCTTTCGTTTCTTTTTTGTTTTCTTTTCACTTCTTTCCTTTTTTCACGACCTTACCTTTCCCGTCGTTTCTTTTGTGATTTCTTTTTAATTAACGTTCATTTTCTTCGACACAACGGCTTTCACATTTAACTCACACAGCATAGTAAAAATTGTCTCCCACCATACAGAACTGAACCCACCCCAAGAGCTTTCATCCCTTTCCTCACGCTGGAATGCCAGCAGATTGCTGCCCCTTTCAGCTCCCTCCAAATGCAACTGCAAGGGACGCCCACCGGCACCAGCGGACAGCATCCCGAGTGCGTAAAATGCAATGCTTTACAAAAAAAAAGTACCTTTCTTTACTTTGGCATGTTTTCTTCTTTCCTTCATCTTCATCCCACCCGCCTGGAACGCCCGCCACATACCTGTCGATCAGAGACAATCATTTCCTTTTGGCCCTGCTGTGAGTGTTGGAAGGTCCCAAGCTTTGATGGAGTATACCTTGGACGTTATGCTTTTGCATTGCCATCACACACGGAGATGCGAGATGCATTCACAGTGCTATGTGATGGGCGCGATCAGCAAGCCTTGCACTCGAGTACTTACCGGTGAAGCACGTTGCTCATGGACAAATTGCTTCCTTTTTGGGGCTTCACATGAAGATCCCCAACAGTAGGTTAAAGCTTCACTGCTCTGACGGCCCGCAGCGTACGCAAACGGTCTGGACCGGCAAACAGACGGTGGATGGGGTGATCGTGATCATCGCTCTTTCATCAAAGTCTAGATGTCTGATTTCTGGTTTCTGGGGGCTTTGTTTACTCTTTACTCGCGGCATTTCTCTCCTCATGATAACTCCTCAACACTTTGATTAACTGGAGGTTTCTGAACGCCACCAACGGTACTTTGAGCTTCATGAGAAATTACTGCTTGGCCTCCTCAAACATCGACAAAAAGGGAGAACTTCATCTTGTTGGATATCATTGCGTTGAAAGCACGTCTTTATAGCAGAGGATCGTGCAATCACCACACAAAATGCTCTCACATAAGTTGGACTTGTGTGTGAGGAAACCATCCGGCTCCCACTATCAACCTATTTAACCAGCCTCCCTTGGCTCGTGGAATGCAAGCCACGAGTCTCTCTCTCTCTCGCTTCCATCTCTACTTTTCATTATCAAGGCACAACTGAGACACTGACACTAGTCCGGCCCACTTGGCCTCAAAAGCCACATGCCTCTTCGACCACGCATTTCTTTGCGGTGGACTTGACTTTACGACTAGACCATACTTGTATATATTATTCTTGGTGAATGCCTCGGGTGCGCACTCGACGGTTGTATTATTTCTTTTCCACTGCCTCCCCTTACCCCTATTTGCATTTTTGCTTGTTTTTGCCTCCTTGTATCTGTCGTTTTCCTTTTTCGTTGTTTTGTTTTTCTTTTTCTGCCGCAACCAGCCATGCTTTCCGTGGTGCCTTGTTTGCTGTTTCGTTTACCTGCTTCTGTTTTGGTTTCTTTTGTTTTGGCTTCTTTTTGTTTTGTTTTTCTTTTTCCACCTGTTTCTGTTGTTTTCTTCTGTAGGGCAGGGTGGTCTGTCTATCTGTCTGTCTGGTTAGTGACGAATTCAAAAGATCGAAAGCAGGCATTATCAGCAGCGGAGGCATGTTCTCGGAAAATCATATAAAAAGTCTATCCCCCTACCCATCTCCTCTTATACCCAAATGCGCTCATAATTTGCAATAAAGTTGCGCCGGTAGTTCTCTGGCGGCTTTGTCGACGAAGGGGCCATGGACCCGATGCAAGCCACGATCTCGTTCGATTTGATCCCCTGATGAACTGAAAACATCCGTAGTGGGAATAAATTATGTCTCCATTGGGTGTTTTCTTTCTCGGCAAGGGTTCGGTATTCTTGATGCCCTCCTTCATTCTGTAGGAAGATTTATCAGTGATGAAAGTCAATTATTCCTGTGGTAGACCAAGATCACCCCGCATCTTGATCTTTCTCAAATAAATGAATATGAGCATCATAAGCCTTGCCCTTCGGCTCGCCTCTCGCCTCTTCTCGGGCAATTCTTTACGTTTTTCTCTCCGAGGGGAAGTTTGATCTGGATGAAGCGTATATCCGTGTTCTTCTGCATATGTTGTCGCTACGTTTCGATCTTTCAAGACTTTTGATTGAATTCATTTTGTTTTGCCGACACCGGGAGCAATGAACAAAAGGTCAAGGCTCGGGTGAATCTGCAGGTGCAGTTGAAAGTAGGTTAAGATCGTGCCGAGATATCCGAGTAGATGCACAATCTCTCACCCAAATGGTGTGTCTAAACCGCCAGACTTGCCAGACTTTTTCATTCATATGAAGACGTATGTCTGCAGATGTATCGGCGAGAACATTACTCCCATACCCGTTGGTATACCGGAGTGGAAGCCGATGCAAGTTGCCGTCGTGCGGAGAATTCTCTATTGTATACGACGTATTTTACGTTTGTTTCGAGTTTTTGTTTCCTTTTGTGGATGGCCTTTAAAATTCTCCGCAACTGTACGGAGTAGACAGCTTACAATGTTGCACCCTTTATGAGTATGCAGTTACAATCAAGAAACATGATATCTTGTTGGCGGCAGAATAGAGGCTGAAAATGACCTGAAAGCGGGGGACTTTACCAAAGCGTTTCAGATATCTGAGCTTCCAGAAATAGGACGACGTAAGATCGAATGAAACGATGTGCGCCATCACTCACAATTATGCCATGACAAAGGCGTGTTAGAAGACAGGGATGTAGTGCGTTTAAACTTTGTCTCTTGAGATTCAATTGGTTCTTTCACCACGACATCCTTCCTATCAATACAGGAAGGAGGGGAATGAGATGATATTGATAACAATACGCACACATGTCAAAAGTTTACAATGTAAAAGATCCATCTACTAAACTTTCACTGGAAAAGCATTAGACAATTGTTCTTGTATTGACTCTTAACGGGGAGCCTCGTTGATCCCCCACCCATGATGGCCAGAGAGATCCAGGCACTTCGGGTAAATATGTACGGCCCTTTTTGATATTTTCCCTTTCCCTCGCTTTTGCCTTTTCGACTCGTAATTTTCCTACACTGTGATATTTCTCATACCGCTCTGGAAGGCGGCTCATTGTGGATTTGGGTGGTTCTTTTTTTGGACTGCCTACCGTCCCGTCTCTCGTACCGCAGATACTTCCATTATTCTTCCAGCTTCTTACAGCGTATCCCCTTCTACCTGCGTTTATCCCGTTGTCAACTGCCTTGCGCAGTGCCGAGACCTTCGAGAAGTTCTATTCATTTCCCTTCCAGGCCGTCTTCTTATCGATAGAGTGGGATGATCGTTGCTCTCTTCCGAATCTGTCCTTTTGCCATCCATATCATCACGGCCCAACAGTTTCTGACGACAACACACCAACACCAGCGCAACCTTCTTCATACTGAGGACTACGCCCATCAACACAGTCCTCTGTATACTTTGCGCTCTCCCATTTAACCACAACTACACGGACTCTGTATTACTAACATTGGTAAGCCTGGAAATATCTTTGTTTTCCTAGAGGTCTCTTCCTCCTCAACAAAATCTGGCGGAACAGACGGGAGTCGGCATCGGGGCTATTTTACTCTACCCACGGGTGCGAAGCGGCAAGACGTAAATTGCAGACAAGTGTTCTGCCTTTTCATGTTGTCTTGATGTCTCTTTGTTTCTCTTTTATCATTCAACGTTGCTGCCATCATTTGTTTTCCGTTACATCTCACCATACAACCATCCATAACGCCTTGGTTTATCTGATTCTTGATTTCATATTTCATCTACATTCGTTTTCATAGTTTCTTGGTAGCCGGCCCTCGGAGTCTTTTGCCATTCCGGTCCCGTTTGAACAGTCCCTCCTCGACCCCGTTTATCTATCTCATCTTCCAGAACTCATATCTCCCCGAAGCTGCCTTGAAACAAATGTAAAAGCAAGCCACTGCCCAGACACACCTCCATCCTCTTCAAGGTGTTTCCATTTCACAGCTTGCCACCTCAACTGACACATCTACAAGAGTGACCAGACAAGCAGAACGATACCGACAGATCACCTCTGATTGAGTCTCAACATACATCGACCGGCTCACTTGCCGGACACGACATCCTCACATTTTCCCACATTCGCATCGCCTCTCACACGCACAAACAATGGCCATCGTCTCCCGCGCCGAGCCCGGCGAGCGGCTCGCCACCGCGTCGACCTCACGACCAAAGAAGCTGCAGTGCGCGCCGCCGCCGTTTGCCAAGAAGCTCGAGTTTGCCATCCACATGTACTCGCTGCAGGCGGTGCTGTCGGTGCCGCTGTGGGTGCGCGGCTGGCGCGAGTACTTTTATCCTCCAGAGGGGGGGCCGGACATTGTCAAGGCGTACGACTGTCGGCCGTACCTGGGGATCAGGATATTCTTCCCCTCCGACTACGACCAGGCGACGCACACCCCACTCCCCACAGTCCTGACCATCCACGGCGGCGGCTTCTGCATCGGGGTCAACCGCGACGACGACGAGTACAACCGGGCGTTTGCCGACTCCCAAAAAGTGCTGGTGATCAGCCTCAACTACAGCAAGTCGCCGGCCGTGCCGTTTCCGACGGCGCTGCACGATTTGGAGGCGCTGTACCACGCTGTTCTCCAGGACGAGTCGCTGCCGATCGCGCGCGCCTCTGTCGGGAAGAGCAAGATTGCCGTCCTCGGGTTCTCGGCGGGTGGCAACCTGGCCTTGGCGCTCCCCCAACTGCCGAGCATTAGGGAGAGTCCCGATGCACCGTCGGCCGCCATCAGCGTCTATGGCTGTTTGGACCTGTCCCGCGACCCCGCCGCCAAGCTCCGCAACCGGTTCTACAAGCCGGCCCTCCCTTTGCCGCAGGGAAGCCGCATCGACTCGCTGGCATCGCTCGCGCCCGTCTTTGACTGGTCCTACATTCCCTACGGACACGACCTGACGGATCCCTTGTTGAGCCCGGCTTACTCCAAACTCGAGGATTTGCCACCCCATGTGTATCTGGTCGCCGCCGAACTCGACATGCTCGCCCACGAGAGCTGGCGGCTGGCCTGCCGGCTGGGCAACGAGGCCCGCCGTTTGCAGGGTAAACCAGAGGGCGGCGACCGCGAAGTCCCCGACCCGGACAGCAAGGTCGACCGTCTTAAGTGCGTCGGCAAGCGCGCGAGCAGCAAACGCAAGGGCGCCCTCGAGGCGGAGGGCGAGGACGAGCGGTATGGCTGGGCGGAGCGGTGGGACGGCGGCAGCGTCAACTGGCTGCTGGTGCCGGACGCAATCCACGGCTTCGACAATTTCAACATCCGGCAGGTCATGGGCGGCGAGGAGTCGATGATGGACGCGGAGATGAAGACCAAGGCGTATGTGGAGCGGATCGGGGTGTGGCTGCGCAATGTTGTGTGGAAGGGTGCGTAGCTGGTAGATGGTGTCTATCGTTTCTTCTTTTTTTTCTCTTTCTTTCTGATTCTTGTCCTGCTGGTCACGGTTTTCATTTCATAAGGTTGATAGAATGCAATGTATTTCGTCTGTGTATTTCGTTTCTTGGTATATACTTTGTTGGTATCTTGAGTGTTGTCCCGTCACTGCGCCATTGCCAGCAGTTTCGTCCAGTCGTCTTCGCGGTCGACCCGGATCTCGACGGGGCCCTTTTTGGTCTCCGCGTAGAGTCTGACGCCCTTGAAGTAGGCCAGCACGCCGCCGCGGCCGTCGCCTCTCGACGTGAGTCGGTACAGAGGCCGGCCCTCGGCGTGCACTTTCTTCCGCTCGGGGATAAATTGCAGGTCGTTGGACTCGCACCACTCCTCGACGTAGTGCCGGATCGACATTTCTTCGTTTTCGGCTGGAGGAGGAGCCGAAGGCTTCTCTTTTTCTTTGTCGTCGCGGCGGTCCCGATGGCTGTGGTGGTGTCGACTGTGACCATTATGACGCGATGACGACGAGGACTTGAGGGCAGGTCCTTTGCTCGGCGGCGCCAAAAACTGCCGGACCCGGTCGGCATCGTAGACATCGCCGACAAGTCCAATGTCGAGTGCCTCGTTGATCATGCCCAACCCGCGCTCAAATTCGGCCGCAACGGACGGAAGACGCTGGATCGACTCAGGGAACACCTCGTCTGTCCACCACTGGAACCACTGCGCAATGTTGGAGAGCGACTCGGCCGGGTCTGTCAGCAAATGGTACAGCGTTTCTCGCCACATGGGAAACAGCTCCGCCACCATAACCTCGCCCACCATCTCCGGCGCCAGCAGCGCCAGCCACTGGAACTCGCCCGTCACCACTTCCAGGTACGGGCCCTGGTCGCGCGGGTCGACGCGGAACTGCGCGCGCACATAGCGGGCCATGCTCGGCAGCACGTGAGACATGACCAGCGGGCGCCACTGGTCGCGGGACGACGACCTGCTGATAGACGAAGAAGGCCGTAAGACGGCCTTCCATTGCTTGAGACCGGGCACGACGCCGCGGTAGAATTCCCAGACATCAATCAACTGCCGGAACTTGCGCTTGACCTGGACCACAAGGCCGTCGGCGGACGACGGGTCCAAATGGCGCGCCGGCAGGTACGGCAGCCAGGGAAACAACCACAGATGAGGCAGGTTTTGGCTCTGCGCGTTTTGGCGGCGCCGTTTCGGCTCCCACTTTGAGACGGCCTCGTCTAGCCGGCGCACAATGTCCTGCTCGAGCAGCTGGACGCGCACAAACTCGGGCAGCACGGGCAGCCAGGCCTCGTACAGCGCCAGCATGCTGTCTGTGTCGTGGACCACGTCCCATGTGCGCACGGCTGCCGAGACGTGCGGCAGCCACAGCGTGTAGATCATGGCCTCGTAGGGCGTGGCCGTCGCGGACTTGTGTTTGCGGTAGGCAAAAGGGTTGTGGTGGTCGGGATCGTTTGACTCCAACAAATTTCGGGCGGCAGCATCCGGTCCGAACCCGAGCAGGCCCTGGATGGACTGCAAGCCATCGACCAGATGCTGGTACGGATCCTTGAGCGGCTGCCAGTCCTCCACGGCTTTCTTCAACAGAGGATGCAGGGCGGCCACACTGATGTCGGCCAGTGTGTCCTTCATTTCTGTTAAGGAAGCCGGCGGGATGGTCTCGGCGGCCGTCTGCAGCTGGGCAACCGTGCGGTCCCATTGGGCTCGCCACGTGTTGTTGTCGTCACCGGTAACAATGGTATCGTTTGTGTCCATGGAGTCGTTTTCGTTTTCATTTTCCGTATCCTCCGGCTTCATTGATAGTTTCGAAAACGCGCCCGTTATGGCCGTGTGTGCTTGCAGATTGCCATCAATCTCCGCCAGTTCTTGCCGTGCCTGTTGGGCCTGCAGCTCGGCAAAGGCTTTGCGGTTCTGCAGGCTCTGCCACTCCTCGAGAATGGCCATAAAGTCGCTCTGCGCACGGCGGGCCAGTTTGCGCGACTCCGCCTGCTCAGCGGTCTCTTCGCTGGCGGGTGTGCCAGCAACAAAGGGTGACCCTGCAGCCGCGCCGCTTGTCGGTGTCATGAGTCCAGATGAGGATGTCAAGAGTCTCTTGCCCGGCCCGGTCATGTCCAGGATCGGCGTAAAAGCCTCCGGAATGTGCAGTCCCGGCGCCGCTCGCCTGACCTCGTCCATCGTCATGTACTTTTTCTTGGGCCGGCGCGGGGTGCTCGTGCCGCTGTTGCTGCCGCCGCTGGCACCGCTCGCCAGCGCCTTTTTGCGCCGGGCCGCCGCAGCCGCCTTGACCTTGCGCTCCTCCTCTTCCGAGTCGACGACTTCTTCGCCCCTCAACCGGGCCTGCCGCTTCTCCTCCTGGCGCTCCTTTTCCGACTTTTCGCGCACGGCGCCGAGACCGACACCTTGCGGCCGCAAGTTGGCCTCGATAATAATGTTGCGGCCCTGGCCCTCTGTACCCAGACCCTGGCCCTCGACAAAGCCCATCTTGGCCATCATGCGGGCGCCAAACGACTTGGAGTTGTAGGTGCTTCCGCCGCCACCGCCTCGCCCTGATTTGGAAAAGGCGCTCGGTCGCGCCACGACGGGCGGTTCTTTTGCTGTTGCTTGGCCCCGAGGGCCTTGTGGACGCAGGACAGGATCGTAGGCCGACGACGGAACAAAGCCTTGGCCGAGGGGGTTGGAGGTGTCAACATTCGTGGAAAGATCATCGTCGTAGGTCGAGGAGCTCGCGGCTTGGAACGATGGAGGGGGTCGTCGATTGTTGCCGTTCTTGTTCTTGTAGTCGTTCTTCTTGTCGCGACTGCTCTGGAAGGACGCTAGCACGAACCCGAGACCGCCGCCTGCCTTCGCGCTCGACCCTGGCCCTCCAGTTCCCCCAAACCCCAGTCCAATGCCTGGCGTCGCCTCATCATCGTAGTCGTCTTCTTCGTCGTCGGGCTTTTCGTAGTCGTCTCCCTCAACGCCGGCAGCTCGCTTCGCCGAGCTACTCAGGCCGAACCGGCCGTCTTCTTCGCTGGAGGCATCCTTGTTATCCTCCTCGTCTTCATCGTCGTCATCGTCCTCCTCCTTGGCCTCTCCGCCTTCCTTCTTCCCGCTCGCGACAAACGACATGCCTTGTTTTCGCAGCGGCTGCCGCTGCTTCCACCGCCGCTGTGTATGGTCGTCCTCGCTGTCGCTCCCAAAGATGCCGAGCGCCGCGCTCTCTTTGGCGTTGCGGCCCGTTCGTCGTCTCTTTCGTGGGTTGTAGTCGCCAAACTCGCTCTCCTCCAAACCCGTGTTGCTGGTCGACGGCATCCGGTACGCGTTGCTGTCGTCGTCCGACCCGCTGTCCGACGACGAGTACGCGTCCGCGCCGGCCGTGCCCTTGGACATGTTGGGGGGTGGGGAGAAGTCCATGGCGGTGGTTGTGTTGTTGAGAGAACAACGTAGTCGGGGTGTTGTTGACGTCGTCAACTTTGTTGTGGAAGCTCGAGACTGGTGCCTTGTGCCTGCGCCGGGAAATTTTTAGCGGGTTTTGGAAGGCGCGATTGCTGCTGGCCAAAACGCGTTATCTTATCGCATGTCAGGGTTATGTAATCAGGAACAGAGCCTCACATGTCAAGAATGCACTGCATTAAGCTTGGTAGTTATTTCCCCTCCATCTGAATACCAAGTTGCAAATGAAAATAAAATGCAAAAATGCGATAGATTACATAACAGAATTTATCACATCAATATCCCGACATCCACGCCCTTCGACGTGTTGATTACGAATGGGAATTGTGGTAATCACTGAAGCTGACATCTCACGGCAGTTACAAACCCAGCTCAGGCAGTCTCGGCGCTGCAGCGAGGCGCAGCCGTGCGCTAACGCCACTGTGGTGGGGGTTCACTGTTTAGACAGCACAAAGTCGCAGCCTTGTCGTCTCCCAACGCCTTCTTTCCGTCTTTCTTCCTTAACATCACAAAATGTCGACAGAAAACGCAGCAACGGCTGCCGCCGACCCCGAAACCGACACGATCGACGACCAGACGGCCTACAATGACCTGAAGCGACTGACGCCGTCGCTCGCCGCCGAGCTCGACCACCTGCGGGCGTCTCTCCGAGAACACAACCTGTGGCTGCAACGCTATGGCGGCCAGGGCTCGCTGGGCGGACAGGCCGACGACGAAGCTCTGGCGACCGTCCCGGCAGGCCTGCCGACTCTGAGTACGGGGCCTCCAGCAGGATCAGGAGGATCAGGAGAGTCGTCCGAGACGACGAGTCCACCACTCCCGCCTCCTACTTCTGCACCCGCCCGCACGATCTCGCCGCCGCCCGCATTTAGCGCACAGTCCCAGCCCCAGCCGCCGCAACCATCTACGTCAAGTCCTCCTCCGGCCGCCGACGCCTCCTCTCCCGACATCCCCTCCTACGCAAGCATCGTCGACAACACCCTGCCGCCCTACGGACCCTCCGAGGTCCCCGGCTACAGCACCGCCGTCCGCGATGACGTCATGCAGCGGCGGGGCCAGCTGGTCGAGTGGTTGAGAGAAGGCGAGGAGCTTCTGCGAGAATACTCGGCGCAGCTGGCCCAGCTGGCGACGCGGCTCAACCTGCCCGCCGAAGACGCCGACACGCTGGGCACGTGGAACGAGGCGGCGCCGGACAATGCGCTGCCGTCGTACACGATGATTGAGGGCCGCGAGGAGCTGATGGTGGGCGGTGTTGGGGAAGTGCCGCCGACGTATGCACGAGGGTCGGCCATGGGCATAGGAGCGGGAGTACCGAGGGCAGACAGCAGTACGCAGTAGATCATGAGTTCTGGGTCAAATGACTTATTTTTATATTTATTTACACTAGATGAATAAAGAGCAGAACATATTTTTTCAAATTATCTTTGTTTTTCGCACGAAAACAAATTGAAGTAAATCGAAATAAATTATGTGGAAAACAAAAAGAATAAAACCAACATGACACACAAAGATACAACATCTTTATCCCCATTTGCTTTCCTTTCTACACCCCAAGCGCAATTCCTTATTCGTGCAAAGATGCCACTATCTTTTGCAACAAGGTGTCAAGAGAGCTGTTAGTTAAACTAGACTCACAGTAACGCTAACGTAAATGCACTATTTGATAACTGCAAACATTGGCCTTATGGTACAGTGCCAATTAAACCCTTGCCGTCTCCCCTCACCTGACCACAGCTAACCAGTCTATCTTGCCGAGCTTGCCTCCCAGGCAAGGGATGCTATAGCTCTTTGTGTCAGTCACACGACATTGTGCGATACGTGCAACCCATTGAGGTGTATTCCAGACATGCACACGTCGTACGTTTTCTGAGGACAAACGGAGATGACGACAGTGGCGAAGATTAAGACAGACGGAATCGTGCGGGGGTGAGTGATGGATGGTGTGGGCAGAGGGCAGGATAAAAGGCAGCAATGCCCTGGTGTTCTCTGATGTTCTCTTCTGATGTTCTCTTTTGGTGTTCTCTTTTGGTGTTCTCTTTCCCCTGCATTCCACACATTTCTTGACACGTTCCTGACCATCAATTCACCGGCATCCACCAAATACCTCGACATCCCACATCTGTATCTTCACATAGCCACCACCACAAACCAACATCCAAAAATGAGCGGTCTTTCCGACGAAGCTGTGCTCGAGGGCCACGACCTCGTCGACGCCGCCGAGCACGAGGCGCAGGTAGGTCTCTGCCCAAGCAATCCAGACTGACTTCTCTTCAAGACTGATTCCCTGATTCCCTGATTCCCTGATTTTCCCCGCTAACTGTGTAGGCCGACCCCAAAGACTTTAAAAAGGTCCATCACGTCGGCGAGACGGGCGGCTCGATCCTGCCAGACGACGCGGCCCCCACGGGCAAGGCGGCAAACCCCGGCGAGTTTCTGGGGTCGAAGCTCAACGACATCAAGGACTCGCTGACTTCAAAGAAATAAGCGTAGTCTCTCGACGACCGGAGGGAGTGTACATCGGTTGCTCTGATACTGTAGTTTGTAGTATATCACACCACGCATCGACATAAATATAAGCAAACATCATCCAAGATCAATTGCACGTGCATATGTACAGAGTGTGAAACAGACACGACGTTTTTATAGTTGTAAAAGTAAAGAGAAAAGGAAAAAAAATAAGAGAGAGCTCAAAAAAAGGCTGGACCGACCAATACCATAAGAGATGGCGACGGCCAAGTCCAGCCGCCACCTCAAGAGAGACGGCACGAAATATGTTCGCACAATAGATACAAGAAAGTGAAGAAAAGAATAGGAAAAGAGGAAAGAGAAAATGCACTGTCAAGGCGACGTGCTTAGTAGGCTGTCAGACTTGCCGGACAGCACTTACTGCGGGCCCTGGGGAGGACCCTGGGGGCCGGGAGCACCCTCACCCTCGCCCTTGCCCTTGCCACCCTTTCCCTTGTGGTGCTTGCCACCCTTACCGCCCTTGTGGTGCTTGCCGCCCTTGCCCTTGTGCTCGGCGTCGTCGGTGGCGGCAGGAGCATCGTCGCGCTTGGCCGGGGCCTTGGGGGCAGGAGGAGCGCCAGCGCCAGGAGCGGAAGGAGTGGAAGGAGCGCCGGGAGCACCTGCACCCTCGCCCTTGCCCTTACCGCCCTTACCCTTGTGGCCCTTACCCTTTCCGGCGCCAGGAGCACCAGCGCCCTTGCCCTTGCCGCCCTTGCCCTTCAGGCCACCCGGACCGCCCTTGCCCTTGTGGCTGTCCTCGGCGCTGTCGTCCTCATCATCCTCGTCGTCGTCGTTGTCGTCGGCCTGGCGCTTGGTGGGCGCCTCGGGGGCCAGGGGGCCAGTGGGCGGGGCTGGGGCACCGGCACCAGCGCCGGGAGTACCGGGAGCGCCGGCACCGGGAGCGCCGGGCCAGCTGGGTGCGGCACCTTCACCAGGGGCAGCACCCTCACCAGCACCCTCACCCTTACCCTTGCCGCCCTTTCCCTTGTGGCCACCCTTGCCCTTGTGCTCGCCTCCCTTGCCCTTGTGGCCGTGGCCCTCACCCTCAGCGGGAGCGCCCGGAGCGGCAGGGGCAGCGGGGGCAACAGGGCCATCAGACTCTTGGCGCTTGGAGGGAGCAGCCGGAGCCGGGCCAGGGGCAGGGGCCTTACCCTTACCACCCTTACCCTTGCCGCCCTTACCCTTCTTTCCCTTGCCACCCTTGCCCTTGCCGCCCTTACCCTTGGCGGGGCCCTTGCCCTTATGCTCGGCATCTGCGGTGTCGTCGTCGGCATCCTCGTCGTCGGCATCCTCGTCGTCGGCATCCTCGTCGGCTTGGCGGCGCTCGTGGTGGTCACCCTTGCCCTTGTGGGGTGGCTGGGGCTGCTTGGGAGCCTGGGGAGGAGCCGGGGCGGGTGCCAGAGGGGGTTGGCCCCACTGGCCGACGCCGTTGTCGTTGTCGTCGTCATCGTCGTGGTCGTGGCCCTTGCCCTTGCCTTGACCGCCGGGGAAGCCGGGGTGGTTGTCGCCGTGTCCGTGGCCCTTGCCGCCGGCGGGAGGGCCGTTGGGAGCGACGGCGGTCGAGGGGTCGACGACGGGGGCAGCCACGATGGACTGGAAGGCCGTGGCGGCCAGGAGGGTGACGAGGAGGTTTCTCATGTTGGCGGGTGGAGTAGGTGTTGGACGGAAAGTCGGTTCAAGATCAAAGAGGTGATTTTCAAAAAAAAAAAAAAAGTGTTGAAGGCTGACCGATGACTGGAGCTTGATGTGTTGGTTGAGAGGCTGCTGAGGACGAAAACAAAAACGACAAGAAGTGTCGAGGATGATGGTCTTATTTATGTTCGGATGCTCTTCTCGAAAGTGTTCTTGATCAAGATCAGTACCAAGACCGACGTTGCATGCATGAGGCACAGTATGTCGACACAACCACAACGCCATCCAAAGTCAATGACAAGCCCGCCGTTCGCATGAGCCGAGACATTCGACGGGCAAAAACAAAGACACAACACAAGCCCAGGCCCAGGCACAGGCACGGATGGAACATCGTGAACGCCACACACTCTACGAGCACAATCGACTCTGGGACCATCGTCTACGCAAGCTAATATCGAGCCCGGCTGCTCCAGATTCACTTTCAGATTCCCTTCCGGATTCACGAGCACAAACCTGTACAAACAAGGCAATCACGTCGTGGGCAACTCATGCCGTGTCTCTCCCAGCTCCAGTCACCATCGTTACTTCTTTCCAGTTGTCTCTTCTACGCTTGTATTCCATCCCGCGTTCTTCGCTTTTTTATTGTTGTTGTCTTCCGCTCGTCGTTTGTCTGGGCCGCCTCCCCAATCTATTTCATCCCAGAACCAGTCGGGGTTTACGGTGATGTGTCCTTCGATTCGGCGTTGTTTCCTCTCTGGCCTCGCACTTTTCGGTCACAACCCCTCCTCCACGTCCACTTTGGGCAATATCTCCACAGCACCATACGGAGACAACAGGGCGTTATTGACACCTTGATCAGAAAATGGAGGCATCCGAGCGGGGTTAATGAACGCGTGGCAATATACCATCAAGTGTGATATGAACACGCCTTGAGATCGTTCTCGCCATTTCATTCTCTCCCGTTCTCCTCTATCCCCGCAGGCCACCGTCTATTTTTATCACGAACATGCTTGTTTATTTGTTTGCAGCTTGTTTAAAGTTAGTCTACTCTGCTTGTATGTTGGACGTGCGGTATGTATTGAGTTTATTAAGTGAATATGGCATCACACAGCTAATATGTGAGATGGTGGCCAGTCAACAAACAAGCATAAACACGTAATGGGAATACCTGAATGATGAAAGTCTTGTCTTGATTGAGCACGCTCTTTTCAAGGAAAATAAAATGGCGAGATCTTCACATCTCCTTCTGTTTTGATTCTCGTCCTCTCCTCAATCTAGTCAATCAATTTTGTGCGGTGTTTACGGCCCGCCAAAGGCTGTAAATTACACTATATTATGTGCACCGTCGTTATGCCGTCTTATGCTGTTGCGTATGTATTGCTTTTGGACACTTTTGACAAGACTTCGAAAGGAACTGGGTTTGCGGGATAATCCGTCTCTGCTCCAAAATCCACAAATCCACACATCCTTACAGCCGCGTTTCCAACACATTGACCACCCGGTGTACGCTCTCGGTCTAGACTGTGCACATTTTCTACTTTATGAGAACGTTTCTGATAATAGCTACCATTATGTATGTGCTTATATGGTTGCAATGCGATATTAATAACTGTTATATATGCCACCGTGTTTTCAAGTAAAGTAAAGTGGGCAAGAATAGCCTAAGATGTACTTGAACACAAGAGGCTCCCCAGTGCCCCCAACACCAAGCCATCCATGGTTGCATACCAAGCTTTCCTAAAGTGGCTTGAAATGGCATATAAAGCACAAAGCCGGGAATTCTAGACCCTTTTTTGCCTCTCCCTTTGTGATTCGCCATTGGTCTGGCTTTCCATACAGAACTGCACGTTATAACACTATATTTGCACAGTGCCTTTCTGCTCTCCGACTGTAGAGAAAAAGTATAGTTCGAGATTGGAGGAAAAATAAACAACTGCAGTCGAAACCTATGCATACGTAAACCCCGGTACAGGAGGCCGCCGTGCTAATTTAGGAACTGCCATACAGCACACTGTTATTGACACAACGTACATAGGCCCTTTAATTGAAGTAAACAAGACCTAGTGCAACAATTAAGATTTTGTAAATGCCTTCTTTGAGTTGTCGTGTACGTACTTGGCTATCTAAACATAGCATTTTCGACTGACTTTTTTGAGATGCATCTCCTTGAAATGTTAAATGGTGGCATTTCTCATGATAGTATCGTACGCGTACGATTCAATGGGGCGCATGACTTTTCAGCGCCATTTTAAGGCTCCATGATCTTGTAAAAAATTCCACGAGATGTGCTAAATACTTTATTGACAGCAGCTTTTTCGTCATGACATTCGAAAGACCTATATGGGCAGAGCATAGGTTTACCGGTGTCCAAATACAGAGGTAGAATACTGTGTACGCGACAGCTATCACGCCTCATAGCATGGTAATGTTTCGTGTGAGATGCATTTTCAGAAGAAAGGGAGAAAGAAAAAAAAAAAAAGAACACGGACTTGATGGCCTGTTCCCGAGGCTATGATTAAGGTACCAAATATGGCGACAAGTGCTTGGTTTCCCACCGTGCATACCTAGCCGGAAAACGGGCAGATTCGAGAGACACGCAGGCATGGAATTTGAAAACCATCATCGGTCCTAGGCACGAAAATAGATGATCGTCTTGTAACATTGCCTTTTAGCGGGTGCTGCGACTGGCCTGCACAACATCGGATGCCATCATAAACCGTCGTCCAGTGTCAGGTTCTCGGTCCCGATGAACGCGGCCAGCTCAACGATCGAAACACAGTGCTGATCCAAAGCGATTACCATGGCAATTGTTGACATTAATTGCGTCTTGCGTTGTAGATGACGACGAGACCGTTGAAAGTGTTACCGTGTTACGTTTCCTCTGTCTTTCTTACCGGCCCGAACTTGCTATGACATGAACCAAATCAGATTAAACGCGGAGGATCAACCGTAGCATGCTTGAAACCTGAAAAGAGCGGAGGCAGTGCAAGGAGGTCTCAGCCTTCATCTCACCATGTCTCCATGTCTTGATCCGAATCACGAATAAATTATGTGCTTTAATGTGTCGACCGAACATTCGCGGAAGATGGAAATAGACGTTGATCACTCTGCATCAGATGAACTTGGGGTCGATCAGGGGCAACAAACAATCACAAACAGACAAAAATAGGCATAAACGAGCATGACTCCGCATCACGACGGTCTGTCTTGTCACATCATCTAAAAAATGGCAAACGAAGATGAATATGTGGCGAGTAGATGACGTGTCTGTGTATAATTTAGTATATTAGCACATTTAGATGACGATGCAGAGTGTTTACGTTGGTACAGGAACTGCCAGTCGGTCTGAGCGCCAAACCCTCACTCTACTTTTGATTCCCCACCATCGTCGTCATCGTCACTCATAGCAGGCTGGCCTCCGACATGCTGGAACGTCTTGACGTGCTGGATGAGGCCATCCCTCGTGTACATGACCCGTTTCGACATTCCATTGCCAAGAACATCTATGCATTTCTGGCAGTGGAAGCCCCAATCGATGATGCCCGTGCTTTCTACAGAGGTCGACGCCGAAGACGGCAGCGACGGGAAATACGGTGCATTCACAATGGCCTGGTAGCGCTTCACGTTTTGGGATGTCTGGTCCTGCTTGGGGACCAGGCCAGGTTGCACAGCTGCCCGGTCCAGCAGGACTGTTCGGTCCGTTGTCCACTTTTTGAACGGGCCATACTGTCCACCGATCGTGCGGATATAGGGAAAGTTGTTCGCACTCTGGCTCTGGTTTGGGGCCGCCATGGCCTTGGTGAGCTTGCTCTTTGTGACCCCACCGGCCTTGGTGGCCTGGCCCACGGTCAATGGGTAAAAGTCGTGCTGCGTCGTTTGGCAGACAAAGCACACGCGCCGGCATGTGACGAGGTACAGCATGTAGGCCAGCCGCTGCCCATGATCACCGCCAAACATCCAGGGCTGGCTGCCGTTGCAGGAGTCGCACGGGGCCGTGTGCAGCGTGGCCCAGAGTGTCTGTAGGTCGTAGCTGCGGGCTTGGACGGCGACGATTGCTCGCAGTATGTCGGGACAGTGTCTGCGCATCACGCGGTAGGCGCGGATGGCATCGACGCCGGCCATGCAGCGACGACTGGCGCGGCGAATGTCGATGAGGGTCGGGATGTCGAGATAGACAAAGATCATGGCCAGAACTTCGATAGGCAGCGCGCCCAATCCGGGCGTTTGAGCTTCCGATGCATTTGCATTTTTGTCACCTTCAGTGTTCGTCTTCTGCCGCTTGTGGGTGTGTTCGTTGTTGGTGCTTGTATCTGCTTCAGGTACCGCCGCTTGTGCGAGATGGCCGTGGTCCAGTGGCAATTTCTTTTCCAACCCACTGTGACTGACATTGTAATACTTGTTCTGTGTGAGGGTCGTGTTGCCATATTTTGCAAACCTGGGAGGTAGGGCGGCAATGGCGGGATCAGGCGGTGAATCGATCGTGGAATCTGCCATTTCAACTTTTGATTTCGGTCAGGTGTTAGAGGACTGTAGCCGCCGGTTGCAAATACGGTAGATGATGTTATCCTGGGGCCTAGTATTGCAGTGGCTTTTGGTGTTGTCTGTATTAATTCACGGTGAAAGGACGTTATTCAAACAAGTGAGGAGGAGCACCAGCTTTCAATGTCTCACGAGCTCCATGTTCAGCCCTTTCGGCGTATTTAGCGTCATGTTTTGTGCGTCGTATTGTTCGTATTTTTCGTATTGTCGAGCAGTCTGAAGTGTTCAAGTGCGCCTAGACGTTTCGAGACTAAGTCTTGGCATACTGAAGCTGTGAGTGTTCACCTAAATTTTGAGGCAAAATCATTGAGGCTCTTCAAATACCCCACAAACGGTGACAGGTCTCCAAACTCGGCATCCCCCATAGCGCACATCGCCGTTTGTGCAGATCAAAATGCCAAAATTGGATCAACGAACCATACTTCTTATCGCGCCGTACTGTGTTCTGACTTGTGTGCACGAACTATGACGTTGTTATTTTTGGCAACGGAAAACCCATATGCCGCGAACTAAATCTGGACATACGGAGACATGGAAACATGGGAATATAGGCCCATATCACACACTTATTTGTGTTATTTTCGTATTGCACAAAAATATTTCAGCACGTTGCCATTGTCACGACACTCCAAACGGAAGATCACAATATGCTTTTAAAACATTCAAATTTTCAAGCACAATACGTCCGTTTTTTTTTTTTTTTTTTTGTTTCAAAGCAAAGGAACGGTGGTCCCATACAACGTGGCATTCAGTTGTTTATTTTAGGCATTGTTTGCATTCATTGTCGTCGTCAGCCTTGTACATCATACGGGATAATCATGTCCATAAGATTAACAGGCCAACGACACGTACACCACACGCGGCATAATTAACCCCGAATCGAACTATGGCACGGAGGTAACCCCGTTCAAGATACTACATTAATTTCAAGCCGTATAACCATCGACTATACTCGTTAGCTAATAGAAAAAGAAGAAAAAAATAAACTAAAGTATACGAAAGAGTATATAATGCCGTACGAATATTAACTCGTGTCTGTGTCGATGGTATCGTGTATTAACGATTTAACTGTTAACAATTTAACGATCTATTTATGTTTATGTTTTCTATATTCGACACAGACAGACCTGTTCCTGTTACATACTATATACAACGTACACCCACAGATTTTAAGCTACCCTGCGTTCTAGTATTAAGCATCAAGCGTTAACGAATGGAGAGTCGGCACTCTGGCCGACAGCGGTAAGCTCCGGGAGTCTCTTCTTTAAGGGCTGTTGTTGAGCTTCATTAGAATGGCTTTGTTTCCTTTCTGGTTGTGGCGTTACGACTGGGTGTAGGTGAGTTATCTTAATGAGAGCTTTCCCCGAGCCGAAAGAAGAGGTATTGCTTGTCTCGGAACGCCTGGGATTCCTTTAAGATTCTTTTAGGATTCTTCTGGAAGGTAGCTGTACTTAATCTTAGTGATACTATTTGTTTAATTTCTCGACGACTGACTATTGATTGTTAACATTTTATTTTAGTATTGTTAGTGTCTTTACTTAGTTTATTTTTCATAACAGACCTCTCCTCAACCACGACAGAGAAGGAATTTAGATAACAAAGAGCAAATAAACCAAAAACAACAAAAACAAAACCAAATTAACATAACAAATCAAATCATTACTGCAACTATTATATCATCCACCACCATCTCACACACACAATGCCTGCTCCTCTGAAAACGGCCATCCTGGGCACGGGCATTGCGCTCAACCACCTGCACTGGCCGCTGCTGCGGTCGCTGCCCCGGTCGCTGCCCGACATGTTCGAGGTGACCATGTGTCCTGGTCAGTGGACTTGTTTTCCAGAACGTGGATGGTATGGCGTTTGCCAATGAGGCCGGAAAAGCCACCAATGGCCACAGTCACCGGTGCTTGTGAAGACATTGTGTTTGTGGATGCTGTGGAAGATGAAGAATTGATCATTCAAAACATTGGTGACAGAGCTCTTTTGAAACGGAAAGAAAGCTGGATTTATGAGTGAAGATAAATGTAAGTGAAAATATTAGATACTAGAACAACGTACAAACGAAGAGACAGAGCGTCTTACTCTTATCTCCTCAATTTCATAAATGAAAGTTGACGGGATGCTGCGGAATATGGTTACGCCTCTACCCCAGAATACGGCCCACACTCCACCCCGGGTGACGAGTCTACTGGCTCGTGTGGCTATAGATTCTTCCACGACACGCCAAACATACGCCAAAACGGGCATATGCCGCTTATTCTTGAGCACCTTGCCACCCCAGAGAGCCCCGGATTTGCACCAGAAGATCTTGTAGGGTCACGTCTGTCAGAATTGCAAAATGAACAGAAGATAAAGATGTAAATCAAACGGCTTCCCCATACCCCAGAGGCTGCAAAGGCTCGGGGTGTAATTGACAGTTTATGTTGTTTAGAAAGGATGTTGCCCAGAAAGTCAATCAAATTCCTTCAATGGTCCATTGGGAGCCGTAATATCCTCGTCAAATTCAATTTGGGAGCCCTCCATGTCCAGCAATCGAAGAGAATCACTTACACGGGACAGACAACTACTTACTTTACTTGTTTTGCGGACCATGGCTCATACCGTGCAAGGCATCTTGAGGGCGGGCATTTCTTGAACTGACGGAGCGCCCTGAGTCATGCTGGCTTACGTCGTACGGCGATTGCTGTGGTCGCTGTCGTTGTTTCTACCCACCAACATACCCAAAAGCAATGAATGCCGGAAATATCGAGTGGAACGGCTGCAAGTTGAAGCTGCCTGGGGCCTTTGTAGTATTGATTCTGTCCAAGTCGACTTTTTCCTTTCCTTTCCTTTTCCACTCTATTTCCTTTCATTGTGTTTTAATAATTGATTTATTGGTGATGCTTTTTATTCTTAAAAACGATTAAACTTATGCCTCCTTTGCCTCCATGTGGAATATCATAAAGTACAATAACCTTGCACTCTCATCTTGCGCAACCTCACAATGTGAGCATCTTGCACAAAATTGATTTATGCATTTTCTCACGTTCTCGCCTTACCCATCTTGGACGCCTAGAGATGTCGGATAGAAACGGCCCGCAGTGGGATAAACGATAAATAGACAAACGCCCCGCTTTTCAACGTCTAAAAGGCTCAAGAAACTCAAGAAACGCATCAAACCCACCAGGCATCTTGAAAGCCACCCAAAGAAGCTTAAAAAATTCTGCCCGTCAGCTCGACAAGCTCCGGCACTATAAATGCCAAGCGGGTAGTTTCTAGCGTATTAAAGGGAATAGTATATAAAAACTTCGTGATTACTAGTGATTTTGTGTAAAACGGTGTCTAAAGAATCAGTGGCGGCTTAATTGTAGACGGTATTAACCATACTCACTCATTAGTCCTCAAGTCCTGGCAGGTTCTTTACATTCTTCTCGGTTCGATAATTGTGCGTGGGTAGTTTTTGTAGCTTGGTGGCTGCCTGGGGGCTTGCGCTCGGGAATACATTGTATTTAGAATTCTGCAGCAGACTGAGCGGTAGTGGCGTGCGTGCGCCGGGCATAAGAATGATTTGTTTTCAAGGGCGTCGTTGGTTTGGTTTTTTAGACATACAATGTCGCGTCCTTGTACCAGTCCAGGAGCGTGCTAAACTCCTTCGATTCATGCGGACTGCTGTCAATGACAAAGTAGAGGCTTTTTTCGTCAGACATCTTGCCCCGCGATATGCTGTGCGCGACCCCGTCCGTTGATTTTTTGGTTCGTTGGCACACCTCCTGGCAGAGAAGACCGAACGGAGCGTTCGCCAGTTCATCGAACTTGCGTCCTGGGAATAGGCCACTATATCGAATAAAGAGGGCTGCCGGCGCAGGTGTTGCAATAACCCCCTGTGATGGACGATGTTGGGCCTAGTTACCGGGTTTAAGAATATGCCCGAGGAAGAGACTGGAATAGTAGACGAGCCATAGGAGGAGGGTGTCGGCGTAGACATAGCGAGAATTTATGTGCGACCTCGTAGTCACGTGTGTTTGTGTCTGGGCTTCTTTATCTTGGTTTTTTTTGTTTAAGCGTGTTCAAGAGAAATTGACTGATCAGTTCAAAAAAACAGCAAATAACTAAGGAAACCGGGGTTATAAACAAGCACGTAATGGATTGGGAGAAACGAGGAGAAAAGACTAGACCAATACAAAGATGGAAGGTAGTGGCCATAGAAACAGAATATTGTACACATGTGGGATGTCCCATCTCCACAAGTTGACCTGCGCTCAAGCGGATCCAGTCTCTGACCCTGACTGACCCTACATCTAAGATTGCTGGAACAGTAGACATGCTGTGTTCGTTAAAAAGCGACTTGACAACCGAGAGCGCCATTAGTGCGGTGATGTCCCTCATAGAAACAAAGTATTCGCAGAGGGGAGCGGGTTGAGTATCGGTGAACTATCTGGGCTAGAGCGGCCAGTGAAGTACATAGTACAGTTCGTGGGCCGTCCGGAAGACGGCCCATCTCCTCGGTCGGGCAGTCGCGTCCTAGTCCCGTTGGACGCTCGTGCTAGTAACTGACATGATGCCCGGAAGTAATCGAGCAATCTCAGGGCATATTTCCGAGCGTTGATATGTCCTTGAGACTGGTGTAGCAATGAAATCAGGACGTTCCTGAAGTTACGTGACGATGACGAGCCTCTTGTTTTTGAGTAGGCGCGTTCGCGTGAGTTTGATTTCTTAGGAAGTCTCCTTTTCTATTTATTCGCTGTGTTTTTTGTACCTTCATACGAAGGTGGAATTAAGTTGCTCTGGTTTGGATGGCTCTGGTTTGGATGCAGACTGAACGGACAATCGGTGAAAGCAGAGCTAAATTGGAAGAATCTGGGCTAAGGAGAAGATAGAATGAGCCACGCAGTGCCGTTGTTGATCCGGCGTAGTTAGGTGTAAAGCGAAAACGCACTCCATTCAATACTGGGCCGGGGCAGGGCGACTTGCCCAGTGTGTTATGTAGTGTCGTATTAGACAGCTGCCCCTTTCGTCCTTATTTGTCATGTCGTTCCCCTTTCCTCCTTATTTGTCATGTCGTTGGGACTTCCGATCGCAAGTCTGCCACAACGATACGGGATAGCGGTACGGATTTAGTTTCCTCAGGGATTCAGAATAGGGGGAAAGATAATAGAGGAAAAGTACTGAATCCGTGCTGTTCGCCCTGCCCTCAAGAAGACACACAGAATGCGCGCACAGACACACACACTTCTCTCGACATCACGTACCTCTCTCTTCATCGCGGTCGAAATTGCTTGATTTCTTCCTTAGTAGCCTTCTTTTTCCTTTCTCCGGGATCAGTTTTCTGTTTCCCTTTTCTTATCTTGTCGTCTTTCGGACCAACTACTTTTCCGCACTTACTTTTCCGCACTTCTCCTCACCCTCACAGATAAGGGGCAGGCCCGGGTGTAGCTTCCCACCCCCACTCAGTACGTAAAGAAAACATGAACAAGAAATACGACGTACAACAATAAAACGGGGTAGATCAGAAGTGCAATGATGTCCTACGGACGGAATGTACGGAGAAAAAGTGGGGTTTGTTGACTGCAGCGTCACGTCTTTCTCGGAAACTAACTTAACGACCGAGACAGTCTTCAAACGCACGTGCCGGCCTACTCAGACGCAAAAAACGCCAGCGCCATTTTTCGTCTTTTTACTGGAAAGTGCGGCGTTGACCAGTCTTAATGTTCGAAAGCCCAACTTCTACTCCGTATTACTTTTCAAATTAGATGATATGCCGGGCTGGCAACCACTCAGCATGCTTTTCTTCACGACATGTCCTTCGAGTACACGACGTATATATCGATCAAAGAGAGGAACAGGAAGATTTTGCCTTGTCAGAGTAAGATGCCATGCTTCCTTGTTCTGCGACGGTGTCCGCCCTGGACTTCAAGTCTCTTTCCTTCTTTGCCTGCGGAGTTAGTCCGGCCGTTCGGAAACGGCACCGGTGGCATGCAATATACATGGTAAGGGTAATGCAGGAACGACCGTGCATCGTGAAGGATTGACCCACACATCGATAAGCTCAAATACTCTAATTAAAACCGCGGGGAGGTGACAAGTCGCGGATGACATATCATAACAGTATGTCGTAGAAGATCTGGTCCTTTATTGCTGTCGACGCTCCAGCCGCAATGCTAGTGGGTCGCGGAGATGCGTGATGAAGTTTACTTGCTAAAACCGGGGCTAGAACATGTCGGTTCTTTTCTGGTTCTGAGATATGGCGCGGCACGGATTAAAAGAAAAAAGGAAAAGGAAAAAGCAAAAAGAAAAAAGAAAAAACAAAAGAAAGCATGCCATTCAGCTGGGATGCCAGGAGGCTATATAGTATGCACTACGCTCCCATGTACAATGGCCTTCCGAGCATAGGATCATCGCCTTGCGATTTGCGGTCGTATGATAGTACCAGCCATGATATTCCACTCTTGGTCGCTTGCCTGGGCATGCGCTGCTGCCTTGGCCGTGGCGCATGCCCTGCATGGCCTTCCTGAAGAGTCATGGGGTACCTGGCCGTCCATCAACGCTACGGCGAACTCGCCCGAAAAACGAGAAACTATCACGCCTATGCCGTTGGTTATACTTCCACTGGGTGCTTCCATCACTTGGGGGTACCTCTCGTCCACTGGAAACGGGTGAGTTTGCCTCAAAAACAGAAAACACGAGAGGAGTTGTGGCTAATTGCTTGGTTTTGGAATACCAGATATCGGAAACCGCTGCGTGATCAGCTCAGGTATGCTGGCCATGCCGTTGACATGGTCGGGACCAAGCACAACGGAGACATGGTCGACAATGTATGTGACAAGACGGACACAAAACTTGAGTGGCATCGCGCATCCAAGGTCATGAGATCTAACGTGAAGAACAGGACGTCGAGGCGCACATTGGAGACGTCATCACCCAGGTGCAAACCGCGGCCAAGGGCTCGATCCCGTACCAGCCGAACGTGGTTCTCATCAATGCCGGGACCAACGATCTTATCCAGTCCCTTGACATCCCCAATGCGGGACAGAGAATGGAGGGCCTCATCAACATGCTGCTGGACGGAATCGACGGCACAACCGTCGTCCTCTCGACGCTGATTCCCTGCGCCGATGCCACGGCAGAAAGCCACCGCGGGAATGTCAACGGCCAGTATCGGGACCTCGTGGCGCGCATGCAAGCGGCTTCAAAGAACGTGGTCCTCGCCGACATGGACCCCCCTCCGCCCTCTCCCGCAAATGGCTGGCTGAACCTGAAGACGGACTACGCTGACAATATCCACCCGAACGATGTGGGCTACTCCAAGATGGCCGACATATGGACGCAGGCGATCAACGCGGCCCTGCAGGACGGCAGGATCAACAAGCCGGGCACTTCGCTGGTCGTTTCAGTAAAGCAAGCCTGTCACCAACACAAGACATACGGCGCCGGAATCTACGCTGGTGGCCTCACCCAGACGGGGAGCGGCGAGGACGACGGCATCTACGTGCACGACAGCACTCCGATGGGAAGCGTCCTGACAGTGACAAGTGACTATGACCGGGGCCAGTGGTTCTTTGCACGGCTCTTCTCGCGGGAGCGGGACGACTTTGTCGGCTGGTACGAGCGAGCCGACAATTCGCAGGCCTACGGCGTGTGGCGCAATACCGGCCAGGCGTCGCCTCGCTACGTCAAGATTGCCGACATGACAGTCGGTGGCCTCGACTGCATCCCCAGGGGCGTGAACTTTGTCGACGTCAACGGCGACGGGCTCGACGACATGGTCTGCATTGGCCCAGAGGGCGACGCGTATGTCGCCATCAACCAGGGCAACGGCGACGATCAAACGCCCCCCAGCTTTTCCAACAAGGGCAAAATCATGACGGCCGTCCCGGGCTTCCCCCAGGCGCAGGTGCGCGTTGGCGACGTGGACGGCGATGGCCGGTCCGACTACTGTGTCTTTGAGGGCAACGGCGACATGTCCTGCTGGCGAAACGGCGGCGTCGGAGACACCCCGGACTACTGGCAGGCTCTCGGTAAGCGATTCAGCGGGCGTGACATGGGCAACTTGACGGGGGTTCGACTCGAGGACCTGAACGGCGACGTAAGCACACATAGGCCCACCACTCTCCCATGCCTCTACATGTACTGACTCACGCTGGCAGGGACGCGACGACTGGCTCTGGATCGGCGACGACGGCGAGACGTACACCGAGACCAACTCCAGAAGCTGTCTGCAGGGCCGTCTTGGCGACGGCCTCAACATTGCCTGGCGAGCGGGCGTCCACAAGGGTCAGAAGTCGGGGCCGACGCACCCCGGCATGGGCACACCGGGCGTGCGCGAGCGCATCAAGTTCGCGCGGGTCTTTGGCGTGCCCGAGGACTTTGGGCTGCTGGGCCGGCAAGACTACGTCTACCTCAGCCACAAAAAGACGGGCACGCAACACACGTTTGACCTGCTCACGTGGCAGAACACCGGCGGAGGCTCCACAAAGCTCAAGGCGGACGGCGACAAGTACTGCAACATGAAAGGCCACAGCAACGGCATGATGGACTACGTGTGGACGCGGTCGACGGGCAAGATGACGCTCTACCCCAACCGTGGCATGACTTCGGTGACCCGCGGCGGGCCGTCGTTCTGGGACGCGGCCGAGGTCATCTGGAACCCGTCGTCGTGGGGCGCGCAGATGGACCGCCGCGACCTTCACCTGGTCGACTGGGACGGCGACGGCGCGTGCGACATTGTCTGGGTCGACCCGAACAACGGCAACCGCCCGCAGCTCTGGCGCAACACGTACAAGGAGACGGGCACGTGGACGTGGCAGCACGACGCCAACCCGGCGCCCGATCTGCAGTGCTCCCAGAGCCGCGGCGTGGGCCTGTTCGACCTGCCGGTGCAGTTCGCGGATGTGTCGGGCAACGGCCGTGGCGACTACCTGTGCATAGAGCCGGACGGCCGGACGTCCGGCTGGGTGCACAACACGGACGGCAGCTGGACGCGCATCAACCAGTTCAAATACTCCGTGCAGAAGGACCGTGCCAACATCCGATGGGCCGACGTCGACGGCGACGGACGGGCCGAGATGATCTGGACGGACAAATTCACCGGCGACGGGTGGGTGTGGTGGAACAACGGGCCCAAGGAAGTCAGCGGCAGCGAGTTCGAGTGGATCCCGCCGACCCAGCCGTCATACATGGGCAACCGCGCCGGCACCTGCATGTACTACCCCGACCTGGACGGCGACGGGCGCGCCGACATGCACGCGCTGACGGGCACCTGGACCAACGAGGCCGAGACATGGTTCAACGAGTGCGCCGGCGACGCGCAGGGCGACGACCCGGGCGGCTTGAGTGACCCGAACTTGCCCCAGCAGCCCAAGCTCACGGACAACAACATGGCCTGCGTCGCCGGGTCCGGCCCGGACCAGCCGGCGGACTTTGCCGGCCTGTGCGCCTTTGCCTGCGAGTACAATGTCTGCCCCAGCCCGTGCGAATGCGTCAAGACGGGCGAAGCCAAGACCCCGCCGGCCAGCGACGGCACCGTCGGCACCGCCGTGGCTGGCACCCCGGGGGCGACCGACACGCTATGCGAGTTTGCATGCGGCCGCGGCCTCTGCCCCAAGGACCTGTGCTCGGCGAACGGCGGCAGCAGTGGAGGCAACGGCAGGCCCCCCCAGAACCGCTTCTGCGTCGACGGCCTGCCGGTGAACAACCAGAGCGAGTATGCCTGGGCCTGCGTGTCCTGCGACGGCCTGACCAACGACAACAGCCAAGACTACCTCGACCCGCCCACCCGGTGGGCGGACGCCAAGGCCGACGACGCCGCAGGCATCTTCCTGGGCTGGTACGCCTCGGCCCGCGAGGCTGGCGACCTTTCGGCCGTGGAACAGCACAACATTGTCCCCGCCGCCGCCGAGTTTTTCAACATCACCTCCCAGGCCGACCACTCGGAGCTGAGCTGCTTCCCCAACGACCAGAACTGCCCCGCCATCGGCGTGTGCGATGCCAACTGCCCGGCCGGCGGGCTCATCTTCGACTCATTCAGCTCCATCCAGACCTACTTCGCCACGCTGTACGATGCGGTCACCGTCGCGGGCCTGCAGCTGGACGCGAAGATGGACCTTCTGGGTTCGACCTTTGTCCGCACCCACGAAGAAGACAGCATGGTCCTCCACATCATCCTCGATATCTTCTCCCTCGCTTTTGGCATAAGTTTGTCGGGCATCTGGAACAAGGTGCTCAAAGGCTTGCCCTTTGTCAAGGCCCACGAAGCCGGCTCCACCTGGGTCCAAGCCTCGGTGGCCCAGATGGCCACCAGCGCTATCGCGATTGCCCGAGACTCCGGTCAGGCTGCCCAGATCCAGCTGAACGACAACGCCCAGCTTGGCAGCAACCTGTCCTCCATCTATAACCAAACCGTCCGGTTCGTCCGCGACACCGGGGTGGATCTCTTCCGCGGCGATGATACGCAGAGCATCCTGGGTCTGATGTCGGGCGGCGCCTTTGTCGACACGATTGACTTCGTCGGGAACCAGTCTCTCGGCGACGCGGCCCAGTCCTTGTGGTTCTCCGTCTTCGCCGCCATGATTATCCCCGCGGCTTGGAAGATCTCCTACCAGTCCCACCCCGTGGTGTTGGTGCAGCCCGGCGCCAACAACCAGACCAACCCATTCGCGGACATCTACGTCTTTTGGAACACCAACGGAGGGGCATTCGAGTGCAGGACGAAGGAGGGCGCCAACCACTGGGGCCTGTCGGACGCAGATGCCGACATGCTCCGTACCACGGTGGGCGACTATACGCTCTACCTCATCAATGTGCCCCACACATACCTGTGCGGCGGCGATGACTTGAACCTGCCCAAGGGCATCGAACAGCTCACACCAAATAACGCAGACTGGGGCCTTTCCTTTGCTGACATAATGATCAGGTATGTCTCTACGTCCAGGGAAGAGACACGTGGAGGCATTAGGCTAACTTGAAGGACAGCTCTTTCCAGGGGTACCAGCTCAACGGCAACAAGAACGGATATGGCATCGATCTGAACGACCTCGCCAGCACCATGATCATCGACGGGGCAGGTACCAAGGGAGACGTTCCCTTCCAGAACCTCCTGGCCACGCCGGGAGTATTTAGCTACCCGGTCTGCGACGTCTACGACATTGTTTGGAATGCCTACATCCAGAAGGACATCCCAGATGGCTGCACTACTTGGCCCTGCTGTGGCGGCTATACCCCGCACGACATTAACTGCATGCACCAGAACTGTTGGACGTAGCTGCCAATTGCCTACTAAATCCGTGCTCTTCGCCCTGTCCTCAAGACGACACACAGAATAGCCATACATACACACACCGCTCTCGACGTCGCGTGTCTCTCGTTCTCTTTTAGAAATTGTTTACTTCTCTCTCTCTTTACCCCTTTTCCCTTTTCCCTTTTCCCTTTTCCCTTTTCCCTTTTCCCTTTTCCCCTTTCCTTTTCCCCTTTCCTTCTCGAAATTCTCTTCTCCCCCCCTTTTCTTGTATTATCGCTCCTTTTATATTGACCCCTTTTCCGTACTTCTCCCTATTTCAACGAGACAGGTAAACTCTCAATCGAGAGTCCTCAACATCTCCGTTTTTATATATAAGTAAATTAAACAAATAAACATATTATGGATTCGACTCTTTATTCGTATTCGAATATACCGTAATCCTATACGACTTCCTAGATACGAGGAAGCTATATAACTAATTTGCTAGCAACGGGTTTACTCTATCTAGGAATTTAAATACACTGAAACTAACAACTAACATGAACCGGATAAAAAACAATTCGTATATAGAGTAGACTTGTCGGATTTAATTTAACTCACAAAAGAAATCGGATTGTTTTATTTAATTTATCAAATTAGATACTGCTCCGAACATAGCGCCCACGGGCCCACGTCTTCCTCGCCGGCGGAAGAGCGGGACGTTTGATCTTGACCGTTTTGACGCGGTCATCGATGCGGCGTTTCTTTCGAAAGGGCGGCTTCGTCAAGCACTACGAGGACGACCAGTGGTTTGCGCGAGGCCGTGCCCACCGAGCGTGGCGACTACCGCCAGGTCTACCGCGAGATGGCCGAGGCCGTCTGGGCCAAACGACGCCGCCAAGAACTCGGTCTCGGTGGCCAGCGTCATCCAGGTCACCAAGATGATCTAGCTGGTCCTCTGCTCCGCCAAGGAGGACCGCTGGATGGTCAACGGCAAGGACTACTAGGTGGGGTGGGATACAGTGTACAGAAAAGCCATATCTGTCTGTGTTTGTCTGTCTTTGTCAGGATGACGTAGCGTGAGATTGAGATGCGGGAAACTCCGACAAGGTAACAATGTTCCAACGTCCAGCGTCTCCAATTGGACAAGTTCAACAACACAAACTCAAACATTGATAAGGCTGAAGATTATTTGCTTTGTGACTTTCTGGAACGAACCTTGACTTTTAAGTTTTAATACAGCAATTTTCGCACATGGATGCAGTTGAGGTGACATCCTTGTCCTTTGCAATGCATTATTGTCCCTAGCGTCAATCGGCATTCACTGTAGCACTCTCACTCCAGGTACTTTCTCCGCGCTAACCTAGCTGGCCTAGCCACCGACGCTGTATGTCCCCGGTGGAGAATTAGTGATCCGGGCCTCGGCACATGAGGAATTCAATCGATTGCACGAGCAAAGGACTCCAGGAATCACGGCGCATCATCGCGCCAGCATCACCGACGGGCATCACTATCTCCCGGATCACAAATGCACAAATTGTCGACCTGCACTCGCGTCTGTTCTCTACTATCCCTCGGCAGTCAACGACAAATACAGCGGTTACAACAAACACGACCACAGGCACGACAATGGCAAAAAACCAAACACCCACCGATCTTCCGCCCACGCTGGCGGAACAGCTCGCCGTCGTGCAGACGGGCCCCGACACGTTTGAGAGCGCGGTCACCCCGCTGCGGCTGGGCAATGCGGCGCCGGTGGCGTTTGGCGGCGCGACGCTGGGCGTGGCCGTACACGCGGCGATGCGCACGCTGCCGGCGTCGCTCGACCTGAGGCTGTACTCGGTGCTGGGGCACTACCTGGGCCCGGCGACAGCGACGGCCAAGATCCAGTGCCGCGTGGAGCGCACGCGCGACTCCAAGGCGTTTTCGACGCGGCGCGTGCAGGTGACCCAGGGCGACCGGAATTGTCTCGACGTGTTTGTCGACTTCCACGCGGTGGAGCCGGCGCTGTTCTCGTACTCGGCGCCGCCGCAGCACGCGCTGCCCGCGCCGGACGCGTGCCCCGACCTGGAGACGCGCGTGGCCGACTTTGTCGCGCGGGGGCTGTTCCCTGCAAAGATGGTTCCTGCGGTCCGCCAGGTCTTCCGCAGCCTGACGACCTACTTTGAGCAGCGCGGCGTGCCCGACGGCATGTCGGCGCAGAACCTCGTGGGGCTGGCGCCGGGCGCGGGCACGAGCCAGGACGCGCTGCCGGTCACGGAGCGATGGTCGGCAGAATGGAGCAGACTCAAACCCAGGGAGGGGGGAGACGGGACGGTGGATGCTGTGGAACAGGGGCCAGCCCTGGCCTTTTTGATGGACACGTCGCTGTCGTTTTTGCCGCTGACGCACTCGAACCGCTTCTGGGACGCGGCCGGCACGTGCTCATCGCTCGACTTTGCGCTGCGCGTGTTTGTGCCCGACTTTGACCTGCACCAGTGGCACGCCAAGCAGAGCATGTCCAAAGCCGCCGGCGCCGGCCGCACCTACTCGGAGAACCTGCTGTGGGACGAGCAGGGGCGACTCGTCGCCAGCATGACCCAGCAGAGCATCATGCGGCCGCCGAAGGAGGCGAAGCCAAAGGGATCTTCCAAGATGTAGAGTGTCCGTCAAGTTAATATCAACCGGCGTAGAATAGACGTAAGTCATGAATAATTCATATCAATTCCACTAAATCTAAAATAAAAAATACAGATCTACGAACTGCCGGCTACCACCTCTTGGATGTTTCGGTCGGGACGGTCGTGTTGTCTTCGCACAGAGTCTCCAGGTAGCCGTGGCCGGACTTGGTCCTCGACGTTGATGCCGCCAACGAGTCGGAACGCCTTGAGGAGCGCAGGTACGTGGCGGAGCCACTCGCTGTATTCGGCGCCGGCCTGGTCCGACTTGACGAGATCATCCAGATGGCGAGCTGTGTCTGGCACGGACGGCGGCGCGCGCGGGCACTGCGCAGTGCAGCGGATGTGGTACAATGCAGCGCAGTCGCTCGAACTTTGCTGTTTCCTGTCGGGTGGAGCTCCCCGTCCTATTTTGTTGGTCGTCCCGTGTTCCTCCGTGCCCCGCGAGGAGTGGTCAACCAGGCCCCGTATGCGGCCTCCTTGGGGGCCGAATTCAGCACACAAACCAACATAGCCAATCGCTTAACAACTGGAAGCATCTCGGCGGGTGCTTCGTCCATCTCATTGGCTGTGTACTCCTTCCCTTTGCTCGCCTCATTTTCGACGAGGCATTGCTCATCCTTTTTACGATTTAGAAATAAAGTATTCCCATCCTGTCTCTCTTCCTTCACTTCCATGATTTATCACGGCACCACACAAAAACAGTTCAGCAGCCCTTTGCCAACAGCATGGCTCCTCCTCGAGTATTCGAAGACTACTATGAGGTCCTCCAGGTCACAGAGACAGCCGACAAAACGACTATCAGAGCGAGTTACAGGCGCCTGGCCCGTGAAAGACACCCCGATAAGAACCTTGGCAATCCTCATGCCACAGCCCAGTTCCAGCTGGTGAGTTCCACAGTTCTCCCATTGTCCACTCATAACGTAGCCAATTCAAGACTAATACATGGCACATATGTGTTTCGTTTTTGTTAGCTCAACATCGCCCACGCTACTCTCATTGACGACACGAAGCGCTTCGAGTACGACACCTTTCACTATCCGTCGATCCAGTCCGGGCGCCAACGCTACGGATGTGGGGACCAAAACGGACATCACAATGGCGGCCAGGGCAGCACGCATACGCGGCCGACTGCTACCACGAGCGCAAGCAACTCTACATACTGCCGATTACGAATAGTGGCGCTCGAAAAGGAACTACAAGACGCGGAAGACGAGCATGCCGCTCTAGAACGACAAATCTCCAATATAAACTGTGCCTTGTATCGGATCCAGGTTGTAATGAGAGAGGTCAACGAGGAGGAGGCCAAAGACGTCAGAGACGAGCAAGAGCGCGTCAAAAAGACGGCCGGAATATATGGCTTCTTTTTTGGGCCGCGGGAGACACCTGCAGCTGCTGATGCTCGTAAACTCCGCGCAGCCCGGCGAGAAAACATTCGCGATGCTGGGCACCGACAAATGCAAACGCACCAGAGCAAACTCGCCACGGCAGAGATTAAATTCAGAACAGTAGTTCAGCGAATGGGTTCTCTTTGGCAGCAAATTAACGAGGCCAAGATCCAAGAAGCTGAAAGAGTTGCAAGAAAAAGAGCAAAGGCGCAAGCAGCAGCAGCAGCAGGAACAAGAGCAACAACAGAGGGAGCGGCAGCGGAAAGCAGACGAAGCACGGAAGAAACAGCGCGAGGCGAAAGAGACTGAGAGGAAAAGGGCGGCACAAGATGCAGCAGATGAGCGATGGAGTCGGCGTCAGCAGGAAGAAAGCGAAAAGAAACAAAAACAAGAGCTGGACAAGCGCTGGGAAATGCACCGTGATGTGGCCAATACGATATTTGCGGCACGCGAAAAAGGAGCGCGCCAGGAACCCGAGACCGCCGAGGCCGCGAATAGCCGTAAAGACGCAGCAGCCAGTGCGGCACATGCCCAGTCGCCAAAGACGGCTGGAGATTGGCCTGGAGGGCGCAAAGATGAGAGCAGTGAAGGTGTGGAAACGACAGAGGGCGAAAAGAAGCAGTCCCAAAGCCAAACATCCCGGAAGAAGACCACATTTGCACCGCACCACCAGAATTCTCCGGTCTGCCAGCACCAGAAGTGGTGGCCTCGCGTCGAGGGCCGGCAGGAGTGCCCGCACTGCCGTATGAGGTTGGCACGGTTTGCGTTCCAGTGTCCGGACTGTCAGACGATAGCGTGTGCCGACTGCCGGACAAAGATGAAAGTATCGGCGGTACCGACGGCGCCGACTGGCCCGCGCAAGAGGGGAGAGCGAATGGCAGGCAACAGGACGTAAGTGGTTTTGGAAATAGCCAGCAAAGTGGGAGAGGGTCGGACACGGAAGCGGACGAGGTGGACGAAACGGGGGTGGGCAATGAGCGGCTAAAGAGAAGCTGGTTATGTAGTTTAATGACGACGATAAAAGGGTCACAAAGAGCGCTTCCCACTGAGTAGAGTGGTATCTGCCGGCATTTCCAATGAAGCACGCGCGAAAGAGAAAGACATCCGACGGATGACGGTTTGTTTCTGACGGTCACGGTCGAATGGTTGCAAGAGTGCAACATTCACAACACGGAACAGGTGGACTCCCCCGTGCAACTCTGGCGGTTGTGCGGCTGCGGGCCAGCGGTATACCGTCAAATTGTCAAAGTCATCCCGCCTGTCACTTTGCTCCTTGCAAGTGGGAAGTGCCTGGTCAAATTGCACTGACATCGTTACTCAGTAAATCGGGGACAGCTCCCCTAGAATAGCTCACCTCCAACTAATCGGGACGTCATGCCCAGAAAGTGACATAATGCTATTTTCAATGAATCTCAACAACAGCCCGCAAGGAGAGATACGAGACTACCGGAGCTTTCGCTGTCAGCCAGAGTCCAGACCCTCGATACCAGAACGTGGCGTAGCTTGGTATATGTGCGTGTACAAGTAAAAATTTCTTTTGATTATCGTACACTTACTTTGGTGGCTTTTATCTTCTTTTTTACTTGGATACTATTTTACTTGGATATTACAAGGGGATAAAACGAGGTGACCGTAAGGATGTATCCCAGTGAAAAAGAAGATGATCAAAACCAAAGGTAGGTATAGTTGTAAGGCAAGACTTTCATTTGTCGAGCCAACCACGAATGGTCGCCGCGTGGAAGGTATACGGAATATTCGTATCCCCTAAATTTCCGATCAGGAGTGGTTGTCTGTCCCCGTGACCGAGAAGGAATAAGTATTATCCACGTCCGGGGAGATTCGACAACCACGATGGCCCAGTCGGGACCCCTTCGCTTACCTGACGGCTACGGAGGAAAGGTCAGCCAAGCACCGCCTCGGGAGCGTGCCAGTCTGCCCATTCATCTACAATCCTCTTACAGATACTATCCTTACGGTCACCCCATTTTACCCTGACGCCTAAACGCTAGTCGCCGAGATTATTCAAGTTATAAAGAGACCTGGGCCGTATAGAGATGGCCGTAAAAGTCAGGCGATAAGGAGAGAAAGAAAAAAAAGAAAAAAAAAAAAAAAACACACCTCTCCTGAGCGAAGGGCCTTTGGAGATCTCCTTGGCACGGAGGTTGATTAAAAATATAAGAGAAGGAGATGAGATTGAGCGCGCAAAACCGCTTGTAGCGGCATCGGAAACCAAAAACTTAACTCAACGGAAAAAAGTGGCAGAAGCAGTAGCAAAACAAGCACTGGATTATAAATGGAAAGGCAGATTCGATAAACACGACATAGAAGGGGTGATTCTGCGATGTTGGAAGGCTTTATGATTTTCTTTTTCGTATTTACTAGATTTGTTTTGTGTAATATATCGTTCTTATTTTTTTCTTTTTCTTTTGTTTTTGGCCATTATGGTGGTCTAGCCATTATGGTGGTGAGCAACACTTTAGGGGGTGCGTACTATCCAGTAGGATAGGGTGGATCAGAATAAGTGGGGCGTGGCACAATTGCGCATTGCAACCTTGACAGATCTGCCTTACGAGTACGCCCTGCGACTCTGTATTTATTCTCATTGCCCACGTGGAGACGAGACCGGGTATAATTGGGTCTTTGGTGGGGCAGTGACTCTTTAAGGAAAGGGTAGTACTTGTACAAAAGAACTGGCCAGTCCAGCCGAAAGTCCATCTGAAAGTTTATTCCGGCCCGTACAGAGTACGGAGTCGTTCCAGATCGAAGAGGGCCTGGACCCCCCTCTTGAAGGAGTGCTAACAGAACCTTCCGAGAATGCCCGAAACCGACGAGAAACCTAGTGAGCAGACAGCGGCCGGACCGATCGCCGGAGGGAGCGCCGGCACGGAGGAGGGGAAGAGCAATGCTCCTAAGGTTACGACGGCATCCGCCCAGCTAGCTGACGTGGTGGTCAAGCGGCTGTTGCTGTATACAACAAGCTATGGCGTGCTTGGCTATGACGCCGCGACGCAAACATACTATTTGCGCCAGGGGGTCCAATGGCAACGAATCCACGAGGTGCCAAAGACGACCATCACGAAGGAGCAAGCGCGCCGCTTTATGAAGGCGTGCCCCACTTGGGACAAAGCTGTCGAAGAAATACCCAAGAGCTTCCCGAATATCAAGCCGTCGCCGCATCCAAGCTTGAGCCTGATGCTGCTCTACTACAATGCACTGGGAGACTCGGTCGTTGTCACGCGCAACAAGACCGATTCCGGACTCGCCCAGTTCTACGCGGACAAGATCAAAATGCCATACCGGAAGACATTCCCATGTACCATACCCTTCCTGCGCCCCGCGTTTGTGACTGGGTGTTCGTGTCTGCAACTGCAGACGTACGGCCCTGTCGTCTACTGCCCAGCGTGCACCACATTCCGTATACCGGTCGCCCAGCAGATTCAGCAGCCTGGCCAACCGACTACCACATACAGGACGATCTCTCTTGTCGGGAAGCTCACATTTGATAAGCCTGTTGCTGATGCCATTGCCACGCTGTACTGTATCGACGAGAAGTCGCGCAAGTTCATTGCGGAGAATACGCTTGCAACCTGCGATGCCATGTTTCGACAGGCCGGTCTCCGGAGCATCCCAATTCCAAAGGAAGTCGTTCTCGGGTTCGTCCTGCGCGACAGCCTCTTTGTACGCAAGTATGATGGCAAGGTTGTCAGTTGGTCCGAGTACTTCAGGGTTAAGGAGGGTTCGTTCGGTGCTGGGGAGGCTCTGCTGTTGCTGAGAATTGGACTCGCTATTGGGACTCTAGGGGCCATCTCATGAACGTGTTGGTAGGCGAGTCTCCTGCGTGTGTTTAGAAATAAGGGCTATCGCACTCTCCTGAGGTGTGAGAGGCAAAAGTTGGTCGTAGGACTACACGCTTACATAATTTAGCATCATAGGCGAAGACCTACAATATTCTCTACTCGTCTCAACATCCTAATACTACCTCGATAAAGTTATCGTGAGCCATTTGTCCCTAATTAAGATGCAATGTATAGCCATACTGTAGCAACACCCAAGGCACACCTGCTAAGGAGGTTAAAGTAGCTATAGCACAAGCGCACTTCTGAATAAGGAAATTCGCAATAACAAGATTCGGGTGGCATATAATCTGGCATTGTTTAGTTGCCCGGCTTAAAAATTTGCCGCTGTCGCCGCATAACGGCCGCCAGCCTGCCCAGGTAGTCTTTGCTAGCTTGCACATGGACGCGATCAATTGGCGTCTGCCCGTTCGCTGCAGTGCCTAAATATCGGCGCCGCGGGTGATGAGAGCGGCCAGTAGCTCTATTATCGCCGTTTTGTAGCGTGTATACCCTGGGCGGCCCCGGCCTTAATCGCGCCAGGGATCCCTCTCGTCGCTGCGTGCCATAGTTTGGTTCCACAGTCGACATAGTTTGTGGAGTGCCGTCCAGCCCTCCATCTGGTAGCTGTTTATGCAGTTGTCAACTAGCTCACTTCCCCATGCTCTTCCGTCCTCGTCGCCTTCTGGGCATGGCTCGTACGTGGCGTTTATATTCACTGATTGCCGCGCGACGATGACAGTCAAATTAGAGAGTACCGTGTGGATGTACATTAGCCGTGACCGCCTCTCCATGTATACAATGTAGCGTGCTAGCTCACGACTACATAAACGTCTTTCAAAATATGGCATCAGCGGCCGCCTGAGAATCTCGCGGCCCGCCGCCTCCGCACCGTCAGGCCACCTGAACCGGAAGACAGGCAACGGACGCTCGTACTTGGACATGAGCCGTGCCGCATGGCCGCCACCGCTGTAGTACGTAGCGAGGAAGCTGACGACTAAGTTGTACGCAACTGTGAAGACGAGGCCGGGCACGGTGGTCTTGTCTAGAAGGACTGCGACGATCAGAGGGGAACGAACATGCCGGCAGCCACGCCATGTGTCAAAGTGGCCTTGTTTGTCATCGATGATCAACTGCAGTTCGCCATCCTGCATGGCTTGATCTCCGTCTCCGGCATTTGGTTTTCGTGGCAGTGGCGGCGGCAGCTTGGCACCCAGATCCATTTGCACGTCCTCTTGCCGAAACAAGGCCATGTTTTTGACGATGGCCGGTGTCCCGCTACAATGCCTGGGCACGTCTGTTTGGCCCCTGAGATACCACATGGGCAAGTTGTTCAAGAACACGTCGACCGGCGCGTCCCAGGACTACACGTTCCGTTTGGTATACGCGTTTCCCGGCAGGTGGGCGTCGTAGTCGCCACGAAACTTGCACAGCGCCATCTGATTCATGTCGGCGCCCGCTGGAGGCACATGCGGATACAGTGACGACCGAGCCGGCCATCAGCAGCCAGAACACGGGCCGCTAATAATAAACATATAGCTAGTTAATCAAATTAGATTAATAGCTAAAGAGCTGTTCTAGTCAAATGTACATACCATAATCAATATACTTAAGTAGTCTACTGGGAGCACAGTGATAAGGGAGTGGTCGGTTTGTCGAATTGCAGCGAATTGAGTGATACGATGTAAAGGAGATAGAGAGATTTGTAAAAGCCCAGAGAAAAACCCTCATAAGGAGGATGAAAAAAACTCTGCACTCAGACAAGCGATGCTTAATACAAGGCATCCAGGGCCTTGAGGGTCTGAATATGGCGCACAGACTAGCCGATATTCGGTCCCTGTGGGAGGGATTTGAACATTTTTGTGATTACGACGTGACACCTTAAGGTTTATAACCTTGCCCGTGACACTCAGATCACAGTAGTGTTGCCAATCAGAGCCCAAACACATATGCCGAACCCTCCGGCGAGAAGATTCAATAACTAGCCAGTGGCGCACCCGGAATCCTCGATCCACGAGTCTCTTGAGCCCCTAAGGTCGAGCCAATAGTCCGCCTCTGAACCATAGGGGTAACTGACATCTATACGCCAAGTACCTCCATCGACTCTATCATCAAAACCGCACTGTACGTTGGCCCCAGGAAAATTGCCGACTGGATAACATTAGTGAATGGTTTAAAATATAGGGTTCTGTGGACTTCAGTACATACCTGCCCAATAAAGACAGTAGTTACTGACATCGGTGTTTTCAGCAGAGAAGACAGTTCGAAAGCGGTGATAACCATACTCTTGCCATGAGTCGCGGTATGCCGCATTGACAACACAATCGGCTGATAGGGAGCAAGTTAACATAAAATAAATCCAGATATATATTAAATACTTATTGTACAACTTACCTCGGGGAGCAATCTCTTCCTTCGACAAATTAATGGGGGTTGCAGTGGCCATGAGGGGAGCAATGGCCCCAAGGAGGACCACGATCCAGGCGTACGTCATGGTGGTGCAATAGATCAATATTGATCTAACAGGCGCGGGTGGTAGTTGTATTAGGAGAATATAGCTATCGTCGAAGGGTTTTGACAAACAAATGGCGATGTTTTTGTGTCGTGGTGATGTTTTTGTGTGCTGGAAGAGGGGAAAGCTTTATATATCAATTGGTATTCTTTTGGGCTCTATTGTATCGTCTTAATATTGCTAAATATATCACAAGTTCCTTCGTTATTGTATTACTCGTTAAACTTAGCATTTACACCACGTAAGCAGTGCTAAGAAGACACCGTAAGCTGGTTGAACCATGCGCCTCAGGACCCCCCCTGTGAGCGGCCCTTGCAAGCTTAAGGTAAGTTTCCCAGGCTTATCGCCTAAGTTGGTGGTCTCTTAGCTTAAGATAAAAAATACGGAATCTGATTCTGTGACCAGGAGTTTGGAATCATATGGATCTGTACGATGTAATTTGTTCTAATATAAGTCTTTGGTTTGAATTCTGGACACCACACAACGTACTCCACTTTTTCTGCTCCCTTATTACGCCTGGAGGCACTACGCCTAGTTAACTAACTTAAAGGGCTCGTCTGTACACTACTTATGGAATCATGCTTATATAATACAAAGCCCCGTCGCTCTGATTTGGTCTTTTCCTCCTTGTACGATTACTTCTCCTTTTCACTTCCTACTCGTTGGTTGGGCAGTCTGACCTCTTGAAAATCTTCTTCCAAGTGTTCAGGGTCCTATGGTTGGTGCCTGACGCCGGGTTTGCTGCTCGTTGGTTGTTGTAGGTCGTGTAGTCCCATAGGTTAGCCGGTTGTTAGCGGCCGTTGATGGGTGTTGCTGGGCGTCTCATTGTGTGTTTCTGTTGTCTGTTTCCGGTACGTAGTCTATTCTCTTTGTTTCAATGGCAAACTTGATCGTGGCACGGACCGCTTTCACGTCTAGCTTCCAGTCGTCCTGGTCTGTTGATTCTTTTCCTCCTAGGAAGAAGTACAGGTTTCCTGTTTTGGATTCCCTTTGTTCTAGGAGTTTTCGTGTGTGTCTGCCACTGCGTGCAGTGGAAGAGGAAGTGCTTGATGGTTTCTCTCGCTTGGCCACAGGCGCAAGTGTCTGTCTCTGCTGCTTCGCTCTGGTGGAGGTATTCATTCACCCGTGCCATGCCCATCCAAAGTTGTGCTAGGACACGGGCCTCGTTGCGTTCAAGGTTATCGTAGAGGGTATACGTGTGGTTGCCTGGGAGAGCCGTGTCGATGTGCTTCGAGTATTTTCCTACTTCGTTGGGGATCCGTCTGTCCAATCTCTGCTTGGCCACTATTGTATTTCGTACAGTTGTCCTTGGTGGGTAGCTTTCCGGGCCTCCCTCTTCGCCCTTTTCGCTGGCTCGATATTTTCTCCTCCGGATGCCCATCGTAGGATGACACTGTTCCTTTGGTCTTGGAATCTTTGCATACACTCGTAGATTTGCCAGACCATGTTTTGCCCCGATTGAGGTTTCGGCTATCACTTCGTCTTGGATACGCTCGACTCCACAATCTTACCCCAGCCTCGCTTACGATTTACATAGCTTCCAGATACTCGGGCCACGCCCTGATTCTCGGCCCTCACTTCATTCCACCTAAATTTAGTAGGTTAGGTGGAGCCAAATGTGGACCAAAAAGTGGGGCGTGGCACAGTACCTGATCGGCACACCCGGAGGTATGTCAGCCCTGTACAATCACCGACTCCGTCACGAAAAAAGCCACAAGATAGCTAACTTGATGGGTTTTGATAGGTGTGGGGGCTGGTTTGAAACAACCTCGATTTCGTTCCCACGATGTTACAAAGAGCACTTTCCCAGGGGAAGAAGCGGCCCTTGCTAGGTGGTCAGGCTAGAGGGGCTTGTTCTGGTAAGACAGTGATAATGTGTAACGGTTGTGTGACACTGACGGGCCATGGGCCGGTAGGCTGGCTGGCATAGCCCAGCCATGGGACTTCCGATCAGAGGCCCGCCGACGGCGGCGCAGCAACCGTCGACAGGCGACAGTGGGTCGAGTCGAGGGCTAGCCCTCACTTTATTGTCGCAGGGCTTACGTTAAGCCCTTGTATGTTCTTTCCTCTTTCTTCTGTATCTTGTATTTCGTTAGCTTTTGACATCGAGCATAAGATCCGTAGAGCTTTTGCCTACGTAATCCCTTACAGGTTGAACTAACTGAACACGCACAAGGGGTAGTGGTGATTGTATGCAATGATGGCACAGGATTATAAGTTCTTCTAGGTTTATATTTCAGACAATCGGTAACGACTGAGTCTTCTATCTAGTTTTTCTGGGAGGAAGCTCTTATATATCTAGTTGACCTCAATCCGCCTCAGTCGTCTTCATTCGTGTGTCACTGATTTGGTCTGATGTTAACTGAGCTGCCTCAGACGGCCTCAGCGATCCTCAGGTGCGCCTTTGTACGACCAAGATGCAGGTGAACAATAACGCTCGTGAAGCGATGAAATACGTCCGAGGGCTGTACGACCAAGGCATCGAACGTGGCTACTATCTCCTGGGTCGGCCGGTCACGTTGTCTGTGCCTTTTACAAAGGCCAGACGGCACTTCCTCATCAAATCGACATCATGCAAAGTGCATTGAGCGACATGGGGCTTGAGCCTGTGACATACACATACAATGTGCCTGTCAACAATCGCGTGCTTGGGAATGGCATGGTTGTCGTCATCTCCAGTCCCCGACAGGCCACGATGCCAAGTGTATATGTGGAAAGTAGGGTTGTAACAGATCCTAGTGGAGCTCCCACAGACGCAGAACTGACAGAAATGTTGAAAAGAACACGGGAGGCGTCGCGATGGGTGTTGAAAAGGGGCACACCCAAGATTTCGCTGGGCAAGGTGTCCAGTTAGGGGCCACTGATGGCATCGAATGGCACGGTGGCGCTTATTACTCCGCCGAGAATGAGTCGATGGCTACAGACACAATGTGGATGTCTGGGTATGCCACTGGTCAAATCTCCTCACACGACGACCTTGGAGCATACAACGAGACATCTTTCCAGTTGGAATATATGCAGAGTGAGGCTGCATACGACCAGTCTGCTGCGGCATTTTCTAGCCAAGATATGCATACAAACCTGGTGGAAGATTCTTCTCTCATCCCAAATTCTTCAACTTCCACGGCCGCTTGGGTCAAAGTTGATGTAAAAATGGGTACCCACACATTTTCTTCGGATGAGTACATTTTTCGTGATAGCAAGGGCCGATCTATCACGACCAAACAAGGTGACTGGAAAAGGGCCACGTTCAATGATCAGGATGTTAGTGAGTACAAGAGAGGCAGGACGAGATACTATACCCATCAGAGAATTGCATAGATATTATTATCATGGCATATTTGGCTTTCAACCCTCTGTAATATTCATCCTGCAACTAGATATTTCTAGCAATAGCAGAAAAGTTCTAACAATACTCGAAACAATGTTGTATTCAGAACAACACGCGTAGAATTCACCCCGCAATTTGTAGCTCTGTCCATATGTACAAGGCCATGCCAAAGTTGATCTTTGAAAAGTCCCGGCCGGTAATTAACAGAGGGATAAAATCCTTTTAGTTTTCGTTGGCGTCTGTGTGAACAAACACCTTTATGTCTTTGTTGTCCGAAGCTGGTTAAAAATATTAGTGTATAGAACTTTAAATTTTAAAGAATAAGTACACATACAGCATACAGACGCCTTGAAGGTTAAGAGACATGAACCCAAACTAACCAACATACGGTTGCATGGAAATGGCATCGTAGTCTAGTGTATTTATGGTATGATGTTAGCATACCTTGCAAATTTAGAGGGGGCAAGGGTGACAGCACAGGTCTTCGCTTACACCTCAAGTACCAAAGTCAGGCGTCAGAGCAACACTGATACATAGTTAGTCCCAAAAGCCTAGCGCATATCCCGCACGAGTGACACAATTCGGCCTCCAGACACAAGATTTAACAGGAAGATGAAATGGTATTACTTTATAACCTTGGATACATGAACCGCCGTTCATGCTAGAGGCCGTGATGAGAGCAGCACAATTAGATTCAAGGAGCAGCGCTTGACATGAAGTTGGAGGAAAGTAAAGAAATGGTCAAGCAAAAAATAATCAAAGAAAGAAATAACTAAACGCACGTGGAGCAGTGCGGCGAGTATCATCTCCGTAGCCCAAAACATGCACGATAGATACGCAGCTCCGTTATAGGTGGCCAATTATCGAATCTGCTCTTGGAGACCGCCGTCGGCCTCTCTTTCGTTGGCCTCTGTAGAGGGTGCCACTTGTATCTGCTCATTCTCTTTCGTCCCTCCTTCATCGAATTCCCTACCCCCCGTCTGCCCCGTCTGCCCCGTCTGCCTTAGCTTCCTCGCCTCCTTTGCTTTCGCCTCGGCCATCCACGCCGCCCAAAACGCCTCCTGGTCCTCGCGTTCAATGCGCTGCCCGTCGACGTACGACAGCACATGTGCTCCGTCCGATATGAGCGGCGGCGGGCCCTTGTCGAGTGCGCGGATGTGTTCCAGGCGGCCGCGCACGTCCTTGTCGAGTTTGGCGCGGCGCTGGACGTACGTTGTCGGGATCGTGCCCCTGTCGCCTGTCTTGACGAAAACAAAGTGGATGGGCTGCTCAATTTGGCCGACGACGTCATCACGCACGGCCGATGGGCAGTCCGCTAAAAAGATATCAAAGGCGATGAAGGCTGTGCTGTGAAGGAGGTGGACGACGTGAATGGCATAGGTAATCGAGGCGGTGGCCCCCGGCCGCCGAGGAGGGTTGGCCTGAGGGTCGGCCGGAGGGTCGGCCAGAGACCCGTCCAGTGGGCCGGCCGGTGGACCGGCCAGTTGTGCGGCCAGCTCCTGACAAAAGGCGTCGACGCGCGGTGTAGCCCAGGCGACAACGGTGGGAATGCGGCGGTTTGGCACGACTAGTGGCTGGCGGTACAAACAACGGATCGTGCGCCTTGCCGCAAGGGCGGCTGTCGTATCGTCGCAAAGTATAATGACCATGTTGAGGACTCCGTACGTGGGGTGGGAGGAAAGAGAACAAAGAGGATGAGCGGGACGTCGCCGGCTCTTTGGCCTTTTGTGTGCTGGTTGAGATATGTAGAGAGATGCAGGTAAGTGGGTCACTGTGCCGTAAATGCTGTTTTTTGTTTGGTGGCTCATGACGACGGGTGATTCGCCGGGCCGCCAATGCCACCGTCCGTATCATGCAAGCCTATTAGAACCTGTTGTCGCCAAACACAAAACGGACGCCTGCCATTTTGCATTTCGAGGCGCCTGGCAGTCTGAGTCGAGTATCTGCCCGGTTGTTGCCTAGACCAGCACTTCAGTCTCATGCATACGCCTCATGTCCGATTTCCTTATATAATGGACGGGTACGAAGTACTTGCCTCAACGACGCAAAATGAATAAAACTCAAAACTCAAAAGATCAAAAAAATACAACAGTAAACACTTGAAATCGAAAGACGAAAACAAATTACAAAATTTACTTCAAAAACTCTCCGCCATGTGCGTTTACGTTACGGTTTTGTGCCCTGATTGCAACACCATCATGGACAACAATACGCAACAATGTGCAGACGCCCCTTGTGTCCCCACTGCAGATAACTCCCTCTCAACTGCGAGTGCCACTGCCTGTGACAACTGTCGTGACTCTGGCTACGGTTCAAGTAAGACAGTCGTCTTTTTTCGTTTGCCTAATTCTTTTCCATGTTGACTTCTGCTGATTCTGTGGCCAATGAACTTCATTTGCACAGCCTGATACACCATGTCAGCCGCAAGACAGCTTCGAGTTTCGAGCTTTCGAGCCTCAAAAGGCCACGTCGTGGCGGTCGGAGCTTTGACAGGGGAGACGGTATTGATTTGTTATAGCGGCCAATGCTTTGGCCTGGAACGGCGTGATATCAATTCAATAGGTGGAAGGTAGACTAGGTGGAAGGTAGACCGATTTTCATAGTTCATATAAATTATATATCAGAGATGCCCGTCATTACGGAATACATTAAAACACACAACTGTACTTAACCTGTCAACCAATGCCTCGGGTTGCAAAGATCTGCGCTGCTTTCCCTTTCTTCATTCTCCATGGCGGGGATATTGGCTGTAGATGGGCCCGGGGGGTGCAGGCCGCTGTCTTTATGATCATCCACGACATTACCGTCCTCCGGTGCATGTGTTTGATCCTGTTGTATGAGAGTCTATCCTTTCTCCTTGCTCCTTGCTGACAGCGCCTTGAGCGTAAAGATACACTATAGTGCGAGACCGGTGCGAGACCAATGACCATCTCTCCGATCTGAACAATATAATGCCTGAATGCCTGCCCAGATCCAACAGATCCTCCCTTCATCCCCCACCCTCGTCGACCGATCCACACTGCTCCTTTCAGTGAACCTGTTCTCTCAACATCAGACTATTGCATCTGTATGTCGTCGCGATGCAGTTCTGTTGACCATACCCATCCATGAACGAAGAAACCAACCCCGACTCGTTCTTCGTTTTTGCCAAACACAGACCAGCACCAGCCTTTTCTGTCGGTGAAGATGTGGCTTGTTGTCCGAGAAAGCGGCACTTGGTGACACAGCTGTCCATCTTCGAATTATTAACTCTAGAGAAAGGTGATGAAGATAGAGACTGGCAAAGCGCACTTGGACACCTTCTAATCAACCCTCCGGCGTTGACATACATGATATGGTATCGGCCTCGCGGGCGCGCTGTTCAAATATCTTTACAGATTCGTTCGTCTCTGTTTCACCGTAAGTTGGTTGGCCTTCATTCCTATATATATGTTGATTTTGGCCTAGTTTACGGGAAGTCATGGGCGTTGTTAATTTCTTTTTTATTTTTCCCCTTAATTTGACACAAGTCATAATAAACGAGAAATGAATAACACTGAAACAATTAAAAAACAGAGCCAAAAAGGCAGATAAACAAAACGACCAAATCAACAGTCTTGAAAATAAGAGCTCAATTGCTTATTACTTATTTTACAGAGTGCAGCTGTTTTGGTTCGGCTGCGAAATATGGTACAGATGTAAAAAGCAAGCGCCGTCACCAACGAAATCAAACATTAGACGGAACTTTCCACTGTAACCTCAGTGACTGGGTGCAAAAACGCTCTCGAGCCTTGGGTGATTATTTCCTCACTTTTTTCCCTTTGACGTATCGTCTCCCTTCGCAGCCTTCTTCTTGGACGAAGAGTCACCATCGACAGCGCCCTTCTTCTCGTCTCCCTTTGTCTTGTCGTCGGACTTGCTGCCATCCTTGTCGGCATCCTGTTGCTTGGCGGTACCGTCCTCCTTCTCATCTCTGCCGTTGTCCTTGCCGTCGTCATCATTCTTCTCGTCTTCGCCCTTCTCGTCACCCTGTTGGTCGTCACCAGAGCTCCCCTTGCTGTCATCTGGCTTTTCCTCTGCCTTGGCCTTGTCGTCGCCGACCTTGCCACCCTCCTCCTCCTCCTTCTGCTCCTTCTTCTCCTTCCTGGCCTTCTTCTCCTGCTTCTTCTTCTCTGCCGCCTCCTTCTTGGCCTTTTCCTTGTCGACCGCTTCCATCTTTGCCCACTTATCCGTGTACTCTTCCTCGATGGCGCCGCGCTGGTGCATGCCCTTTTCGAGCCGCTCGGTCATATTCTCGCCGACGTCGTCGATCTTGGCGCGGAAGATGAGGCTCACGAGAATGGCGCTGCCGACGACAAACGTCAGCACAAACCGGTACGTCTGGTACCACGGCGGCACCCAGCCCATTTTGGTCGCGCGGCTGTCGGCAAAGTAGAGCAGCGTGAACGCCAAAAACTGGCCGGTCAGGGCAAAGTGGACGGGCAGCAGCAGAGTGGGCCAAGCCAAAGCGGGCGCGACGACGCCCATCATGTAGCGGAAGCGCGTGCGGTCGTACGACGGTGACTTTTCGTTGAATTCCATGCCCTATGCTGTTAGCGGGGATCAATCTGAATAGTGTGGAGTGGTGCGTACCCAGTGAATAGCACCCAGGAAGGAGATGATGACGGCGCCGAAGCCCAGCTGGATGGGCTCGAGCAGGGCGAGCCACTGATGCGCCGTCTCCTGGCTGACCATGAAGGTGTTCATGAGCGACGACGACGTCGGGTAGCTGTGCCTCAGGTTCCATCCGAGGTAAATGGTGGACAGCGACGTCAAAAAGTACGGCACCGTGCCGCCGAGGCCGAGGGCATAGACTTCCCGGGGGACCGCCGACAAGTCCAGCGTTTCTTTGATCGAGTTCTACAATGTTAGCTGTAGTCTTTTAAATCGTTTGCTCCGCACCGTGACTTACCACATCCGACTTGAGGCTGCTCGAGACGGCTGGGTCCTTGTCGTCGCGGCCCTCTTCGTACGGTTCGCGGAGGTGCCGCACCGACGATTCTGCCGTCACTTCGTCTGGATGGGCCTCGAGCTTTTCTTGTCCGACCTTTTTCTCATGCTCACGGTCGATCTCGTACTTGACCGGCGGCCGTTCCTTTGTCGAGTAGGCGACCAGGAATCGGGTGGAAGGGCCGGAAAGTGGTGCCAACCGCGTCGAAGCTAGACGCGGCACGCGACTCGATGCCTTTGTGTGTGTAGTGCGATTTTGAGTCTGTGATGTTGATGGAGCTTCGTGGCCGACATTGGCAATCAATGAAGCTGGCCGGCCCACCATGGGCGAAGCTCCGCCATTTCTGAGAGCGGTGCTAGCTCGCACAGGAGAGAAGAACCTCGAAGAGCGAAGCATTCTGATTGTGTTGATTGAAGCTAATCGGGGATAGAGCTGGTTAGAATATCACGAAATCGTCAGGATGCGGCCAAAATGCCAAGAGGGTCAATTGATCGATTGAAATGGGCAAAATGATGTTAAAAGTGTCAAATGTCAATCGAATCTTATCTACAATCTCCAATCGCACTTGAGGAGAGCTCGAGCTTCTTTATTTGCTGCTTCTATCACAGAAAGCAAAAAAAAGGACAAAGCTGTCGTCAACGTCATCGTCATACATTTCGGACCAGCTGTCAGCCAATGGCCTCTAATTGGCCCTGGCATGCCCTGGAAGCGGGCTTGTACCTGTCTAAACGAGAAACAAGACGCCGGCATCATCTACGCTCTTTCCATTTTTATTCTCATGTGCGCGTCGTTCCTGCTTATTGTCTTTTTGTCCTTTTGTTGCCATCGCTCCTGCTTGCCGAGCTTGCTTTAGTTCTTTCCTCCTTGTCAGCTCGTGCTCTTTCTCGTCTTTGTTGAGTGCTCCTGCCCGCGATCTGCACACTGCATCCAAGTTAGTGCCTGCCTAGAAAAGCTCGAATGTGACGTAATGTGTACACAGGTACCACTCTGGTGTGTATCCCATACAATCGGTACCTCCATGCCACCATCCAGGAACGTGCTGGTCAGGTTTCCAGAACAGGGAAAGAACCAAACAAAACTCGCAAAAAGTCTCGATCCACGGCAAGACGACCCCACTATCGCTGCAATCGCTCCTGTCGCTGCCCCATTTCCTCCATCCCTTTGGTGAAGTTTACAGCACACCAGCACTGTCAAAGCAGTCATGACAGGGGGAACCGCCTGGGCCCGCCCTCTTTCCAAGTCTTTTTTCTGGTCCTCCGGGAGGAGCCAGTCAAATTAGTCTGCCAGTCAAGCCAGTGTCATCATCATTTCAACTTGACTCGAGCCAAACCAACTCCGCCACACGCCACCTGCAATTCGACTTTCGATTCGATTGATCGAAAGCGAAACAAAACAACAGGACGAGGCCCAATCCAACACCAACACTCTCTTCACGCCCGTTCCTCGCTATTTCGACAAACTACGGCCCAACAGCCCAATCTGACGATAACGATACCCGATTTTCCCTTCCTTTCTTTACCTTTCCCATTTCCCTCTCGACATCCTCGGTCGAAACGAGAAACGAACTCACGAGCGGCGACATTCTCACGATTACAACACGACACGATCTCTCCCTCCTCTAAACCTCGTTCGACGCATACACTATCCCTCCCTGCCGCTCATCCCGCCAAATGACGACCGAAACCCGATCCCGCATCTAGCTTTCCCGCCCTACATCCCCCCTCTTTACCCTCTTTACAACCACACCCCTCCCCGCGACGGCACGCGTTGATCATTCCCCTCCAACGCCGCCATGTTGGAAGGTCTCGTCGCCGGGTTGCTTAACCGCTTCCTCGGCATGTATGTCGAGAACTTTGACCCAACCCAGCTCAAGGTCGGCATCTGGTCCGGCGACGTCAAGCTGCGCGATCTCGAGCTCCGCCGCGAAGCCCTGGACCAGCTCAAGCTGCCCATCAATGTCGTCGAGGGCCATTTAGGGCAGCTGACGCTCACAATCCCCTGGTCGAATTTGAGCGGCGCGCCCGTCAAGATCTATATCGAAGATGTCTTTCTGCTGGCGTCGCCCAAGGAGGAGGCCGAGTACAATGAAGAAGAAGAGGAGCGCCGCAAGCAGCGCCTCAAGATGGAGAAGCTCGACTCGGCCGAGCTGCTCAAGGAGCGGTCACAAGAGGGTCTGAGCCAAGAAGAGCAAAAGAAGAGCCAGAGTTTCACCCAATCGCTAGTCACAAAGATTGTCGACAACCTCCAGATTTCCGTCAAGAACATCCACATCCGCTACGAAGACTCGATCTCGGCGCCGGGGCACCCGTTCGCACTCGGCGTGACGCTCGAAGAGTTTAGCGCCGTCAGCACCGACGAGGGCTGGCGGCCGGCGTTCATCCAGGCCGTCAACAAGTCGACCAACAAGCTCGTGACACTGGGCGCGCTCGCCGTCTACTGGAACACCGATACAAAACTCTTGGGGTCTGGCCGCGAGGCACCCGTCGAGGGCGCCGAGGACACCCCGCACGATGAGATCCTGCGACGCTTCAAGGCAATGATTGCCAAGGCAGAGGCGGACGCAGCGAACGAAACCATTGACGAAGAAGACGACAACGACGGCGACGAAAGCGACGACAGCGTGACCAAAGCGCTCAAGCAGTCCAAAAACCACCAGTTCATCCTGCGGCCCGTCAGCGGCCAGGCCAAGGTCGAGATGGACAAGACCGGCGACCTCCACGCCCCCAAGTACAAGGCCAACCTCATCTTTGACGAGATCGGCGTCGTCCTCGACGACCAGCAGTACCGCGACGCCCTCATGATGATCGACCTCTTCCACTACTTTATCCGCCACCAAGAGTACAAAAAGTACCAGCCAAAGGGCGTCCGCCCCAAGGAAGACCCCCGCGCCTGGCTCAAGTTTGCCGGCGACGCCGTCCTCAGCAAGATCCACGAGCGCAACCGCCGCTGGACCTGGGACTACTTCCGCGAGCGCCGCGACGACCGCCGCCGCTACATTGAGCTCTTCAAGAAGAAGAAGCAGAACCAGGCCCTGACGCCCGAAGAGTCCGACGACCTCACAAAGCTCGAGTGGAAGCTCGGCTACGAGGACCTGCGCTTCTGGCGCTCGCTGGCGCGCAGCCAACTCAAGAAAGAGAACGCAGCCGCCCTCAAGCCAAAACCAGAAGCCGCAAAGCCACAACAGCAAGGCTGGGTCGCCTGGGTCTGGGGCTCCAAGCCCGCTGAGACAACGGAAACGTCCGCAGACGAGTTGGAGAACACACAGATCACCGAGCAGCAACGACAAGAGCTGTACGACGCCATTGACTGGAACGAGAAGGCGGCACTGGCTGCCGAGGTCGACGTGCCACGAGACTCCATCAAGCTGCAGGTCGAGACGTCGCTGAGCACAGGCAGTTTTACCCTCAAGCAGAACCCGCATGGCAGTGCCATCACCGACTTGCTTAGTCTGCACTTTGACGGCTTCCGCGCCAAGGCCATCCAGCGGCCCGATTCGCTGATGCTAGACCTCAGCCTCGGCGGCCTGCGCGTCAACGACGGAACGACGCCCGAGAGTCTTTTTACCGAGATTGTCCGTGTCAAGGATGCGCCCGGCACAGCCACCAGCATCACCAAGAAGAAGCGTCTCTCCATCAGCGAGCTCGAGCAGACATCCGCCGACACCAACGAGGAGCAGGCCTTCTTCTGGCTGCAGGTCGAGCAGAACCCTCTGGACGGCGAGGGCGACATTGCCGTGCGCGCCAAGCTCAAGCCGCTCGAGATCGTCTGGAACCCCAACTTTGTCATTGGCGTCTGGCACTTCTTCAAGCCGCCCGAGCGCCACATGGAGTCCATCACCGCCCTCATGGAGTCGGCCGGCGCTACCGTCGAAGGCCTCCGCGAGCAGACGCGTGCCGGTCTCGAGTTTGCCCTCGAAGAACACAAGACGATCAATGCCAAGCTAGACCTGCAGGCACCCCTGATCATCGTCCCGCAGAGCATCACGACGCGCAAGTCGACCTGCCTCATTCTCGATGCCGGCCACATTAGCGTCAGCAGCGAGCTGGTCGACAAGGACACCATGAAGGAGGTCCAGAGCAAACAGAACCGCGCCTACACTTCCGCCGACTTCCAGCGCCTCGAGTCGCTCATGTACGACCGCTTCACCGTCAAGCTCACGTCCACACAAGTGCTCATTGGCCCGTCAATAGAAGAGACAAAGGCCCAGCTCGCCGACAAGAACGAGGAGCTGCGCATGCACGTCGTGGAGAAGATCAATGTCGACTTTATCGTGGCCATTTCGATCCTGCCCAAGGCGCCCAACCTGACGCGCGTCAAAATGTCCGGCCACATGCCCATGCTGCACGCCGCCGTGTCCGACACAAAGTACAAGACGCTGATGCGCATCATTGATGTCGCCATCCCACGGTTTGGTGATGACACGGACGAGGCCACAATACAGGGTGGAGACGGTGCTCAAGACGCATCCAAAAAGACCGGCCGCCCTCGCCTCTTGAGCTCAGCGTCCAGTGCCTCCAACAAGAGACACAGCCAGCGTCCCACGTCACAGCTCCTGTCGCTGACCATCCCCGAAGAGACGGCCATTGTCCTCGACGACAATGACGATGACGACGACGACAGTTTCCAGGACGCCGACAGCGGGTCGGCCACCGAGCAGCGCCGCATGCAGCAAAAGACGTTCCAGTTCACCTTTGCCGTCGACGAGCTCCGCGGCTCGCTCTACCGGAGCGACCCCGACGGCGTCAAGCCCGATACGCTTTTGGTGGAACTGGTGGCACACTCGTTCGACCTCGACTTTTACCTGCGGCCCTACGACATGGTCGCCGAGGTGTCTCTGGGCTCTGTTACTGTCGACGATTTTGTCTCCAACCCGTCGGCCGAGTTCAAGTCGATCGTGTCGTCGGGCGACGTCGAGGACCGCGAGCAGCAGCGTGCTCTCGTCAAAGTCAAGTTTGTGCGTGTCAAGAAGGAGTCGCCCGAGTTCATGCCCATCTACGAGGGCATCGAGACCAATGTCAATGTCGCCATCTCCACCATCAACCTCATTGTCACGCGCAAGACGTTGCTGACTCTGCTCGACTTTGTGCTCATCACGTTTACAAATGGCGGCCAGCAAAATGACAACACCCAGATCAGCAACCTCGATGGCGCACAGGACTTAGACCGCGCTCTAACGGCACCCGGCGAGACGGGCGAAAGCGGCGACGAGACACCTTCGTCCCCCACCGAAGCCAATAATGCAGGCGGCGGCGGCGCTATCCGTGTCAAGGTCGACCTCAAGAGTATCCGGCTCATCCTCAACAATGACGGCATCCGGCTGGCCACGCTGGCCTTCAACCATGCCGACGTTGGCGTGTTTTTGTTGGACGGCACCATGCGCATCTCCTCTCGCCTCGGAAACCTGAGTCTGCGAGACGACGTCAACCTCGGCGTGCCCGAGGACTCGTCCCTCCGCCAGCTCATCACCATCCAGGGCGACGATTTGGCCGACTTTCGCTACGAGACGTTTGACGCCAAGAACACAAAGACGTATCCGGGCTACGACTCGTCCATCTTCCTGCGAGCCGGCTCCATCAAGGTCAACTTTATGGAGGAGCCCTTCCGCAAGATCATCGGTTTCTTGGTCAAGTTTGGCAAGATGCAGGCCCTGTACAACGCCGCTCGCCAGGCCGCCGCCAACCAGGCCACGCAGCTGCAGCAGAGCGCCAACCGCATCAAGTTTGACGTCGTCATCAACACGCCCATTGTCGTCTTCCCGCGCGTCGTCGTGCCCGGCCGGCCCAAGCGCGACCTGCTGACGGCCTACCTCGGTGAAATTTATGCCCAGAACAAGTTCTCGCCGCTCGACGACTCGGAGAATGCCGAGATTGCCATGAAGATGTCGGCGGGCATACGCAACATCCGCCTGACGTCGCTGCTGCACTACTCTGACGACCGGTCCGAGGAATTGGAGCTGATCGACCACGTCGACCTCGCCTTCCAAGTCACGCATGCCGAGCATAAGCCCAACCTCAAGCGGCCCGACACGGAGATTGTCGGCCATATGACCGATTTCAATTTAAGACTGACCCAGTACCAGCTGCAATTCCTCTTGGAAATCAGCAAGTCGGTGCCGGCCGCTTTTGCGTCTGAAGAAGACGTCCAGCAGAGCGTTGAGGAGGAAGTCGAGCACGACCTCGACGGCCGCGATCTGGAGAGGGCACGCCCCGGATTCAGTTCACCATCGCCCGACGGCGATATCAGCGACGGCCAGATCATCGACATGGGCCCCGAGCTGGGCTCGCACTCGGACACGTGGACCAAACTGGACCTCGTCTTCAAGATCAAGACCATTGGTCTCGAGCTCATCAACGCGCCCGAGGACCGCCCCGTCCACAACCTGGAGAGCGCCAGCCTGTCCCGCTTCTCGCTCGACGATAGCAAACTCAAGCTGCGAATGCAGGCCAACGGCTCGCTCGAGGCCGAGTTTGTCATTGAGTCGTTTACGATCCACGACAGCCGGCCGGGCGAGACCAACAAGTACCGCCGCATCATGACCTCGTCCAACAAGAAGGTCCAGCAGTTTATGGCCAGCATAACGATGACGGGGGGTGGAGGTGGCAACGGCCAACCTCAGACCGACCGCAGCATCATTGCCATTGTCGCCGTCGACAGCCCGCGCGTCATCTTTGCGCTCGACTACATCTTTGCCATCCAGCAGTTTATCTCGGTGGGCATGCACGTCGAGGAACCGCCCACGGCCGTTATCGACGACCTCACCAGCCCCACGGAAACGCCCGAAGAGTCAGACGTCGACTCTATGAGGGTGACGTTCACGGGCCAGTCCAGCCAGCAACATGGCAGCGGCAACGACTCGAGCACCGAGCGCAGCCGGTCACTGCAGGTTGTCCCGTCAAGACAAGGAGACGACCAGGCCGACGAGCCAGAGCCAGAGCCCGTGCCTGAGCCAAAGACAACTGTTGCCTTCCGTGTCAACGTTGTGGACGCCCAAATCATCCTCATTGCCAACCCCCTGAGCACGTCGTCAGAAGCCATTGTCCTGGGCACCAAGCAGGTGCTCCTGTCTCAACAGCACGCCCTGACCTTCCAAGTCTCAGAAGTGGGCATGTACCTGTGCCGCATGGACCGCTTCGACGACTCGCGGCTGCGCATCATTGACGACTTTTCCATCCAGCTGTCCATGGACAGCTCCAAGCCCGACCTGACCAACATCAACATTGACATTGAGCCGCTCGTTCTGCGCCTGTCCCTGCGCGATATCCTGCTGATCCTCCAGATTATCAGCAAGGCCTCGGAGCTCTCCGAGAGCGACGACAGCAACAAGAAGCACAAGCCGTCGGCGGCCGAGGAAAAAGCCAAGAAGCTGCGCCAGGAGGGCATCAAGCAGCGCACCGCCAGCGGCAAGGGCCAGTCGACGGTGGCAGCCGCTGCTGCGTCGTCAACGAGAGCTGCCATCACCAACATCTCGAACCGCAGCAGGGCGCTAAGTGGAGGCAATTCTCTGCGGCCTAAATCGTCCCGTCGCAAGTCTCTGTCGCAGTTTGACGGTGGTGATGAGAATAAAGAAGACGCCGTGGTCCGGCACGAGGCGCTCCACGCCACGATTGACGGCATCCGCGTCGTCCTGATTGGCGACCTCCACGAGCTGCCCATTCTGGATCTGAGCATCAAGAACTTTATGGTGTCCGCCGAGGACTGGTCCACCAATTTGAGAGCGGACACGATGATTGGCCTGTACACAAACGTCTACAACTTTGCCAAGTCGGCCTGGGAGCCGCTCGTCGAGCCGTGGGAGGTGTCGATCGGCGTCGGCCGCGAAAAGGAGACGGGCGTCTTCTCGTTTGACGTCGCCTCCAAGAAGACGTTTGACATTACCATTACGTCGTCGTCGATTGCCCTGGCCTCCAAGTCAGCCGCCTTCCTAATGCAAACGCCGCAAGACGTCCTGGGCAAAGCACGCGGCACCGAAGCGCCGTACCGCATCCGCAACTACACTGGTTTTGGCATTGTCGTTAGCTCGCGCAGCACTCTAAGCAACGAAGAGATTACTGTGCGTCTCGAGGACGGTGACGAGGCGCCCTGGAGCTTCGAGCAGTGGGAAAAGATGCGCGAGAACCTAATCGTGGAGTCGCAGTCGCAAAACGTGCAGGTCCTGCTCGAAAGCTCCGGCTTCGACCCCGTCAAGAGCATCCGCCTCAACCGTGAGGGCCAGTTCATCTTTGGCCTGCGCCCCAAGAGCAACCAGGTGCTGCACCGTCTGCTGGTGGACGTCAAGCTCGGCGAGGACAATGTCAAGTATGTCACGTTTCGCAGCCCCCTCGTCGTCGAGAACGAGACCCAGCTGCCCGTCGAAATCGGCGTCTATGATGCGCGCGAGGGCCACCTCCTCAAGATCGAAAAGATCGCTCCCGGCGAATCTCGCCCGGCCCCTGTCGGCGCCGTCTACCTCAAGAGCCTCGTGGTGCGCCCAGATTCGGGCTTTGGCTACGACTGGTCCACCGACACGCTCTGGTGGCGCGACCTGCTCAAGCGGCCCACGCGCACCATGGTCTGCAAGGGCGAGCACGGCGACTCCTTCTTCTTCCAAGTCCATGCCAACTTTGACCGCGGCAACCCGCTCGTGCAGAATTACCCCTACATGCGCATCAAGCTGTCGGCGCCTGTCGTCCTCGAGAACCTGCTGCCCTACGACTTCAAGTACCGCATCTACGATAAGAACACCAAGCGGGACTGGACCAATTTCCTGCGCAAGGGCGGCGTCAGCCCCGTCCACGTCACCGAGCTGTCCCACCTGTTGCTGCTGAGCGTCGACATGCAGGACACTGTGTTCAAGCCAAGCGACTTTGCTATCATCAACTCGGGCACGTCGGAGGACTTCCACAAGGAAAAGATTCTGGTCTGCAAGGACGACGAGGGCCTCAACCTGCACCTGTGCCTCCACTACTACCGCATCCCCGATGCCGGCGGCGCCTTCAAGGTGACGGTGTACAGCCCGTACGTGATCCTCAACAAGACGGCGCTCGAAGTCGATGTGCGGTCCAAGGGCTTCATGCAGCAGGCGCGGTCCGCCGCGGGCCAGATGCTCATTGAGCCGCCGCGGGGCAACAACGAACACGCCCGCGCCCTGCCATTCATGTTCTCGTACGCCACCGAGGACAACCGCAACCGTGCCCTGTTGAGGGTCGGCGACTCAGAGTGGAGCAAGCCGCAGAGTTTCGACGCCATCGGCAGCTCGTCCGAGGTGGTCTTGCAGTCGACACGGACACGCAGCACAGAGATCCACATTGGTATCAATGTCGAGCCGGGCGAGGGCAAGTACAAGATGACCAAGATTGTCACCCTGTCGCCGCGCTTTGTAATCAAGAACAGTTTGGAAGAAGCCATCAACATCCGCGAGCCGAGCTCGTCCAATGTGCTGCACATCAAGGCCGGCGCGCTGCAGCCGCTGCATTTCCTGCAAAAGAGCCCCGTCAAGCAGCTGTGCCTCTCGTACCCCGACGTCAACAGCCAGTGGTCGTCGCCGTTCAACATCTCGGATCTGGGCACGGCCTACATCAAGCTCGCCAAGCCGGGCCAGCGCCAGAAGCTGGTGCGCACCGAGATCCTCATGGAAGGCGCCACCATTTTTATTAGTCTGAGCATGGAGACGCGCAACTGGCCGTTCTCGATGCGCAACGAGAGCGACACCGAGTTTACGTTCTACCAGGCCAACCCCAATGTCGACGAAGACGGCGTCGAGGACCTGTCGGGCTGGCGGCCCATCCGCTACCGCCTGCCGCCGCGCAGCATCATGCCCTATGCCTGGGACTTCCCAGCCGCAAAAGCGCGCGAGATTGTCATCAACGTTTTCGGCAAAGAGCGCCACGTCAAGCTGGCCGAGATTGGCAACCAGCTGCCTATGAAGTTTGTGGGCGTCAACGGCCAGGCCAAGATCATCGACATCAACGTCACCGCCGACGGGCCCACGCAGACGATGCTGCTGTCCAACTTTAAGCAGTCCCAGAGTCTGTACCGGCAGCGCAGCCACGTTTCGACGTCGAGCAACAGCCTGGCGCGGACAAACACAAGCAGTGCCGGCGCCGACGGCGAGCGCAGCCGCACGAGCTTCGAGGCCAAAGAGCAGGACACGGGCGTCACGTTCCGGGCCCAGCTGCGCCTGGCCGGCATCGGTGTCTCACTGATCAACTCGCACCTCAAGGAGCTGGCCTACATTACGCTGCGCGAAGTCCAGCTGCGGTACACGGACTCGGTGCAGTACCAGACGGTGAGCATGGCCATCAAGTGGATCCAGATCGACAACCAGCTCTACGGCGGCATCTTCCCCATGATTCTGTACCCGAGCGTCGTCCCCAAACGGGCGCAAGAAATCGAGGCGCACCCCTCGCTGCACGTCATGGTGACGCGCGTCAAGGACGACTCGTACGGTGTCGAGTACATCAAGTACGCCACCATTTTGCTGCAAGAGATGACGCTCGATCTCGACGAGGACTTTGTCTTTGCCGTGCTCGATTTCTCGAAAGTGCCGGGCGCCTCGTGGGCGTCCGAGGACGTCGAGGGCCAGCTGTGCGACGAGAGCCTGGGCATCCCCGAACCGAAGGCCCAGCAGTCCGGCCGCGACATTTACTTTGAGATGCTCAACATCCAGCCCATGCAGCTCGACATTTCGTTTGTGCGCACCGAGCGCGTCAACGTCGAGGACAAGACGTCGTCCCGCAACCCGCTCATGTTCTTCTTCAACATTATCACAATGGCCATTGGCAACGTCAATGACGCGCCCATCCGCCTCAACGCGCTCATGCTCGAAAACGTGCGCGTGTCCATTCCCGTGCTGACCCAAAACGTGTCCAACCACTACTCCCAGGAAGCCCTCTACCAAATCCACAAGATTTTGGGTTCGGCCGATTTCCTGGGCAACCCCGTCGGCCTCTTCAACAACATCTCGTCGGGCATCACGGACATCTTTTACGAGCCGTACCAGGGTCTCATCATGTCGGACCGGCCCGAGGACCTGGGCATCGGCCTGGCGCGTGGCGCCGCCTCGTTCATGAAAAAGTCGGTCTATGGCGTCAGCGACTCCGTCTCCAAGTTCACCGGCGCCATGTCCAAGGGCCTGGCGGCCGCCACGCTCGATAAGCAGTTCCAGGACCGCCGGCGCATCACGCGTGCCCGCAACCGGCCCAAGCATGCGCTGTACGGCGTCACCGCCGGCGCCAACTCGTTTATTACCTCGGTCGCGTCCGGTGTCGGCGGTCTCGCCCGCAAACCCCTGGAAGGCGCCGAGCAGGAGGGTGCCCTCGGCTTCTTCAAGGGCATCGGTAAGGGCGTCATTGGCGTCGCCACCAAACCCGTCATTGGCGTCCTCGATCTGGCCAGCAACGTTTCGGAGGGCATCCGCAACACGACCACCGTGTTCGATGGGTCTGAGCTCGACCGTGTCCGCCTGACCCGCTTCGTGCCCGCCGACGGCATTGTGAGGCCCTACAGCCAGCGCGAGGCCCTGGGGCAGTTCTGGCTCAAGCAGGTTGATGATGGAAAATACTTTGACGAAGTCTACATTGGCCACCTGGAGCTGCCACTCGAAGACATGGTGGCCATGGTCACCTACGCCCGCATTCTGCTGATTCGGTCGCGCCGCCTCACGAGCGAGTGGGACGCCCCGCTGCGCGACATCCAGGGCATCGCCAAGGAGCGCACCGGCATTAGCATTACGCTGCGCGGCAACATGAACGGGCCGTTCATCCCCGTCGCCGAGGAGAGCGGACGTGCGTTCCTGTACCGCATGGTCGCCGTCGCCGTCGAGGAGTTCAACCGGCGGTCACGAGGGGAGTAAAGGAGGGTGCACGTGTCATGTGCCACTAGCTTTGTTGTTCATTTTTTTCTTGTACCTTTGTGTGTATGAAAAGCGAGCGGTCGCCTTGTATTTATTTTGTATTTACAGTCTTGTCTTTTTCTAGCGAGAACATGGATTCATTAGTAAGCGTTTATGGCGGGTTCTTTAAGGCGGGTTTTGTTTGTATTTAAGACGAAAAAATACGATATTTCCTTTTTATTAAAATCACAACGTGAGCATGATCACCGTGTATCTATCGTAGGAACAAGAAAAGAATAAAAAAAGGAACGGGGCCGTCTGCCAGGCTTACGCCTATGCAAGGCTCGGTCTCGGGCCGGTGACGTCCTCGACATCTTTCAGGATCAACGACATTGGCGTCATGAACGTGATGTCCACGTGCTTGGGTTCAGCCCTGGAGTAGGTTACTCAGGTTCTGGTTTTTATTTTTATTTTGGCTTTGGTGCTGATTTCGGGGAGCTCTTGAAGTTGACCTATTTTGGAGACACTGGTGACACGAAGAGCATGACTACATTGTTGCCAATGTAGAGTTGAACGGGCGAGACCTAGACCGAAGACCAGCCTGTTTGACTGTTTCGCACCAGCACCGATGCGAAGGGAAACAGGATCGCAGTGTGACCTTTGTTCGCGGATAGATAAAGTCAAAAGTCAAAGTAATAAATGCAAACTGGTGTTATGGGCTCTATAGTAATAAGACTATGTTGTTTTGATTTCATGTTGCGAGAGTAGGTCGATTGTTCTTTAATCGAGTTTTGTTTATCTTTCGGGAGGCTTTTTTTTTTTTTTCTTTTTTTTTTCTGTTTTGTTAGGAAAAAAATTGGTTGAAACGTAAAGGAGCAATATTTATATGTGAGAAAATGCTCACTTTTTAAAACTAGACCAGGCCGCTGTTAGAAAAAGCGACCGCCCATTTTCCAAATGAGACCGCTGCTGTTTACAAACAGTGAGGGGAAATGGCTGCAATACACAATAGACCACTCACAGCCTGGCTACAACGTAATTCAGCGATATTGCGCCTCCGCAGAATCCAGCGCGTAAAAAGAATATATGAAACATCACGGTAAATATTACACCATAATTTGAGCCGCACTTTGTCACAAAGGGGCGGCCGAATCTGGACAATAGGCGGTCGATGTAGGCACACAGTGGTGCAGTGGTATTCGACACAAAGGTCGGGCTAAGAAAGGCAGGCACTCAAAGTCGGGCAGCAGACAGCCTGCATGGACCTGCATAGCCGCCGAGCAGAGCCCCAATCATTGTCTGTTATTGTTGCTATATACGAAACAGGTTTACATCTGCCCCTTTTCGTGTGTCAAAGCCTCACGCCATTGTGGTACAGCCAATTTTGGCGATGGGAAAACCACCACTCCAACGTGCCTGTCCAGTCGACGGCGACCCATTGGCTGTCGGTAATTGGTGACGTCTGGGGTGTCTGTGGTGTCTGTGGTGTCTGTGGTGTCTGGGGCGTCTGACGCAGTGCGGTGTGCAGTGCAACAGCGCCAATAAATCTGTGGCGCCAAATGGACCCCAACCGCGTTATCTGGTGACAAAAGTGCAGCCCGTCGGTCCCGCTGGTGATCATGAGCTTTGATGCCCAGTCAAATCGCCATTGGCCGACACATTCCTGGTGGCCGTCGGCATACGAGACCAACATACCGATGATGGGTCGATGCTGTTTGGTTTCTGTCGCTGTCGCATCCATGCAGGTCTGGATTGCCACTGCATTTTCCAGCGAGCAGGACGAGTAGTGCCAATATTCGGTGCTTCCCGTTGCAGGGCATGGTGACACCGGCACAGGCAGATTGGGGGGTTTGTATGAATCGCCATGTGAAGCCGTGTTGCCGTCGGCGGCTGCGTCGTCAAAAGCGACCACTCGAACATTGCGTACTCCGCGCTGTGTGTCCGCCTGGTTAAAGTACATGCAGCAAGGTGCTCCGGTCAAGGCGGCGAGACGGTGGGTGTGCAGATAGTGGCGCCCATAATCTGCAAATACCTTTGTTTGCCCGCGGTTCGTTGACAGCTGCCCAAAACGTCAGCCACAGACACGCACACGAACAAGAACAAGACCAATCTACTTACAACAAGCCCAATGCGTGGCCGCTGTATGATGTACGTGATGCGCCGACTGACGTCGGTGACGTACTCTCCTTCGCTGATGGGCATGTATATCCAGAGACAACCCGGATTGGCGTCTTTATACAAGCTTGCAGTGGCTACCTCGTTTCGTCTGTGCGAGACGATAGATACAACGGATATCATATTGAAAGCCACCGAGTAGCCAATGGTGCCCGGGAAATTTAGATTTACACTGCGCATTTGAAAGGGCATCGGAACGGGCCGCTGGCTTGGCGACACTATATCGATTACCTCTGGAGGGGATGGCAGCGGAAATGGCCAATTGATGCGGGTTTCAAATGGTTCAGAGGACGCTATGCGGATGTCTCGTACCTTGAGGACCTGCAATGCAGTTGGGTAGTTATTAGTAAGTGCTGTCTTAGCACTGCAGCCTGGTCAACAACAGCAAGACCAAGACACTTACATCGTGCTCGACGATCAAAGCCGGCCCACTGACTGAGGCGGCCAGCACGTCTGCTGGAAAGTGCTTCCACCAGAGCCCGGGGATATACGCCTGGCGACGACACCACTCTACCAGTTTCTGGCCCTCGGGGATGAAGACCACTCGGCGGATGCCAAGATGGTCTGCAGCGACAAGAAGATCCACGCGCGACTGCGTGAACACGGAGCATCCCGGAAACAGCAGACTCATTCTCTTGGTTTCTGCGCTGTTGGCGTCATGATCTTGCGTGTCCATGTTTCTCAGACACTGCAGATAGCACCGCCCCTCGACCGAGACGTACGACGCGTACACGGGCTTTGCCAAATCCAGACCGAGGCGCCTTTGCTTGTTCTGGGATTTGAGTACCTGCTCCTGAAGACTGACGATTGCGCATTCTCGCACCAGGAACCCAGCGATCATGGTCCACAGCTCAAGCGGCAGTTCTCGCGGCCAAGCGCACGCCTGCGGTAGGCGTGCAGCCAGGCCTCTCTGAAGGTGGTGTTTTCGCCGCCGATCCTCCGCTTCCATGGACGGCGAAAACGAAGAACTGTGTACGGTCGAAATGAGGAACTCGGCCGATATTGGGGACAACCGGAAGCTGTAGCAGGCGGGATGCATGCAAAAGGTGACGCTATCGCCGTAATCGCATTGCCACCGGCAGCACATGTGAATCTGGACGTCACTCAAATCGTCATGAAATCTGCTACCGCGCCGAAATGGAAACTCACGGGAGATTGCATTCTGCCCGACCTCTGTGTATTGCTAGATAACTCGTCTTTCAAATCGGGGTTCGCAAGGCTAGAAACTCACTGGCTATTACGCGCTCGTTATCAACGAGGCAGAATTGGCATAGCCGACAACGACCCTGCGTGATGCAGAGCCAAGGCCGAGATTCGTCTGAGCTGGCCGTGTTGGCCATGCTGTCAAATGTGCTGTAGGTGTCTTGTCATGATGTCCGCAGTCAAAACTTGTGCGGGCGTCTAGGAATGGTGCTGGTCAACTGACCTCAGGGGTAACAATTGCTTCTGTGGTTCTGTGGTTCTGTGGCTTCTGTGGCGGTGCATAACTTTCAACTCAAATCTCGCGGACCTTTCGGCACAGGGAGTTACAAGCTGATGGCGTGCACCGCCACACACAGCCACAACCCACCCACAGGCCTTTGTGTGAGATAGATTTTGGTCAACTTCCCTGACCTTCGCTGATGGTCAGGACAACTTAGCTTTAGCCACAAGATCAAGAGAATCCTGTGGCAAACGACGGTGGAAAACAAGGTAAAACGCAGATGCGTACGAATGTGATTGATTGATAAAAATATTAACCATTCACACTTCTTTTTCGCCTTTCTTTGTTCATGTTTCGTTTACCCCCCAAATCCACCGTCTACCCCCTCGCCTTGCCTGACCCCACACTTCCTGTTTTAGAGCCTGATTTGGAGGCACCAATAATTCTGACTAATCACTCTAATAATTACATCGCCGCAAAGTACGTCGTACTCCGTATCTCGACAATCTATGGAGTACGGAGTACTTTGCCCCGGAACACTTGTGTCCGTTGGCGAACCCTGGTTACGGAGATCTGGACGGTCGTATGTGGCATTAGGCAGAAATCCATGCCAAAGGAATCGGTGGACGCTGAGAGAGGTGCCGCCATTCTAGTTGCTGCTGATGCATGCCGCACAAAAAACCATAAATTCAAAATTCAAAACCGTACAGAATGCTAAAGGTCACAATCCACCGACAAAATTATCGTCCGCATGTATAAATGGTATGAGTCTCGTAGCACAGTGCGTGCCCTCCATCTTCATACTCACGAATGGTCTTCTTCTAGTAGTGCAGAAACGAATAAAACAGGGTGGTGTAGAATAGGATTAAATAGAATACAAGTGGGTGTCAATCAGAATAGAACGCTCGCCCGGGAGAAGAAAAACGTGTGAGAGAACCCCCACCGTTATTCCTCCAGCCCTTCATTCTTTGCGACAATAAACAATAACAGACAATATCGTCCCGCAAGTTCCAAAGCTTATTCGAAAATAAAGTCATCCAATTCGCGGATGGCATCCTCCAAATTCTCATTGTAGATGATCTTGTCAAAGAGCGACGGCCGTGCCTCGACCACATCCAGCTCCTCCATGGCCCGTGCCAACCGCTGCTCGATCTTGTCGTCGTCTTCGGTGCCGCGCCCGCGCAGCCTTTGCTCGAGAGTCTCGGTGCTTCGGGTGCGGACAAACACGCATCGCGGCTGGACCTTGGACGTCAACGTTGCGTCGCCACGCAGAGTCTCGACGCCGTTGACGTCAATGTCGAGCAGTAGGATTTGCCCTTCGCTGTGCTTCTGAAGGGCCGCCTTGGATGTCCCGTACATGTTTCCGCTAAACTCGGTGTACTCGATAAACTTGCCCAGCTTGGTCAGGATGGAGAACGCTTCGCGCGTGACAAACTTGTAGTCGCGGCTGTCGACCTCGCCGGGTCGCGGCGCGCGTGTCGTGTGCGAGACGCATTTTGTAAAAAGGCCGGGGTGGCGTTTGTACAGGCTCAGGATGAGCGTGCCCTTGCCGACGCCCGACGGGCCGGAAATCACCACCGGAGACCAGGTCTTCGGTGTGCGCGGTGGGGGTGTTGTTGGTGATGGAGACATGGCTGAATGTAGTTGCTCTTTGGATATGTGCTGTGGTGGGGATATTCGATTTGTTTTGTTGTCCCGTTCGACCTTTGCGGTATATTATGGTGATGGCAAAATTTTGAATATTGCCAGATGGCTTCCAGGGCAGGGTTGGCAATTTATATGAACGGCTCTTTTTGCAGCGCACATAATAATATTTTATTCCGCGTCCAACCGGTGTGCGAAAGCCAGGTATGCATATAAATACTAGTGTTAGTACTTGAGCCTCACCGAAAGACGCTGTGAAAAATATAGCTCTGAGTCATGTGTATCACAACGACCATCTAGCTCCCCTTCCTATGGTGGTAAGGGTGGCGATAGTTTGCCCTATCTTAGATATACTACTAAGCACAGCCGACGAGAGCACTTATACTTGACCTGCGCTGTCCTGTGTGTCCCCAAACAATGGTAAACTTAATCGTGTTATTCTTTATCGGTGGCACTAACTAAACCTTAAATTCAACCACTTTAGGTCATTGCCTTTTTTTTTTTTTTTTTTTTTTTTTTTTTTTTCGTTGTGGTCCTTGTTGGCCTCACCAAAACCGGCGGTAATACATACTGTTCGCACCAGGTGCACAAGATGCACATAGATTATCGGCAAATGCGCAGAGCCTATGGGGCGGACCGCACATTCCCCGCCGACCACATGCAAGAAATGCGATGTTAACTAGAGCAAAGCACCGGGGGCACATCTGGTAATATTCGTCGCACATGCTGGACTTACAGAGACAAAACTATGTCTTTGGAACAAGACAATCGATCGTGAATCAGGTGGTGGTGTGTTTCGTTCTTCGTGTGCTGGATGATAGCATACCGTGCTATAGTTCTGCGGTGAAAAGAGGAATAGAGGCGTAGAAATATTGCCAAATCGGATACACCCAGATATCTCAAGGCCCCCTTTTATACGCCCTTGTTCTTCTCTCTGGTGTCTCATTAGGTAGGCGGCGATAGGTAACTTCGTCATCAAGGTCCTACTCCGTCTAGGTGGCTACCCGCCGAGGCAAGCTCGACGGGCATCAAGATTGAAGACGATAATAACCTTGTCATACACCTGTATGCCAACTCTGGCAATATCAAGTTCTTTTAGTCGTGTGGAGTGTCAAGTGGACTAGTATGCAGGCGATCAAATGCCGTGGTAATCCATGATGGTACTCAAGCTCCTGATGACTACTCTGTGTATGACTAAAATACGAGAAAGTTGTGATCTCACCGCAATCTCACGCGCCTTCAGCCCCTGTCGACCAATAGGCAATGCAGCATATCGTGTCATCCGAATTCGGAAGTTTCTGTATTACTGAATGCAACCTGACGTGAAAATTGACTGCGCACAAAAATATACGACGTATGCATAAAAACGTAAATTTAAGCTGTCATCTAGATGGTCTCTAATCAAACGCCAACCTGTATCGTCTATGTCTTGGACTCCCGTCTCCCCATCATCGTCTACACGTCGTGCTCCACCTCGTCGACGGTCGGCACCTTGTTGAGCTCGACGCCAAAGTGCTTGTTGATGTCCTTGATCACGTCGTACAGGATCTTGGTGTCGGCGTTGGACACGCCCACGCGCCGCGTGCCGCGGATGTGCCACCACGTCTCTGTCTTGAGATTCTGTGACATGATGGCGGGGAACACGACCATTTCCGTGTCGAGGTCGTCCAAGACCTGGCGGTCGCCCAGATACAGGCCGTACGTAATGTGCTTGCTGAGCCAGATAAAGTCCTTGTGGGCGTCAAACAACCCCAAGGTGTCCGACGCGTTGTGCTTGTAGATCTTGGCGTACCACTCCATGGCCCGGGTCAGGTTGGCATCGTCGCACTGCCAGTCGGCGCGCGTCTCGGAGTAGTCCTTGTCCTCGGGGCGCTCAATGGCGCTGATGGCGAGGATGGCCTCGAGCGGCTTGCAGACGCCGACGATCGAGACGGCCTTGACGAGCGCCTCTCTCAAACGGCGCACGAGGGCCTTGCGGGCCTCCGACGTCTGGTAGGCCGGCTGACTGACGAGGTAGGCGTAGAGGTGGGATGCCGCTTCCGGGTCCGGGCCGGCGACCATGCACGAGATGACGACAATGTACCAGCGGTCGTCTGGGCCGAGGATCGTCGGCTTGAGGGCGGCCTCGGCGCGGCGAAAGACCTCGATCAAAGCCGCAGGCGTCTCCGGCACAGCGGGGGCTGGCAAGCCCAGTGTTAGTAGCCGACTTGCACCAGAGATGAGAGTGGCGGAACGTACCTTGTGATTGTGACATGTTGGGCGGAGTGGTGGAAAGGGAAGCGCGTTGGACTCGATTTGGAAGTGCAGCTGCAATTGGCGTGCTGGTGTAGTGGAGGTAGTGGAAGAAGGGATGCATGGAAGGTGCGGCAGCGGCTGTGGCAGTAGCTGTAGCAGTAACTGTAGCTAGTGGCAGTGTTCGGCAGGCGCGTCTCAGTGTCAATCGTGTCAAGGCCCGGCTCATTCTATGTCGGGTCGGATCTGGGATTCTATGGTGTCGAATTCGATTGACTGAAATGGTTCATCGAAAAGATGTAAAATTCAGGAACAGATCAAAGGAGGGGGATGGGGAAGGTCTTTCAAAGATGTGCATCGGACGGAGATCGGACCGGACTGCAGATAAAAAGACGAGAATAAGAAAGGATTGACTCCGTTTATCAGAGATAAAAAGGAAGAGAAGGAAAGTTGTCTCCGTTCGCTCCTTCTCGTCTCGTTTTCCGTCCTCTCTCACGACGTTTTTTTTTTTTTTCGTCCTCTTACTGCTTACGTTGAGCTCCGTTAAAAGCGTACCTGCCTCCTGCAGCCACCGTCTACCGTAAACCGTGATTTGGCCCCACCAATTGGGTGCACTGAATCACTGTCAGATTTGGAGTCGAGGGATGCACCAAAAAGAGGCTGTTGGTCGTTGGATTCCCGACGGACTGTATGATCCCACCGTCTCGCACTGTATGCTTTGGGTCCTGGGTCTTGGGTCTCATATTTCCGTCTTCAAGGGCCTCAATACGACCCACCGGACACAGGATAGGCTCCCCGCGAAGATCGGTGGCACGTCTCCGCAAAAGGGAAGGACCACACTGAGCAGGAGCTTCCCCTCATTTCAACGTCAACGTCACTCTTTCCTGCCCAGTCTTTCCTCTCTGGTCTTTCCCCACGAGCGTCGACGCCAGTGTGGGCGGCGCCTTCCTTTATGCCTTTTTGTTATTTCCAGCTCATAGCCATAACGGTCCTTTCTTAAGGAGCTTCTGTTCCTGTCCCTGGCGACGGAATCGGCGTATTCTCGCCATTGGCCAGTGCCTTGTGTCTTCCGCCAGACCGGCACTCCACAGTTGTCGTCGACGCCCTTTGCCCCAGGACTGCAGAATTGCCTATCTGGGGAATTCTGGAGAGGGAAAATATGGAGATATGGGGGAATGGGGAAAGGGGAAGGGGGAAGGGGGAAGGCGCGATTGCGTCGTCAAACACATGCACCATGAATGGCCAGGCGAAGCCACAGACCGTAATCACGGAAGGAACAACCACCTACGTTCCTGTGTGGCCGTTCCTGCCTTGAATACCACCCGGCGAATGCACGCCTTTATTTACCGTTAGTTACCGTTATCATTGTCCATAAAGCTCAATGCGGCTCCGCTCCGCCCAGACTTCTTTACACAGGAGACAGGGAGCAGATTCTCTTCGTTATTCCCATTCTCCAGACAGGCATGAAATTGGCGCGAGTCGATGTTCCCCAAGTCCAGATGGGGCTGCCCACATGTCCCCTCCTGGCCACTCCGCCAATCCCCCGCACAAACCACACAGACTGCCACTACTGAGAATCGCCTTGTCCCCCATTAGCATTTCGTCTTCCCTCTTTCGTCTTTGCCTCGGAGTGTGGAGCAGTTCCGATCCTAGATTCCGTGATTTGCTGGGGAATCGGGCGGGCGGACTGCGACAAGTGTAATTGGCAGCCAGGCCAAGCCATCCAAGTAGGCGTTATCCAGTCAAACCAGCTGCCCCAGCCAGGGGCAGCTGGCCAGAAACGCGCCTTTCCCGCATTTCGTGGCGTACATCAATATTTCCTCCACCAAAAAATGCAGAAATGCACAAAGTCATGAGGGGTAATTGGGCAACGCGGAAAGGGAAAGAGGAAAGAGGGACTGGGGGGCAATGGGTAACACGGGCAAGCTGTGCCAGCTCCGGACAGTAGAAAAGGAAAGCACAACCCCGGCGGACCTTCCTTGTCCTCACCCTCGTCTCCCCAAGAGGAAGCATCGACCCGCACACAAACAGACAAAACAAGTGATTACTATTACACAAGCTCGAGCAGACTTTCCCATCTGACAGGAGACACCCCGTGTTCGCTCTTTCTTGTACTCTCTCTTGCCTGTGCCGTTCCACAAATCAGTATTTACACTTGCCCCCACGATACTTTGGAGTCTTCCACATCACGACTTTTTGATACCCCAACATCACCAACTCTCTTCTCCTCAGACTATTACAACCACAACCACCACCGCCACCACCATGGGCTCCACTGCTGCTGCGTTGGCGGACCGGCTGCCGCACGACAACCGCCTCGAGAAGGACTCGTTCAACGTCGTGCCCGCCACGTTCCCCGAGACCAGCATTCCGGACGGCACCGATACCCGCAAGGTCGCCAACGACGTTGTGGCCGCCATCAACAAGGCGCTCTCCTCCAAAGACTACACGGGGCTGTCCTCTCTCTTCACCGGGGATGGCCAGTGGCGCGACCACCTGGGCGTCTCGTGGGACTTCCGCACCGTCCAGGGCCCGGCCAAGATTGCCGAGTTCCTGACCGTCTCGTCGGCTGCCCAGCAGCTCACGAGCTTTGCCGTCGACGAGTCCGAGCCGCAGCGCGCGCCGGCCGTTGGCGCCCTCGATGCCTTTGGGAAGAGCCCGTGTGTTGTGGCCTACACGACGTTCCAGAGCACCGTCGGCACCGGCCGCGGTATTCTGCGCATCGTCTATGACAAGGCCTCGAGCTCGTGGAAGGTCTGGGCGAACTACACGGTGCTGCGCGAGCTCACGGGCTATGAGCAGCCGCTGGGCCCGCGCCGGCCACTCGGCGCCAGCCACGGCGGTGGCCGCAACATGAAGAACTGGCGCGAGCAGCGCGACGAGGACGTCGAGTTCAAGGGCGTCGAGCCGTCGGTCCTGGTACTGGGCGCCGGCCAGGGCGGTCTCACAATTGCCGCCCGCCTCAAGATGCTCGGCGTCAAGACACTTGTGGTTGACCGCGAGCAGCGCGTCGGCGACAACTGGCGCAACCGCTACCGCCAGCTCGTGCTGCACGACCCCATCTGGTTCGACCACATGCCCTACATGAACTTCCCGGCCTTTTGGCCCATCTTTACGCCCAAGGACAAGCTGGGCGATTTCTTCGAGGCCTACGTTTCGCTGCTAGAGCTGAACGTGTGGACCCGCACCGAGATCAAGAGCTTGGAGTATGACGCCGCCGCCAAGCGCTACAACGTCACCCTCGAGAGAACGCATGCGGCCACGGGTGCCAAGGAGACCCGCACCTTCCACCCGCAGCACATTGTCCAGGCCACCGGCCACTCGGGCAAGAAGAACATGCCCGAGGTGCCCGGGGTCGGCTCCTTCAAGGGCGAGCTGCTGTGCCACAGCTCCGAGTTCCCGGGTGCCAAGCCGCCGCCCGAGAACAACCCCAACGCGGTGCGCCGCGCCGTCGTCGTCGGCTCGTGCAACTCCGGCCACGATATCGCGCAGGATCTGTACGAGAACGGCTACGATGTCACGATTGTGCAGCGCTCGTCGACGTGTGTCGTGTCGTCCAAGGCCATTGCCGAGATTGGTCTGGGCGCACTCTACTCGGAGGGCGTGCAGGCCAAGCTGCCCGTCGACGACGCCGATCTGCTGCTGTGGAGTGCCCCCACCAACCTTTCAAAGGCCGTCCAGGTCCAGGCCACGACGCTCGAGATTGAGCACGACACGGAGCTGCTGAACGGCTTGCAGAAAGTCGGCTTCAACCTCGACCGCGGCACCGACGGCGCCGGCCTCTTCTACAAGTACTTCCAGCGCGGCGGCGGCTACTACATTGACGTCGGCGCCAGCCAGCTGATCATCGAGGGCAAGATCAAGGTCAAGTCGGGCCAGAGTATCAAGCAGGTGACGGCCACGGGCCTCGAGATGAACGACGGCGTGCAGCTGCCCGCCGACATTGTGGTGTTCGCCACGGGCTACCAGAACATGCGCACGCAGACCAAGATTCTGTTTGGCGACAAGATTGCCAGCGCCACACGGGACGTCTGGGGCTTTGACCAGGAGGGCGAGTTCCGCACAATGTGGCGCGGCACCGGGCAGCCGGGCTACTGGTACATGGGCGGCAACCTTGCGCTGGCGCGGTACTTTAGCCAGCTGCTGGCCCTGCAGATCAAGGCACAAGAGGCAGGGCTGACGCCGTATGCGTGAGGGGTGAGGGAGAAGCAAAATACAGTTCAAAAGAGCTGAAATGAAATATGGAAATGGAAATCAAATGGAATGAATAGATAATCAATTCAAATAAGATCGAAAAAGATCCAAATAAATGCAGACAAAAACAAGACATATCCTGCATCCCCGTGATCTCGTAGACTCCAATGCAACCTCGAAACGACAAATCGCAAAAACTTGCCAAATCTTCAGCTTGTTCGTAATGACATGAGTAGGAAACAGCTGATCCAAAATGAAACGAAAAGTAAACAATGAAAATAAACTGGTATATTACACAGTGCCCAACTTGACACTGTTTTCTTTCTTTCCTTTCTCTCTTTCGGATTCCCGAAAAATGAAGAACAGAAAAGCAAATGCCGGCCCGTTGGACTGGCCGTTGGAGGAGAGATGAGAGTGAGAGGTGATGTGCGGTGAACTCTTGGACAGCGGCAGTCGACGCCCCACATATTTTCTGACATCATGCCCCTGCCTGTCCAACATGATTCCAAAGCGATGTCTGTGTTTGTACTAAAATGTTGTCGTCTCTCTTTCCCTTCTCTTCCTTTTTTATCTCTCATCACTCTTCTCCCTCACTGTCACTCAAACTCTCGACTCTCGCCGATCTCGCAGACATCGAAAACGCCCGTCTCCGGCAGCCCGCGGCGTTTGAGCGCCTCTTTGAGCTTGGCCGGCGGCTCCAGCACGGGCTCGGTTGTCAGCGCCCAGGTGCCCCAGTGGATGCCCATGGCGCGGCGGCACTTTGTGTCCCTGAAAATATCGACGGCATCGACGGGATCGGCGTGCATGCCGGAAAACAGGGTGCGCGGCTTGTACGCGCCGATGGGCAGCAGACCGACGTCGAACGGGCCCCGCAAGGAGCCAATGTGGGCAAAATCGGGGCAGCCGATGCGCTGGGCCCTCACAGCATCGTCGGCGGCGTGGACCGCAGCAAGATCGGACGGGTCCTTGACGCTCGCCTCGATTTCCTCGTGGTCCTTGTCGACGGTGCGGTAGCCCGTATCGCCGCCGAAATAGACCGACTTGCCGCCCGACGAGACGGCCCAGCTGCACCACAGCGTATGGTCGCGGTCAAAAGGGGAGCGGGCGGAGGTGTGCTGGCTGGGGAGGCAGCTGATGAGGGCCTTGAGAGGGGCAATGTTGGGAGCCGCAGCCGACGCCACCGACGACGGGCGGGCCGACGACGACGTCGACTTCTTAGGCGCATTCTCGCCCACCGGCCCCAGAGTCACCGTCGCCTCGGCATCTTGCCACCAGTCGAGCTCGGTGACCTCCTTGATGCCGGCGTTCTTGAACCAGTCGGCCAGGCCCAGGCCGACGAAAAAGTGCGCGCGCGGGTGGTGCTGGCGAATCGTCTGGACGGACGGACCCGATAAGTGATCATAGTGACTGTGGCTGATCACGACGGCATCGACGGCTGGTAGGTCGGACAAAATGCACGGCGCCGGCGTGAACCGCTTGGGGCCCAAGAACGTCATGGGCGAGCATCGGTCCTCGAAGACGGGGTCGAACAAGACGCGCAAGCCCGTCGGGAACTCAATGTAGTAGCACGCATGGCCGAGCCAGGTGGCGCGCAGCGGGTGCTTTTTGGAGGGGTCGTTGTCCGGGAAGCGCGTCGGCAGGAAAGTGGGCTTGCGCACAGTGACGGTCGGCGGCGTCGTGTCGGGGCTCTCGAGCTTGCCCTGCCAGCGGTAGCGGACAAAGGTGCCCAGCACCTTGAAGAAGCCAAAGGGGCCCAAAGAGCCGGCCGGGCCCAGACCGTCGACAAACGACGAGTGCGGGTTGCGGAACTTTTGCGTCGAGCCGTCGGCGTTGAGGACGTGGTGCGGCTTGCTCTGGGCGGACTCGGGCGCCGGGCCCAGCCCCTCGTGGGCGACGACGGTGACGCTGGCCGGCTGTTGCATTGTGTGCTGGGCGGGGGCAGAGGCCGCCTCGGTGGATGCTGTCGACATTGGGAGGGGGGAAGAGGGTTCGTGACAGACGTTGTCGAGGACGAGCGTCGAGAGTCGTGAGAAAACGCGGTCGAGGTCAAGTTGACGACGACAGCTGGAGTGCTGTAGTGCAGCTCTTTGTGGCAGCCGGAGTTTACGGCGGATTGGCGGACGAAGCGCGCTGGTCTAGGCGGTCTAGGCCTTTTAGTGGGAGCTGTTGTCAAAAGTACAAAAGATGAGTTGAGTCTCGACTTTTGACGACAGAAAAGGATGTGAGGTCTCGGATTAAAAGGGGGAAGGAAGATGAGGTCGAAACAGAAGGCAGCAACGAAAAGGACAGAACGATGGCGCGGCAAAAGCACCGTGGATGGGAAGGATTTTTTATTCTCACCGTCTCGCTGGCGCCAGCATCCTTCGAGAAGGGAGGGCAAGAGCAACAACAAACGAAAGCGATGCGATAGCGACGGCAGGAACGATAGCTTTAGCGGGTGTCGATCTGCGCCAAGTCCGGCATCCAGCCCTATTTCGGCGGCATTGTGCGACTCATTTCAGGGACCTCGCGCGCTGGCGTGCGAGTGCATGCGCTGGAACGTGCTTGGTTCTACTTCTAATTTAGGGCTGTTTGCGTGGCTGGCACCTGCACTTGGAGTTCCAGTTGAACCACCGGAGACGGGTTCGGAGAACTGCAGAGGCCGAGTGGGCGAACCATTGTTTTGGTTTGGGTGGTGGTGGTGACCTGACCGGAACTGGGTGCTGACATTCCGTGTGAAGTGACTTCAGATCACACCACGACGCCATACAACCATAAGTACCGGAAAATGGACGACAACTTCTACATCTTACTCTCACGGAAATCTTGCTTCAACCTGCAAGGCATTTGTCTTCTCTTCCATGGGCTTTTGTCTTTGATTTTTGTTCACATAATATGTCGATTGTGTACTCATATCACACGCCCAAAAACGAACGAATTTGCACGCTGGTATGTTTGTTTTGAGGGCTGATGTTTGGTGGCCACTTGCTGGCGCCATCACCAAAATCACATTTTATGGGCTGCAAAGTCAGCAGGCAATTTTGGCCGGCGTCAGCCTCGACATGTGTCGTAAGCATAACACGGCCAAGAGACCACAGCCAACGACGGGCAATATTCACCGGCGAATGAGAATCTCTCTACTCAATATTCAATCCGTCCAGAGGTGTGTTTTGTGTATCACAACTGCACGCCCAGGCGAAGAATGCCGACGGCGTTCCCCGGCGATTAGAAAACATTAAATACAGGGCTCTTCAGAGGAGTCGTGGGACAGCACTGTTACAGCCTGTCACAGCTTTCGGCCTCGACAAACTGGCCGAATTCCGCGATTATGGCCAGGCCTTGACGATGAGTGCTTGACGATAGAGCTCAAGTATTTTCAGTCTCAATTATCGTCATCAAATCGCTGTCGACGTGAAGCCTTCTGCGACATGTCGTCGAACTGTCGGACGAACTGTTCTTGTGCGAGGTTGCGAAAATGCCAAAAGACAAGGGTCAGTAATCTTCAGTGTCAATGTCAATGTCAGTTTTCAATTTCGGCGTCTGTGTGTCCACTTGTCTCACTGCTGCATACTCCATAGATGCAGGGTTCAAGCTGTCGGTGAGGCGTTCTGGCGCTCTCCTTCCCATCTTGTAGATGTGTTGATGAGATGCTCGTAAAATACTAACTGAAATTTGAAAATCAAAATTCGCCACCCACAACGGCTAAAATCGACCAAAAATCCTCGCAAATTCTCCCTTCATAAGCTCTTCCAGGACCAATCAGTCTTCAACAATGAGATCGAACGCCCGGTTAGCTCAATCGGTAGAGCGTGAGACTCTTAATCTCAAGGTTGCGGGTTCGACCCCCGCATCGGGCTCAAATCCTGATGCGCTTCTTTCACAGAAGCACCATTCGAATATCTCAATCATTTTTTTGCTGTTTTTGACGGCAGTATTCTGTCTCTCGTGTCTCTCTCTTTTCTTTTTTTATTCGTTTCGTTAATTTTTTATCCTCATCCAATCGGAGAAACGAAACTCCAACCAATGTTACATTTGGTGATTTGGACGCCGTACTCGCCTCTACTACGGTTGACCAACTGGTCAACTGTGACAAAACTACTTTTGACTTCGCATTTCACCATTTCCCATCAAAAAGTTTTCACTAGGGACACTCTATGAAATGAGTGGGCGTATAGGGGCTATTCAAATAGTGCCCCTGAAGAATAAATAATTTATCGTATGTAAGAATTTAAAGGACTAGCGAAAGAGCCAGCGAAAATGCTAGTTAAAGAGTTAGCGCAAAGGTTAACTCTTTGAATTCCTTTTCGCTGAATTCTTAACTAGCTCTTTGGCTGGCTCTTTGGCTGGCCCTTTGGCTGGCCTTTTCGTTGGCTCTTTGGCTGGCTCTTTGGCTGGCTCTTTGGCTGGCTCTTTGGCTGGCTCTTTGGCTGGCTCTATATGGCTCTTTGGCTGGCTCTATATTTGGCTGGCTCTTTGGCTGGCTCTATATTTGGCTGGCTCTATATTTGGCTGGCTCTATATTTGGCTGGCCCTTTGGCTGGCCTTTTCGTTGGCTCTTTGGCTGGCTCTATATTTGGCCGGCCCTTTGGCCGCCCCGGCCCCCCCCCCCCCTCCCCCTTTCCCCCCGTTGGCCCCCCGAAAGGCCCTATTTTTGGCTGGCTCTTTGGCTGGCTCTATATTTGGCTGGCCCTTTGGCTGGCCTTTTCGTTGGCTCTTTGAAAGGCTCTTTGGATGGCTCTTTGGCTGGCTCTATTTTTGACTGGCTCTTTGGCTCTCTCTTTGGCTGGCTCCCCGACGTGTTTGTCTAACATGATCTATTTCTTCAATCTCCCTATCGAAGCCAAATCTGCGTCTCTGGGGTGGTGACTCGAGACATTTGTAAAGGGCAATCATCACGCAAAGGATCATCCTGACAAGAAACTATTATATATTTCTCTCATGACGCCTCACCGGTTTCTTCAAAACTTGGCTTGATGAAATAAATCTCCTTCTTTCACATTTTCAGCCTTAAATGTTTTTTCAACCCAGGCAAAACTTGACGAGATATTTTTCTGACACAACCACCCTTCGCAGCTATGACCATTCTCACGTCTCCAATCCTGGACAAGTACTACCGGGAGGCTAAGCAGGACATCGAGCACAAGGCATCCGCCTTTTGGCAAATCGTCTTACAACACGCCTTCTCCGAGAAACATGTCTACACAGTGACGTGCGAGTCCGGCCCAGATGAAACACGTCGTCGCGCGGACATGGTAGTCAAACGGTTTGATGTCGGGCATGACAGCCTGCAAGCCTTGCTCTGGGTCGAGTGCAAGCGGCACTCGGGAAGTGTGCGCGAAGTTGAGTCGCAAGCGCTGGATGCTTGTCAGCGTTCCATCCGACAAGATAATTCCCCCTATATCTGGGCTTTGACGACTGTGGGCGTCTCCTTTCGCTTCTGGTATCTTTATCCAGACGACGAAGACCTATCACCTGCACACGGCCCTAAAACCACAGCAGATCGCAAGCAGTACATTGAAGCCAGCACACAACGGGCTTCTCTGTTTCATCAGATCATTCAGGCAATCAAAGACAACATAGGCCCTCGACCTTTCGCCCCCATTCTTCGGAGCCAGTCTCTGGAAGTCGAGGCAGGCGATACCATCCGGGGGCTTGATATGTTTGCTGACAGCGAAACGGGTACCTTGGCCAGTGGCACTGGAAGTGGTAGTGGCCACGGGCTCCAATATAACGCCACTGCGGATTACGGCGGCAGCGAAGGTCAGCAGTCCGCCGAGACAGCCATGCATATTTTGGATCGCAACATGATGGCCGAGGCGTCCGGCTCAGCCGCATGGGTATGGGACACAACCACAGCCGAAGCGTCGAATTCAGTTGCCACAGGGGAAGTGGGAGAGGGCGAGGGGCACGGCGGCGAATATGTCGAGGGCAGTACAGGGAACTCGGCCGGCATACACGCATACGTCGAGGTTGTGCATGTGGCGAAAGTACCTCACACCTTCGGCGCCGACGAATATATATTCCGGAGCGCCAGTGGCCACAGAAGGGTCACGCACAAGGAGCAGTGGAAGGCAGGAATGTACAGCGGAGAACGTGTGTGGATTTTTAACCACAAAGGGGCATCATACATAAGCCGCAAGAGGATCGGGTAGCCGCCGCGTGAGAGGTTATTACCTGGGGGCGTTATATGGCAAAAGCCACGATCACTGTGTGGCGACGCAACATTGCCAATTGCCCCATCAATTATTTTAGTGGTGCTTTCGTCAATGATTTATTCTTTCGCATTGTTTTGTGATTTTTCTATTTCAGGAAACTCCTAAGGAGTGTTTACCATGGAAGGTATATAAAAAATTTACTGCAATAAATCCTATCAAGTCTAGAATCTTTGAGCTCCGAGTCAGCCAAGTCAAAATATAGGATTAAAAATCAGCTTGTTTCATACTGCCAACTCTTAACGAATGATCGGTATAACATTGAAAGGGTATAAAATACTATGATACGCTGATCCGTGCTAAAACTTTACAATAATTCGGCCATTCAATGTCAAATTTATTTTATTAATTTACAATACTAGTTTAACATTAAGTATTTCATATGGTACATTGCAAAGCATCTGGTTTAGTTTGTTTGAGGCAGAACATAATAGTTATGACTTATGAAATTATGTGCAAATTGAATATTCCATGGTGCTGGTGTCCTTCATGTACGGATTTTCATACGCTCCACGATATAAATTTTAAAGGGTGCATATTGCTGACGAGACCTTATACTTTCTTAAACCATCACTACTTTGATTTCAACTGTTGATTTTCGGCAACCACGATTGCATTTGCGCAACAACGATATTTGTCGTCGACACTGCTCCATAAAAAAAGTCATGTTTCTAAAAGTGTAGTACTGTCTTCAGCTGGGGTCCAGATTTGGCGGTGCCAAGCAACTATTTGCGGGTATCCCTTACGCCTTTGGTGTTAGTCAACCAAAGTCAACAAAAATGTCTCCATTTTAGGAAAGAGACAGGACACTACCCGTTGCGGCTTGGGTTTATCGATTTTGAAATTGATTGATGGTGTGTCGTCGTGTCTCCTCTAATCTTGACCCGGTTGCTGATTTTCTCGTCGTGTTTCCGCGTGGTATTTAGTTGCATCATGCCCCATCCGTGATCTTTACATTTTCTTTTCTCCAGTTTGCTCCTTTTCAGCCGTCCTTATTTTGCATCTACCGCCGGTCCAATTCAAAGATGCGTTCTGCAGCGACACTTTCCCTGGGCATTAGCCTTTTCGCTGCAACAGCCAAGGCCGTTGCTGGTAGCGGTAGTACCATCGGTAGTACCACCCCCAACCCATGCGTCACAACCGTCAACAATTATTTTGTCGACCCGTCGTTTGAGTCTGGAACCTTTGCAAACTGGATCAACGCCTATCAATCGGGCGTCACCGCCGATGCCACCATCATCGCGGGTGATGCGTCGGATGGCCAGTATTTTCTGTACGTAACGAGTAACGACACCAGACCTTCCTATCCCAGCCCTCCCCTAGCCCCCCCCTAACTCGTCTGCCAGAAACTCCCAGTCGCAAACTACCGCGTGGCAGTACGTCAAGCAGACGGTCGCCAACCTCGACACGACAAAGGAGCACACGGCCAGCTTCGACTACCGCGCTTTCTACAACCATTTGTTCTCCGAGACCAAGCAGAACTGCGTTATATCCATTGCCACCGGCGCAAGTACGGCCACAACCCAACTTAATTTCGCCACCATTATTCCGGCTGCCTACGCGTCGGCCGCCGCCGACGAGTGGATCCCGTTCTCGGCCACGTTCACGCCGACGGCGGCGACGATGAACTTGTTTATCATGTTCCACTGTTATGCTTCGGGCCAGGCCACGCTCCAGATCGACAAGGTTCGGCTGGAAGACGGAAGCGTGACAACTGTCTGCCCGGCCGTTGAGTCGTCTTCGTCGATCTCGTCGTCGGCCTCGTCGTCAGCCTCATCATCTGCATCTTCTGTTTCGAGTGCCTCTTCGTCGGCACCGTCCTCCGCCTCTAGCGCCTCATCGAGTGCGTCATCCTTTGCCTCCATCTCCTCGCCGGCATCGGCTTCTTCGTCTGCCTCATCGTCTGCCTCATCGTCTGCCTCATCATCGCCGTCTCCCTCACCCTCTCCCAGCAAAAAGCCCGTCCATCCCTGCCGCCCGCAGAAACCCTTGCCCAGCGCCAGCCCCAGCAGCGTTGCACCTGCCCAGCTGACCATGATTACTCGAAGATAAAAATTGCGTGAGTCGTCGGATTATGGAGACTGCGGTCTGTTTATCAACTTGTGCGGCCGCTAAACTGTAATTTGTGTTGATCGTGGTCCACTGTACCCGAGACAACCGCTTTTTACACTTGACTAATATCGGCTTTACGGACAGAACATAAAACATGAATTTATACACAATAAACCATAAGCCATAAAACAATAGACCGCTTTGAGATTCAGATTCAGATTCCAGAATTTTCTTAATGTACACAATCACTGTTACGAACATAACCCCCACGGGCCTCGCCAACGGGCCAGGATAACACAGCCGACCCCTCAACGGGCTCCCGATCAGAAGTCCGCACAGGGGCCTTCTGATCAGAGGCGCCAGCTGGCTAACGCCAAATGCCGGCGATAAAATAAGCTGTAGCGCACGGGCGCTGCGCCTTCTCTTAATCCCCATTGGAGCTGTGCGGTGTTCTCTTCTTTTCTTCCTTTCATATGTATCTTGGTATTTCGTTACAATACAGCATCAAGCTTTCGACCACCTAGTGCTTTCGCCTGCGTGATCCCTGATCCCTTAGATACTGCGGCGCCCAGTGCAAAAGCTGCACAGCGCCGTCTCTCTTCTCTTCTTCTCTTTAATGCATGGCATCATACGTGAAATACGTTGTGCGGCCTCTCTTCAACTTACTCACGACCCGCCCGCCGTATGTCGCCTGGCCCCAATCGCTCTTTTTCGTCGAGACCATCTGCCTTGCCTTATCGCGAAAGAGATACTCGTCCGGGGTGATAGTGTGCCTGGCTTTTCTGACACTAACCTCTACCCAAGCGTTTGTAAATGCCGTGGGGAGCGACAACGGCTGATTAAGGGTGACTGGATGCATGCCCATGGCCGACGCTGGCTCAGGAGCCCCGACGCTGTGGGCACTGTACGACGTTTCGCCCTGCGTGGGTTGTTCACTTGTTGTCTCTGTCGACACTGTAGACGGGCTGTATAACATACCTTGGCCCTGACCCTGTGCGTATTCGACAGTGTTTGCCTCTCTTGTTGTTTCAACATGGCTGTAGGCAGAGACTTCGGTTTGTCCGTACCCTCCGTTGTCCGCCTCCGCGAACGCTGCGTAATGCTCGTAGTCGTACGCATTGCTCTGCTCGAACATGCCGCCGCCTGTGTTGCTTAGTGCCGATGGCTGACCATATGAATCAAGGCCCATCATCATGTACCCCGTACTGTCTGTCTCTGCTAGCATCGCAGGCTGGTAGTACGAATAGTCGTTGCTGTGCATGTACTGCCCGGTGCCAAAAAAGGAGGTGGTATGCTTCGGGCACCAATGCGATGCGTTTTCACGTAAACAAACGTAATGTGATGCCTTTGTCTAGTCTGTGTATGATGACTAAGCAAGCTATTTAACCTGGACATATTCCCACTTCGACTCCGCACCGAAACATTCGACACAATTACCTCTGTTTTTAACACCTTGGACACTAAACCCAAACATGCGCAAATGACGAGCGACACAGCCCGCAATGGCGCCAACGCGACGGCGGCCCTTAGACGAGGGCCATTACGGAGAGTCGTCAACACAAAAGTGTACCGCGACGAGCACATGGCTCTTTTGAGCAAGGCCCTCGCAGATAACCGTCTCGACGGCGTCGACGACCTGGTCTCGAAATTCCTTGCCGCTGGTCCAAGCACCGGCCCGGTCAGACGCACGGTACAGTCGCTCTTATCGCTCGTGCAAGACGCGATCATTATCGACAATAGCGCTTTTGTCGCCAAGCTTATGCAGCGCGGCTTTGAAATAAGACACTTTTTCGACCTCGCCGTCGAGGCCCACGCCTTGCGTTGCCTGACGCTGTTCCTCGAGACCGGCTACGACATTAATGCGATCGAGGGCCAGACCGAGCCGCCCATTTGGGCCAAGTCGACCGTCGACGGCCCAATCACGTTTTGGCTGCTGGCCCGCGGCGCCAACCTCAATGCGCACGCGCCCTGCGACTTTAAAACACCAATGTCGTTTGCCGTCCAGTATGCGCATCCGCGCCTCGTGCACGCCTATCTCACCGACCGGCGCGGTCTCGTCGACGTCATGAAAGGCGACCTGCTGCACCATGCGCTCGACCGCACGGCCGACGTGCTCCCCGTCCTCGCGATGCTCCTCGACCACGGCGCGCCGATTAACGACGGCCTCTATGCGCGCCACCCAGGCTCGCAGAACATGTAATTCTTCATGCCGCGCGGGCCGCCGCTGCACAAGGCCGCCGAAAAGGGACAGCTGGGCGCCGTGCGCATGCTGCTTGACCGCCACGCCGACGTGACCATCCGCGACGCCAAGGGCAAGACGGCGCTCTTCTACGCCGAGAAGCACGGGCACGGCGCCGTGGCCGACGTGCTGCGGCAAGCCATGGAAGCGTGGAAGGTGCAGCACTTGTAGGACTTATAGGACTTGCAGTGTGGGAGGTGGGACGTGAATAGGACTGTACGATACCGCGACTAGATTGATACCCAAAGCGGAAATCGTGTATATAACTTGGTTAGGTATTCAAAAAACAAGACAGGTTGGACAGTTACGTAAGAGATGGAAATAAGTGACTCGACCGGCACCATATGCGTTACTTCATTCTCTAACTACGGGTGGCTTGCCGTGTGTCTTTTACAGCCACTTTTACAAAATGCAGGTAGAATTGGTCACCAGCAGCAGAGGAGCACGGAACTCTTGCCAGACGACTGGTCGCTACAAACAATGATCTGAGGAAAGTCGATATAGCGGTCGAGATCTTAGGAGCGAAGCTTGTCGATAATGTCCAGCAGGTTGCGGTAGTGTTAGAAGTCCACGTTTCTGACTCGTGCAGTCAAACAAGAAGATTCGTGGCTGGGCCTGATTCACAGTTTTGAGCGGGCTGGAGATGAGAACACGGCACGGTTGCGAGTATTGAGGAACGGTGAGGCTTTGACCCCCCCCCCGCCGGCGGGAAGTCGACTGGGCTTCTAACTTTTAATTTCTATCGTCTTCTTATTTGACTTTGCTTTATTCCAACTGAAGTACTGTATATAGTTGTACACCCACCTAAAGGTATATTGTTCGCCTTATAAATAAAGCTATTATTATAACGCCTCTTATTCCGCCTCATACATACACTACGAAAGAGCCAATATAAGACAAAAAGTAAAAAGCGGCGACGAAGTCCACCTTATTTTACCGTCACAACAGCACATCCTCGCATTAATCTGTATTCTTTGCGTGCCTTACTTGAAGAGCTGGGTTTTTTTTTCGGGATGTTTTTGAACAGGTTTTGTTTCGGGATTTTAGGCCTTTTTTGCGGAGGGGTAGAATTTGTGGATTGTGTTCCAAAGGGTGTATCAAACAACAAAACAATAAGGATATAACAAGAGGATTCAAAGTAAACAGCGGGCTTAAACCAGGGCAGGGTATAAAACAAAACAAAGTCTAGGAAGAAAAGGATATCAAGCGAAAAGGGCAAGGAAAGAGTGTGCAAGCAAAAGAAAGACCAAGGGAAAGACCAAACAGAAAAAGAGGCGAGAAGGGGAAGAATATCAAAACGAAAAAAAAAAAGCGAGAAGGAAATCCAACATCCAGGTCGGCTGCCTGCAGTCTTCTGGCTTACAGGCAGTTTCTTGGGAGTGCCGAATGCCTGGCGCCCAGAATGAGCCTAGATGCCAGGCAATCAGGCACAGGCAATCAGGCACTACCCGATTAGGTAATTATTGTCATTAACACGGATGTCCCTGTTAAGGTTAAACTTAAGGACGACGTCATTGTCTGAATAATCACCCACGATACCCGTTTGAATCATGAAAATGTAGGTCATGTGGGAATTTTCTAATGATTCTGCACGGGTACTAGTCTGATAAGGCCCCCAACGGGCGTCTCGCTCGTCCTTTTCGACAGGGTAAAGGGGTCTCTCAAGTCCTTGCAAACCGCCTCGATCTCCATGATTGCCTTTTCGGCCTCACAAAAGGCATCGGACAAGCGGACTTTGTGCGCCACCGCGTTGATTTCGTCGACGATCTGGGGGATATACGGGTTGTTGTTGCCCCAGTGTGCCCAGCCTGCGCCCAAATCCGCGTTTTCCCCGCGCATCTTGCAGTCCTTCAACAGTAAAACCGCCGCCTGCAGCAGTTTCTCGATGTTGAGCGCCACCAGATACATCTCGTCGGCGGCATCGGCAAAGCGGTTGTACAGATTTTGGGGGGACATGTAGTTGGGGTAGCGCATCGTGTTGGTATTGCCAAGGGTCTTCAGGTACCGGTAGCGCTTTTCTCCGCTACTGCGACCAAATTCCACAAGGAGTGCCTTGACTTGGAGAATATCGACAAGCCGCGCAGCTTTCTTGGCCCGGATGGCATCGTCTTTAACATGCTGGCTGGTGTACCATTTTCCACAAGGATACCCTTTATTCATGAAATAGTCGGGGTTGTCGAAATCGCCATACTGCCAGAAGCCGGGGTTTAGTTTCGGGTTGTCCGGCAGGGTGGGGCTGTATCCGCCGCGCTCGAAAGACGACTCAAAATATGGCTGGAGAAGCTCAAAGCCGTTGTCAGTCTCAACCTCGGTTCCAACCCTCGCCTCCTCGGCGGCCGCCTGCGCTTGCGCTTCGCCGCGGTCGATCGCGGCCTGCCGCTTTCGAACTCGGTGGTCCATCTCAAGGACAGCCTGGAAGTTTTCGCCTTCCACAGCGAGAGCCTCGCCTTCGCCACCGGCTAACTGGTGAAACGTAAAGGCTTTGGCAGCGACACGCCCCGCCATCCTCATGTGTGCATAGACGTTGCCCAGCAGGACCTCGAGAACAAATGCGTGGATTGGCATGATGTCTTCGATCCTGGCAATGTCTTCGTCGACGGATCGGGGTTGGCCGGCATTGCAGGTGCAGGTGTGGGGGCTCGAGCAAATCTGGCTCGCCGCGCGGACCATGGCCTCGTGAGACAGTTCGGCATAAACAAGTCTCTCGCTCTTTTCTTCTAGAGTCTCGTCTTCGACGGCATCGTCCATGTCTACATCTTTGGACTCATCCATGCTTGGCCCCATGTATCGAACGTTGTCGACCGCGCCCACCTCCATCCACCCCATCTCCCTCTTTGCCCTCTTCCGCATCTCCATGTGATACATTTCCATGACGAGACGGTGTATGCATTTTGTGGCATACTCCATTGCGCAGTCGACATCCCTAGCCCCCACGTTTGTTGTGTGGGCGATCCGCAGCGCATTCAGTTCTGCGACTCCCGGCAGACTTGCATCATGTCTGTCGCCCACTAGGGCGGAAGTGTTGTCGTTGTAAACGTTGAGGTAAAAGTAATCGTGGCCATTGTCACCGACGTTGCCATTGTTGCCATCGTTGTCATCGTTGTCATCGCCGACATCGTCGTCATCACCGTCATCGCTATCATAGCTGTCGTCAGGATGAGGAGCGGCGCCCCGCTGCTGGATTTCCTCACGGCTAAGCCCACGCGCCTTTGTGTTCTCGGAGATTTTGTGATCACTTGGCTTCCAACTGCGTTCTGGCTTGGGACGGTCGAGGACGTTTGGCGGTTGCCTTTGCCCCGGCGTGTTGGATGGAAGCGGCGGGGATGGCGGCGGAGGAGGAAGGGCCCGAAAGATATGTCGCAAAGGCAGCTCTTCAGGTGGTGCCTCTTCAGGTGGTGCCTCTGATGGAAATGCCTCTGATGGAGCTGTATCAGATGGAGGCGTCTCTGATGGGACTTCTTGGGCTGGACGAGGTGGCGGTTCACCATGGACGACGAGGACGAACTCGTGTTCGCCGGCACCCAGATTGTTATCATCAGGCGCTGGTTCCATTTCTATGGAATAGATGTAGAGCCCGGAAATGGAAAGAAGATAGGCGAGGAGAAGAGGTAGGCGGTGACTTTTGTCGTAAACGATGCTTGGAGGTTGGATATTGTTGGACTTTATTAACGGGTTCATGTCGTGATATTCGAGAGGTTGCGATAGAAACAGACCATGGGGGAAAAGTTTGCTGTGGGGAAGGATCAATCAAGAACGGAAGGACCAGACAAGGACGGAAGGAACCATCAAGAAAGGAAGCCACCGCCAGGAAAGGAAGGAACTTTCAAGTAAGGAAGGAACTTTCAAGTAAGGAAGGAACTTTCAAGAAAGGAAGGAATCAACAAAAAAGGAAGGAACTGTCAAAAATAATGGGAAATAAACGAGGAAAAATAAAGAAGGAGAAAAAAAGAAGTTGAAGAGGAAAAGTGAAGAAGAATAAATAGGTTTTGAAGAGAGGACACGGTAGTTTTGTATCAATTTTTTATTTCATTGTGTGTGGCGTTACTGTATATTAGGGCTGTGATGACCATCGCGTTACTGTGGCCTCGTCATGGTTGTTTTGAATTTTCCAAGAACGTGTTAGATGCAAATAAAGCTTCGTAGAGCCGCTTCGTTCCGCAATCCATCCTTTGCGTACCCAATAGTATGGGAGAAAAACGGTTACCTCGGAGTTAAAATGAAACATCTGATCAAATTTTTATATCCATGACTAGACTCATAGCATCACAAGGCAAAATATATGGCAGCCTTGTAGATTCCAGCCTCGCGAGAGACAAAAGGTCCAAGTACAAGACACGCCTTACGCAGCCGAGGTTGTTAACAAAGGCTCAATGCAGGAAATCATCGGCACTTGATTGCAAGAAATTATCCAGCATAATTGGGATGACCGAATCTTTTTGACATTTATTGCCCACCGGCTTTCATGGACAATACCCCAAGTCTACTCATCCGCTTCTAAGAAGCATAGATTATTCGTATTGCAGGAGCAAACTTCCTGTTTTGGTCGTGACGTAACGGAGGGCTGGATGGTGCCGCAAACTCTGTTGGAAATGACGTGTCAACCCCGGGCCTCAACTCCTTTACACAAACTCTGCTATAGTAGTTACTCCGCTTCTAGCCACTAGCCTTGTAATAGCTTACTTTTATTTTGCAAGAAAAACACATTTCCTGTTCTATGATGATGCACTGATTATGCGGCTCATACCGCACAGTCCATACTGTCGGAGCAGCTCCTCCTTCAACATAGGAATATGATGCATGTACGTCAGGAATAAACATTCCTGTGACTTGTGACCTACATTTACTGAAAACATGTGAGAAGTCCTATGCCATTCGGCTTGGGCAGATACTATCGGCAAGGCACTGGTTATGTTATTAAAGAGATCTCATCTAATAGGACGACGTGACGGCTTTGAATCGGGTCATATATATTCGCATATATTCATGATTTCCATCATCCGGCATCCACGTCGAAGACGTTTCCAGGTCGTTCGAGCTCTAGAAAGAACTCCAGACTACATGGGCCGTTGTCTGTCATCTCCATATTGGTCGTTACTGAGCAGTATGACTCGTGTGTGTTCGTGCAGAAGCCTAAATGACACCGCCACCCTAGTGTCAGTCTCGACCAATGGAGAATAAGAAAAAAACTCAAAACAAAACATCAAAATAGCGTGCACTTGTAACTACGTTTAATAGCTTGCCTCAAGTCAGGGTTTGTAGACGACGATAAGAAGAACATACCTTTAGAGCAAGGACAATCGTCGGGCCGGCCCTTCTTAAGGGTTCAAGTATCTGGTAGCTAGAATAAGAACTGCCGCGTTAGAACAGTCAGATCCGAAGCAGCTTGTGTTGACGCACAGCTGTTTTATTTAAATTTAAAAAATTAGTATGACGATTTAAAAATTTTACGTATTAAACGCCATTTCTCCCACCCGGAGCAAAGTTGTACATACGACTTTGGTTTTTTTTTTTCTTTTCCTTTCTTTTATTTTTTTTTCTCTTGATGGGCTCTTTTAAACAAACAACATTTACTCCATCACCGTGGTCAAGATCATTTTCAAAACGAGCGTCCATAATGTTGCACAGCGTGTGCACCTTCACATCATCGGATGATGACATGGCATAAAGAGGGCAGCTACTACGCTTCCTGGATGCTGACCCCCTCTTACTTCCCCGTCGCGTCATCGCGGATGCGACAACAAACTGGCATCTGATGTCAACAGTTCAATAGAGGCTACACGGATCTTTATGTTTTTGTCGTTGCTGTTTTCATCGTCGTCCACGTTTTTGTGGCGGAGGCGTTTGCGGGTGGGGCCGAATGCCAAGATCTGCCACCACACCTTATTGTGGTCCAGGCTCTTCTGGGGCGGTCTTTCAGTGGACTTTCACCACCCGTTAGGCAGGGGAAAGGTCTTGGCGTCAATAATAATTACCCTTTTGGGCAAAATCACACCAAAAACAGTGGCGCTCAGAGGCGTCTGGGCTGCTGAAGCGAATTTGACCTTTCCCTCCAGAGACGGCATTATTGATTTTTGGGACGGATTCGAAATCGCGGTCAATATGAATCTGGGGCAGCTGTCGTCTGGTCTAGGCCATGACGGGACTCAATTTTCGTCGAAGAAATGGGCTTGTTTTTGATCAAAAGGGGAAGAGGGTAAGAGGATTCCCATTTTTTTTTACCTTTTCCTTTTTCCTTCTTCCTTCTTTTATCTTCTTCTTCTTTTTCAACTTCAGTTGTCTGAAATTCATCTCGACCATAGTGACAAAGTCCACCACGCTCGTTTTTTTCTCGTTTTACTTCTCACCATCAACATGCGCTCCTTCTCGTACGCCGGCCTGGCCCTCGGCCTGCTGGCCACTTCCGCGGCTGCCGCTCCAGCTGTCTGCTCCACGGTCACCGACACCCCCAATGTTTTCTCCAACCCGTCATTTGAGACCGGCGACCTGACCAGCTGGACCGAGGGGAACATCAACGGCGGCGGCGTCGGCGGCCAGGTCTTCCAGGGCACGGCGCCCGACGGCGTCCACTTTTACGCCGCCTCCGTCACGACCTCCTGGTGCTACCTGTCACAGGCCGTCACGGGCATTCAGTCCGGCAAGTCGTACACGATCTCGTTTGACTACCTGTTCCTGTACGGCGACGACAGCGACCAGAACGGCAACTGCTACTTTGGCGTCGCCCAGAACGGCTGGCAGTACCTGTCGCCCCAGCAGGCGTTCCCCGTTAACGCCTATGCCGACTTTTCCTGGCATTCGGGCAGCCTCACGTGGTCGCGCGGCTCGATGCCGCCCCTGGATCCCGTCACGGTCTACCTCCTGTGGCGCTGCGACAACAGCAATGTGCAGGTGCGGCTCGACAACATCCAGATGCCGCTGACCCACGAGCAGTGCACGTCGCCGTCGTCGTCGGTCGTGTCGCCCTCTGCGTCGTCTTCTGCCGTGTCGTCCGTGTCGTCCGTCTCGTCCGTCTCGTCCGTCTCGTCGTCCGTCTCCTCCTCCGCGTCTGCCGTCGTCACGCCCCCGCCCAAGAACCCGTGCAAGCCCAAGGCGCCAGCGCCAGTCTCGGAGCCCATCACTGTGACGGTTGCTCCCGCCTAAGCTCCTGCGGCCGGGACAGTGTCGATATGTACAAAAGAGGGTGTTTGTCGGTGATGGATGGAGTTCTTCGCTTCCTTTCATGTTTTGTTCCTAGAAATAGACAGCATTTCTGTTAATACTTAATAATTGACCACTCATACCATTCACCTTTCAAACAATGTGCAATATCAGCCGTTTCGAGTCAGTCGTACATGGCATCGAATTCAACCTGGACGCCATGGCTTGAATCTCAGAGTGTTTGTACTCGTTTTGCATGGAGATTTTGTGATTCTTGGGCGAGTTGGTATATCGAAGACCAGAGTTGGATGGTAAATAATCCGCCATGAGAAGGGTTATGAACGCCATGTCATCAGTAATACCTCCATCGAAATGCACTTTGCTTATCGCCTAGAACTTCGGCACAGTCCTAGTCTCGACAGTGCAATCCGGTTAGTAGCAGACAAGAAGATCCTGTGTTCTGTTAGTAACATGTATTTGGTCTAGGGGGTAGGGCAAGCTTGATTGTATTGCAGTCAGGTCAGACTACCAAGTCACCGATGATCTCTTCAACTTACATTTCGATATTGTTGGCATTGACCAATTGCCCCCATGACGAAGGTGAAAGACGAATGCCGCTTCTTGAATTGTCGCATGCCGTCGCGTCGATCGTTGTCGAGGTGAGGCACTTGAGAGGTGTGGCCGGCGAAGGAGCCTGCACGTCGGAGCCGCAATCGAGGTGAGGAAGTAAACTTAGGGCCCGGCGGTGAGCAAGGGTCGAGGCACAAGAATGAATACGCTGTGCAAGAAAAGGAGAACATTTTCCTTGCTGGTGTGTTCGTTCGCATGTGGTTGAAAGAGGAAGGAGTATCGTATTGTGTCGACATCTGCACGTGACTAGACATGTGCACCAACCAAAAAGTGGAGAACATGTTCCCCTCAAAATGCGACACGAAATCTTACATATAAACTGGAGCCCCGGCCGGGGCGACCTGTGCAACTCCATGAATCATCTCCAAAAGGAGTAGGCGAGCATCAACACGACACAACAGCGACAACAACACCACCGGGGAGAGTTGACAACAGCGGTAGATAACGCCAATCAATACGGCAAAACACCACACCAGACAGAAACACTGGGGATACCGGGGAACTGGATACCTGCATAGCAATGTAGGCAGATTGAGGGACACACTGGAGACCAATTGCTTTATTTCCACCGTCCTCAATTGACGAACCAGCTGGCGGCTGGTTCTCCTCTCTCCATCATGCAGGCCGTCTGGGGCACCGACGCCCCGGAAATCGATGAGACCGTGGCGCCCAAACGTCAACGTTTGTTTATCGCGCGGCAGGCGTGCGAGATATGCCGCCAGAAAAAGACGCGTTGCGATGGCGGGCACCCGTGCGGGCTGTGTCGCGCTGGCGGGCTCGAGTGCAAGTATGCGGAGCGCAAGGCGACCAAGAACGAGGTGTCGCTGGGCATGATCTTTAACACGCTTCAGCGGATTGAAGCCAAGATTGAAGAGGGACACCAGCGAGGGGGCAGTGAAGACGAAAGTGACGACGAGAAGAGACGGAAGCGAGCAAGGAATGGGTCGGTGGCGGCGTCGGGGTCACAGCCCGCCCCGGCGCTTTCGGCACCGGCGCCTCCTTCATCGGCAACCATGGCCATGCCATCACCATCTGCCATCTTCTCTCGCGACCGGCGGTTCAGCAACACGAGCAACCAGCCGACGGCCGTCGACCTTGCATCGCCGGCCGGCAGCACACAAAGCCGCGATGGACTGCACGCCCTGCTGTCCGCGGCCAGTCCATCATCCTTCCCTCATACACACCCCCATCCCGCTCGACGACGACACGTCCCCGTTATCCAATACCCCATCCGACAGCTTGCCAACTGGCCAGCCATCCGCGACTTGCTGCAGAAAAGCGGCGTCACCAGCAGCAGCAACAACCACAGCTTTCTGCACCATAACAACACATCGCAAGACAGTGCATATGTCTACGATGCTGCCGCCGCCACCATCCTCGAACATCGACGGCCACCCCTACCGTTCCCCCCACTACACTCATCCACCCACAACGGCGGAGACAACTGGCTGGCCCAGCTCAACGTCGCCGTCATTAAGGATCTCGGCGACAAGTACTTTACAACGTTCAACCTGGGCAACCCCATCTTGGATCGACGGCTGTTCAGCCAGCACAGTCTAGGGGTGGCCATTGGCACTGGCTTTGGCATCAACATGGAGAGCTGCATTGTACTCGTGACCATGGCACTGGGTGTCTTGGGCAAGAAAGCGTTGCGAGAAGCAGGAATTGTCGACGCCAACGCGATGACATCGCCCTACGAACACCGAGGCAGTACAGCCGCCATTGACGACGACGATGCATGGGACGACGGCCTTGTGTTCTTTAACGAAGCCCGCAAGCGCATCGGCATGCTCGGCTGCGACAGCAGTCTACAGGCCTGCCAGTACCACTTGCTGTGCGGCCTCTTTTACTCGCAGCTCATCCGCCCCTTTGACTGGTGGGCCCACGTGAGCCGCGCCGCCTCGTGCTGCACGAGCTTCTGGGCCTGTGCGCCCAAGGACTGCGACGAATGGACCATGGACATGCAGGCGCGCCTGTTTTGGATTACGGCCATGTTTGAGGCTGTCTTGACGCAAGAGCTGGATGTCCCCGTCTCCAATCTTCTCAATTATGAAGACCGCGTGCCCCTCCCAAAGTTTGTCGAGTTCCCGGGTGTGTCGTCGTTTGCGTCTTTGAGTTCTGGTCTCGGCAACGGCATCGGCGGCGCGGCCTCCCTCAACGGCCAGCACGTCTCCCAGGAAGAAGAGCAGGACGCCTTCTGCCACTACCACTTTTTGTCGCAAATCGCCCACCGCATCATTCTCACACGCCTCTGCGACAGTCTGTTTGCGAACCGCGGAAAAGCCCTGGCGTCGGGCCAGACCATCGAGGCCGCTTCACAAGCCACCACCATGGCCCGCTCCGACTACCCGCCACAAGCTCTAGAAGACGAGCTCACCCACCAGCTCGAACAGTGGCGCGCCCAGCTTCCCAACTATCTACAGTGGGAAGACGACAACAGCCACCGCTATGCCGACCCGGCCGCTACTTTTGATGCCCCCGTCACGCCGGCCAACGTCTTTGTGGTCCCCTGGCTCCAGGCCCGCTACTGCATCGCCCGCTACCATTTGCGGCGACCTTTGCTGCATCGCGCCCTCCACCACCCCGACTGGATGTCCCCGAGCGACTTTGACAAGTGCCGTGATGCGCTAGCCTGTGCCATCCGCTGGTGTTCCCTCATCCGGCCGTGCCTCAACGTCCCGGACTGTCTATACCTCAAATTCTTCATATGCACACAGCTCTTTGGCCTGCTCTTGCTGTTACACACCCTAGACCGCTCTCCCGTCCCAGAGCTCAGAGCGCTCGTCCCACCAACCTTTGAGTCCTGGCGCCTCTTCGCCTTTGGCATCCTGGAGCGGTACGCGCCCATGAGCCCGTCCGTCGCCCGCGAGCTCGAGATCGTGTCGGCGCTGCGGGACTACCATAGCACACCGGCAGCAGTCGCGCCCTCCGTCGCAGACAGCCACACCGCAAGCAAGCACGACACGCCGGGCACGCTCGCCCTGAACATTGACGTCATTGCCGCGGATACAACAAACGCAAACACAAATACGGGCAGTAACAACACCTTTGGCCACCTCGACGACGACACCGACCACCGCCACAACACAAGGTCTTCGCGGCGAGGGTCTCTGCATGAACTATAATGAATTTTTTGGATGTTTCTTTTCGCATTTTATTTCTGGGTTCTCTTTTTGGACATTACTTTTGGGTACAGTTATTGGAAAAGTGTTTGGAGCGGCGCTATATGTATACCTTGACGAAATGATATTCTACAGTTTGAATGGTACCCTTGTTCATCAGTCTTCACGCTGCTCATTGTCTGCATTGTCTGCATCACGAAACCACGGATGCTCCAATGCTTCCGCCGCTGTACACCGTTGCTTCGGTCCCAGCCGTGTCATCCGTCCGACAATCTCCCGGAACGAAAGATCAACGTCCCGCCATCCAACAAATGGACTTATGGGGTCGGTATCTTTGATCAATTTTTTCATGATTTTGTCAAACGTCTCCAGGTGCGGGCTATCCCACCCAACGTGCTCCTGCAAACCATCGATGCCCGGCTTGTCAGCAAAGTGGCAAAAGTGCTTTTCGAGGACATACCGCACGGATGACTCTTCGGCGACCGGAACACCTTCAGGCAGCCGCGTCAACAAAATGTCAAGGTAGACATATATACACTGCACGAGCGAGTTAGCTGAGAAACAGAACGGAAACAATTCTATGCCCAGGACAATTGGGCTTACCACAAGGCCAAACGAAAACATGTCGGACGGTCGGTTGACTTTACCGCGAACGTGCGCCTCTGGACTCCGCCACATGTGGTTGCCCAACAGGAGGCCGCGGATGGACATGCCCGGCGGGACAGCACACGCCGTCTCGAGGTCGGCAATCTGGACATTGGAGACGGTGAGGCCGTCGCTAGTTTCTTCCAAGTCCAGCAGGATGTTATCCGGCTTGATGTCGGTGTGGACGATCCCGTGCGAGTGGAGCTCGGCCAGGCCGCGCAGGGCGTCTCTCAAGATGCGCCGACGTTGAATTGCCGACAAATCCTTCCGTCGCGACGCCCGCAGCAGGTTCTCCGTCCGGTAGGGAAACACAAAAAGGTTATGCTCCAGAACTGTGTCTTGAGCGGCGCGGACATACTGACTGTCTTTCAAAGGCCGCTGCAACGCCACCTGCTCTTGGTACATAGACGGAAAGACGGTCTTGGCAACACATTTTTGGTAGCGGCCGCTGCTGTCAACGGCCTCGTAGACGCAGACAAACGGTCGCTCGCGGTGGTGGAGGATAGACGTCAAGACATATGTGCGGCCGGATGCGCCATTAACTGTGGTGCCAATAGGAAGAGGTTCCTTGACCTTTGGTGATGGAGGTGTCGGCGGTGGATTCGATGTGAAAGATAAGGCGCGACTTTGCCCGCCGAGGGGACGCGCCAGCCATGCTTTGCCGATCGCTGTCAATCTTGACATTCGCGGTTTCGACATTGTCACTGCTTTGGCTCACTGTGTTCGTGTTTCCGGTGTGCTACTATTTCTTCGGTTCTTTCAATCTGTCGCAATTCTCTGAATGTATGTTTTGGCCCCCAAACCACAGTGCACAGTGAGGCCTGAGGCAGACATGCCTACATTGGTGCTATTTCATATCAGTTTCACTTCAACAATGACGATTCACGGGTGTCAGCGAAGCATTTGAACCTTTTTGTCTATCATTGAACTTGGTATCTTTGTACTTTATTTATTTTTTTGTCTCCCAGCCCATCTCCTACTGCTCAAATCCTGTGCCCGTCGAACTCGTCAGGCCGCCGTCGACCACCAGCGTCTGAGAGGTAATGTAGCCCGCCGCGCGCTCGCTCGCCAGGAATGCCGCCGCCGTCGCCACGTCCCACGCGCTGCCCATGCGGCCCATTGGCACATTGTGCTGTGTGATTTTCTTGAACGTCTGCTGTTCCGCCGGGTCGTCGCTCGTCGCCATTCTCTCGACGAGCGGCGTGAACATGAGGCCCGGCGCAATGGCGTTGACGCGCACGCCCTTTTTCGCGTAGATGCAGCCGGTGACTCTCGTCAAGTGGATGACCGCCGCCTTGGCCGAGTTGTAGGCGACCTGCGGCTTGCCCAAAAACTTGAGGCCCGCAATGCTGGCGTTGTTGACGATCGCGCCGCTGCCCTGCTTCTCCATGTGCGGCAGGACGGCGTGCATGGACAGATAAACGCTCTTGAGGTTCAGGTTGATCTGCGCGTCCCAGACGCGCTCCTCCATGCTGGCCGGGTCGCCCGAGGCGGTGGCGCCGACGTTGTTGACCAGGATGTCGATGCGGCCGTGTTTTGCGATGCAGGCGTCGACCAATGCCTGAACATCGGACGAGGACGTCACGTCGGCCTTTTGGACATCAACCACGGCCTCTGGGTACTTTGTGTGGACGCGCTCGACGGTGTGCTGGGCAGCGGCGAGGTCAATGTCGCAGCCGTACAGATGGACGCCGTTGTGGGCGAGCATCCAGGCGATGGCGGCGCCGTTGCCCCAGCTGTTGGGGGTGTTTGTTGCGCCGGGGATGCGGGCCTGGCCGATGCCGAGCACGAGGGCGACCTTTCCCTTGAGGTCGGGGTAGACGGGGTAGTCGTCGGCGGCGTCGGCGGTGGCCATTGTGATGTTGTGGTGTGATGTGGGAGGGTGTCGTGGAGGACGGGTTGATGTGATAGGAATTGTACGGAGTGCGTCGCAGAAAGACAACGTGATATATCAACAGATGTGAAATGTGCGTCAAGGACCGATGATCGGATGTTTGGCAAGGAAGGTATCTTAGGTACAGACTTCAAGTACGACATGTGCTCGCTCCTTCCCTGTGTGTCCGTTTATCAATATCCCGTCAGTGTCCCGTTTCGGCAGGAACACTACGCCTAGAGTCGTCGCTATTCCCGCCGCTCAACTCTTGTGATATCCACATTTTCTAGTTCTCTTTCTTCATCGTCTCCTCATCACATCTCCAACTTTTCGACGCCGTCGTTTCGCACTGTCTGCATCATGTTCGTGTTCTCGACTCCGCCCGGGGACTCTTTGTCGTGTCCGGCGAGAAAGTGAGGAGAAAGACTGGGATAAGAATGCCTTGGCTAGCACTGTGCTGCCATGTCGTATTTCCTTGGAGAGGGGAAAAGACCAAAAAGAACGAAATACGACGATCACTTCACACCAAGTCTTGTCACTCGCACGAACCCTCCGGACGGAAGACGTCAAGCGCCCCCGAGGCGGACGGAGAACCTGGTCTTGACTTGTGAAGAAAGGCAAGAAAAATGGAGGAATGACGGGGTAATGAAAGTGAAATGAGGGGATAAGGGGATAAACACTCATAAAGAGACGGGGGTGGACGGCAGGAGGACGTGCCACCGAGTACTTTGTGTGCAGGCTCGCTGTGTTGTGTACATGACCCGGGCAATGTCCGGTGTTTTTAGTTCTTAGTGTGGAGGTTGACAGTCGGAGGACATCCGAGATGTTGTTTCTTGTTCTTGCCCTTTGTTGGCACTTTCCCCCTATTTCTCCACATTCTGGGGCTTAACGCGCCCGCTATGGACGCTATGGACACTATGGCCCGCTCCCCAGACGCCACCAGCCAGTCCACAAGGCCCAGGAACCAAGTCTCCGCATTTTGCCTCCGACAAGTCAAGGAAATGCCGCAGTAAAACCTGGCCAGGGAATAGGAAATAAAAGAAAAGGATTGCTCGCTGTTTTTGACTGAATGTTTGGCAGTCAAATGGCTGGAAAATGCAAGTAAAACCCGGTGGTCACCGGAATATGGCAGGAACTGCCCGTACCTACCTCGCCTACCTCCTAAGTCCTGCCTTCTATCCTCGTCACAATAGACGTCTTACAGCGGAGAACCCTAATTAGACTACTCACTCTCCCTCACTCTCTCACTCTACCCGCACTTGCCCACGGCGCCAAATTCTCACCTGCGTCCTTGCTAGGCGGCTGTGGTTGAGAGACTTCTCCAGAAAATGCGACCTCATTGCCAGTTTCGTTTTGGTTGCATTGTCGGCGTCATGTTTCTCCTCTTTGCGTTGTGCGCTGTGTTGGCTGCTTGTTCCTTCCCAATTGGCCATTCACACCGTGCACATTCACGTCGCCGTAAAGTGACCACACAGGCACACAAAAGGAAGGAACATCTCCACAGCACCTTCCCCCGAATATTCCGTACCCCGTGGGGAACACAGACAACTCGTAGGCTCGCAGATAGGAGAAATCAATTGTAGACAAATGCAAGAATACTTCCGCATCATATCGCGCAACTCCATATTGACTACCGACTACCGAAATGCTGCGAAGCACAGCATACTTCGTGTCTCCGTTGGAGCAGACGTGTCAACCCAGTGGGAGATACAGGACGACGAGTTCTTGACTACACGATACACAGTCTGTTGTGTTCCCAATGAGGCAACTTTACATTTTCATCCAAGTCAAGTCTTCTCCATTACCAAGCGAGTCCTGCCAGCCCAGTCTCCAACACACATCCTTGCCGCCCCGGCCCTTGCTGTCGTGTGCGACTACCCTGTGCCTAGTGTCGACGGTCTATTTTCTCTTTGCTTGTTTTCACAGTGTGGTGTATGGTGAGTACTTTTTCGACTCCGTTCTGCTGGCCATCCTCCTCCATCCTTTTCCTCCACCCCGACGCACAGTACCCCCCGGGGTTGGCGTTTTCTCCGCATTTCATGCTCCATTTTCATGGAGAACGTGCTTTTTCCCCAGACGGCAGCCGGCCACGCCAATCAGCCCAGGAGAAGAAAGAGTAAAAAGGGAAAAAGAAAGAAAAGGGGAAATCGACCCATGCAGGGCCATGCCGGCCATGCCATGCCCTTGTCATTTTTTTTGAGTCTTTTCCGCTGGTGACAAAAAGAAACATGTTTATTTTGTGTCCACCTAGCTAGTGTCCATGTCAATCCCTTTATATTTCTAGTTGTCTGTCTTTTTTTGATCTTTGTTTTTTCTTTCGATCTTCCTTCTTTTTCTTTTTTCTTTCTACTCGTCGTCTTCTTTTTCTGTCTCTTGTCTTCTTTTTTTTTTTTAAACTCCCCTTCATCTTCACTCTATACCACATCGAAGACAACACACCACAATGTCCTCCATCGAAAAGGCCGACGCAAAGACCGACTCGGTCGGCGTCAACGAAGCGTCCGTCGACATGGTCGAGCAGGGCAAGCATGAGGCCATTGACCACACGCCCATTCTCACCGCCGAGGAGAAGGAGATGGAGAAGCGCATTGTCCGCAAGATCGACTACCGCCTGCTGCCCATCACCGCCCTCATCTACCTCCTCTGCTACATTGACCGCTCCAACATCGGTAAGTCTTCTTTTTCTGTCCTCGCTTCGCTCGCTTTCTGCTTCGCTCGAATCCTCACTAACAGCGTAGGCAACGCAAAAATCCTCAACTCCAACACGGACGACGACATCCTCCAGACCAACCACATGTCCACCTACCAGTACACCGTCGCGCTCATGCTGTTCCTCGTGGCCTACTGCATCTTTGAGGCGCCCAGCAACCTCATGATCAAGATTGCCAGCCCCCGCCGCTGGCTCGGCTTCCTCGTGCTGTGCTTTGGCGCCTTCTGCGCAGGCATCGGCGGCACCACCAACGCCGCCGGCGTCACCGCTCTCCGTTTCTTCTTGGGCGCTGCCGAGGCCGGTGTGTTTCCGGGCATGATTTATTATTTCAGCTTCTGGTACCGTGCCGAGGAACGTGCTGCCCGGATTGCCTCGTTCATGTGCAGCGCCACGCTGTCGGGCGCCTTTGGTGGGTGTATCGCGTACGGCGTGGGCCACATGAACGGCGCGGGCGGGCTCGAGGCGTGGCGCTGGCTCTTTATTTTCGAGGGCATCCCATCGATCATTCTCGGCGTCCTGGTGTTCTTCTTCCTTCCCAGCTACCCCGAGGACGTCAAGTGGTTGAGCGACGAGGAAAAGGAGCTGCAGCAGCGCCGCCTCGGCATCCACGGCAACGCCATTGCCGAGAAGATCAACTGGCAGGACGCCAAGGCTGTCTTGTTGGACGGCCGCATGTGGCTGCACTACTTTGTCTACGGCTGTGCCGGCTGCGGCGTTGCCTCCTTGTCTCTGTTCGCACCCACCATTGTCCTCGGTTTGGGTTATGCCAACCTCCAGGCCCAGCTCTACACCGTCCCGCCCTACGCCGCCGCCTACGTCTTTGCCCTGCTGTCGTCGTACGCGTCCGACAAGCTGCGCCAGCGCGGCCTCGTCGCTGGTCTGTCGTTTATGCTCGGTTCCGTCTCGTACATTGTCCTCGCCGCCCTCCCCGGCGAGTCCTACAAGGTCCGCTATGCCATGCTCTGCCTCGCCACGTCCGGCGTCTTTGGCGGCCTCCCGGCCCTCTGCGCCTGGGTCGGCGACAATGCCCGCACGACCACGGCCGGTGCCCTCGCCACGGGCCTCAACATTGCCGTCTCGGGCCCTGGTCAGATCATTGGTGTCTGGATCTACCGCGCCCAGGACGCGCCCATCTACCGTCTCGGCCACGGCATCAACGCCGGCTTCCTGTTTATCGCCATGGTCCTCAGCTTTGTCCTGACCATCCACTACCGCATGCTGAATGCCAAGATGGCCGGCACCAACGAGCTGCGCTGGGCTGTGTAAGGGGACAGTCAAAGCAATTTTCTTGGGAAGTGTGTCTTCAAGATGCACTATATTCATTACAATCTATCCAGTTACATAGTCTTTCATATCAGAGAATCAAGTTTCATTCAGTCACAATTTTTGGCCTATTTCATGTGAAATTTATCTTCCGTAGTTAACGTAAATACGCTTCTTCACGTTCACACTCATCCAATTTTACCTCATCTGTCAATCTTGGAAAAAACGTGGACTCTGCATGTCACACGTTGTTCCTGTATTTTTCCTTGCATCTTGCACATCCTTCTCTCATTTTATTCCAATCGTCTGCACCACCACTCCCGGGCGATCCGAGCTACTAGGTTTGGAATCTTTGGAAAAAGGGCAAGTCGAGGGTTGATCATTGACGGGTGTGTGACTGCGTGCCGACTTCCAGGGGAGGCAACATACAGAGTACTCCGTAAACATGGCCTGATCCTTTGAGGAACGGTCCTTAAAAGGGCCTCGACCGCGTGGACGCCGTCCGGAGTATCGACAGTCTGCCCGGACACTGAAGATGCTGCGGAGCCGAGTCATGAAAAGGCCAGCAAGTAGGCATCAAACCACCGTTCTGGATACAATATCCGGTGGTGTGGTCAGTGTGCTTGTAGCAGTAAGCATTTGGGTGTGATGGAAAGCCAAAATGTCACGAGATGAAGGCAGGAGTGTGGCAAGGACAAGGACCAACCAGGCGCCACTGGGAGACTGGCTGCCGACATGGATACTCAAAAGAGGAGACGATCGTCGTAGCGAAAAGAACGAAACGAAACAAAGGTGGTCGTCGATTCGACAGCCGACAAAGGCTAAACGGCGAACTGCCTAGTGATTCATACCACCCTGGCAAGGACCGCCGGGGCAGTTCCTTTGACTCCGGGTGTTGACACGCACTGTACGGGTTTGCGACAGGGGTGGCCGTCCTCCGTGCGGGGTTGGGCTAGGGTGCTCTCCGCACTCTACTGCTCCAGATTAGGTCATTTTGTGGTGCAAGTACAGCGCTGTTCCCCGCACTGTATTCAGTAGGAGACGACGCTCTTGCCAGCACCTCCTCCTGCGAAACGGCCGCTCTTTCCCTGTTTGTCCTCCGTTTGCTAACTTGTCACGGGAAATAAGCTGGACTTCCTCTTAGGCCGAAATCCGGAGTCAAATAAAAGTAAACAAAAAGCGTCCATTTTGTCGTCACCATCACCACCCCGCAAGCAAGAATACTCTCATAACCACCACCGCCGACAATGCCCACCAACGTCGAAATCGATCCCGCCGTGCTCGCCGCCGCCGCCGGCCAGACGGCCATTATCACGGGTGCCGCGGGCGGTATCGGCGCCGCCACGGCCGCTCTGTTCTCGGAAAACGGCGCCAATGTCGTGGTTGCCGACCTGGCGGGCGCGCGCCCGGCCGCCGAGAAACTCATTCAGACACTCGCGCACCCGGACCGCGCCATCTTTATCCCGGTGGACATTCTCAACTGGGCCGACATGCAGAACCTGTTCAAGACTGCCGTCGCCAAGTTTGGCCGCGTCGACGTCGTGGTCGCCAACGCCGGCATCATGGAGACGTCGCCCGTGCTCAACATGGACGCCGTCGACGACAACGGCGACCTGCTCGAGAGCCGGGAAGCCTTCAAGGTGCTGGACGTCAACATCAAGGGAACGCTCAACACCATTCGGCTGGGAATCCACACGATGCGGCACAATGCCCGGCAAGGGGACGGCCTGACGGCGGGCTCGATCGTGCTGGTGGCTTCGACGTCGGGCTACTTTGGCGGCACGAGCGTGGCGGGCTACATTACGTCAAAGCACGGCGTCGTCGGTCTGCTGCGGTCGACCCGGGCCACGGCCACGCAGTACGGCATCCGCGTCAACGCCGTCGCGCCCTTTTTCACGCCGACACACATCACGGCCGGCTATGCGGATGCATGGAAGGAGGCCGGGCTGGAGTCGAACACGCCGGCCGATGTGGCGCGCGTGATTGCGCAGCAGGCTTTGAACGCGCAAGTGACCGGCACGTGCGTGCTGGCGTGCGGCAAGATCCGGCGAGAGCTAGAGACGACGCGGGCCGCGCTCATCGAGCAGTGGATGGGCGAGGACGTGACGCAGCTGATGAGCGAGGCGGGCAAGCTGTTTGCCAAGCTGGGAGGCTATCCGTTGCCGAAGAAGAGGGAGGACTAATACCATGGTGCGTAGCTAGAAGATACAGTCACGTTTCAATGCAATCTTAAGAGAAGAAAGTTTTTTGACCGGTCAAGTTTTATTTATGTGAATGCTCGAATACTCTATAAACCCGCGAGTACTATGAAGAAAGGAAAGAAGAGACAGAAAAAAGTTCCAGAACCAATTATGATGAAGCCCAATGAGAAAGAGATGAAAAAGAAAAGGAGGAAAAAAGAAGACGTCGTAAGTCATGCGTCCAGTGTCATGCCTGCTGCAGAGTCATGAGACAGGAATGCTGAAAGAAGACGGCCAAGGCTAGGCTTGGCTTACTCCAGGCAGTAGGGGATGTTGCCAATGTAGCCGCAGTGCGAGCCGTTGGGGCACTCGCCAATGTTCTCGAGGCCGTTGGTCGTGTTGCAGACCTGGATCGAGTTCCAGCTGGCGCAGCTGTACTGGCCCGGGGTGGGGCACCAGTTGTAGCCGTAGCCCTCGTCGCCGCGCTTGGCCTTCTCCTTCTTGACGGGCGTGGGGTTGGCCGTGCAGAAGGGCAGGTCGAAGCCGTTCTGGGGCAGGTACTCGCACGAGGTGCCGCTGGGGCAGGGGCCGACGACCTCCCAGTTGCCCTCGACGTTGCAGATCTGGATGCCCGAGTTGTCGCCGAGGCAGGCGTAGGTGCCGAAAGTGCACTGGTCGCGCTTGCCGTTGGAGGCAGAGGGAGCAGCGGCCACGGTGGTGGCGGCAAGAGCAATGATGGCAGCAGCGTACTTCATTTTGGCGGTGTTGGAGAAAGTGGATGAGACTTTAAAGTGGAAAATGGTGAAGATGGTGAAGATGGTGAAGATGGTAAGAGTTGAGTGTTTGAGTGTTGAGTGTTGAGTGTTGATTGTGAGTGATGATTGTTTGATTGTTGTTGTGGATGATGAGAAGAAAAAATATCGACAGAAGACGAGGATGTCGTCCTTCTTTTATAGACAATTTGTCGTCCCTGGATCTCTACGAAAAGACATGATCTCGTATATTTTCGTACAAGTCTTCTGTGTTTCTATTTTCGATGCAAAGCCATCTTTGCCAAGTGCGTATGCAGTCGGCGTTGTCGTTGCCGTCTGCCGTTGGGTGCAGTGAGGCTGCTCACCCGCGATCTCACACCCTTTCAAGCTTAGCTTCTCGTGTAAGTTGGGTGCAGAAGGGTGTCGAAGAAATTTGTGGGGGAGGAAGCAAATCTGATGTCATTCGGCTCACACTGCCAGCCGAGTCGTGTTGGTGCTTGGTGCATGTAACAATGAAAAACGCCAGCCTTCTGGAGGCTCAACTCCCGCCGGTGTGTTGGAAGTGCGTACTGCAACTAAACTTCCATAAACGTGTGTTGTCTGCTGCGGCAGCTCACCCTGGTCCGCGGGTCATCCACCTCGTAAACGTGCAGTGCCCCGCCCTTTCCTGCCGATCCAGGGTCCTGGCCAACGGGAAGCCAGTGTAGAACAAAAGAACAATAGGCAGTACAAAGTAGAACACACCCGCCAGAAGAATACGGGGTAAGCGCAGTCCTTGTCGTCCCGGGATCTTGTGTAAAAATAAAAATAACTCTGCTGGGGCACTGATCAACGGCTGTCCATCGACTTGACAACCTTAATTCTTTATTTTGGCGCCTGTCTTGTCTTGATTGACAGCGGCGACCAACGGACACTGACAACAGACAGAATCAATATTTGGCTCTCCCTTCTTTGACAGTAACTTGGCCTCACTAGAAAGGGCAATTTTGTGCTGCGGTCCGATTTCATTAAAGCCACAAAGTAACAAGGCCATGCCAGATTGATCTCAGGGTGAAGGGAGACAAAGAACGCCACAAAAGAAAAGACCGAAAACGAGCCACCACAGAACTCTTGATATCCGATAACATACGCCGTAATCCGACGAAAACGAGTAATGCCGCTGTACTTCGTAGTGAAGAACGCTAGAATACCAAACAATTAAATGTAAAAGAAATGAAATGAAAAAACTTGATTCACCGTATGGAATACGGCCCTGTCAGCTGAGAAGAACGCTACAGGTTTCAGAATAACAGTGCTGACTTGTACAGAGACGGACATTTTGGTGAATTACAGTGAAATTCAGGGCACTTGTAACGAATTACAGTGGTCAACAGCGGTCTGCAGGGGACTTTTGCTGCAAAAACATGCAAAGTCTAAACAAAGAATACGAGCTGCAGTTTGTGTAGAAAAACAGGGCAGAGACGTCAAGGCTGAGGCTGACGCCAAGAGATGTCGATCACAGTAAAGAACAAAACAAACGTCAGGCTCAGGCTCAGGCTCCCCACATTTTCGGTCATTTTGCCTCCCTCTGATGAGAGGTGAGAGGACGCGACTCGACAGAAAACAACCAATCAGCATCCAACAGTGACCATAAGACGGGAAAGGATTCAACATACGGCGTGCATACGGATGAGGCATTTCGTCTTTTCAAGCCGCAGCCGTGTTTCTGCTATGCACAAGCATCTCGGTATTATCAAATACCAAAAGGGTTTCTCTTTGTTAAAATGCTACGTTGAACGAAAGGGCTGAGACTCGGAAGCAACAAAAACAAAGACACATCCCAGAACGCCGGATAACTCGCCGATGCTGTGCAAGGTGAGGATCACTGCAGATTTTTGTTTTCCATCCTTCTCATGGAATCATGAGCCTCTATTGCTGTATGCTCAGACCCTGCGGCACAATACGAGATGCAGTGCGTTGGCCAAGTCAAAGATCCTGTTTGTTGATTTCATATTTGCGTGATCAAGTGTTGACTGCTCTATTTTGTTATGTCATCCCTTGACTTTCTGCTGTCTGCTTATCCATCTCGTAAACATCCCCACGCGCTGTCGATCACTGGTAACCCTGGAACGGTTAACAGACATTCTGCCGCTTCTGCGTATACGAGCAAAATACGCACGGCAAGTGTTCCGCCAGACCACGCAAATAGCTCATTGGAATCTTTATGGCGGTTTTATTTTGGGTATCAAGGGCGGTGAGCCTACATCAACAGGCATAGCCATTCGTAAAGTCGTTTTCAATGATGGAAAGTTGCCAGTACCAACACAATATTTTTTAAACGTCAAATACCAATTTTTGTCGATTAATTCCAGACATGTCAACAAAGCTTCTGTATTTCAAAATTACCCGCCAGGCGTCGAGTCATGTTGACATCTTGTGGTCAGTGAGACGGCTTCTCGGGTGCACTTTGAAGCAAAGCCTCAACCACGCGGCATCGCATGACTCGTATTGTTTGTCGACCGAAAACGATGCGTTGTTTTTGTGTGGCCCACGATAAGATAAATCCTGCTCAGACCCCGGTATGCAGCCACCACGTTACCGTGCTGCTCCCGACATTCATGTTCTTTGTCGTTATGCCTGCCCGCCACCGCCCGCCGTTATGTTACTTTTGACTGTGCCCAAAGTTAAGTCTTCGACGTCGTCTCAGCCCTACCGATTCCCCGCCTTTTCCCGACGTTTGGCCAATGTGCTGCTTTACACAAAAAGGTGGTGGTGGCGTCGACCCAGAGTGGTGGTGGCAGGTGCGCTGTCGTTGGTCGGTGGTGGTGGTTGATTCTAAAAATACACACTTCTCCACAGCGGACTTACAGCGCACCTCCCAGTCCTCCAGCGGGCAGCGCCCAGTAACCCGATCGGCGGGTATCGACCACACAAAAGGCGACAACACAACACGCACCTTTACGACAGAAGAGAGTCTGCCTCGCCATGCACTCGGGTTCTTGTGTTTACATAATGTACTCCATATGCTGGATTTCTTCGGCGTCAGCATTATCTGATTTGACTTGGCCTGCAGCATTGTTTTCGTGCTGTTTTCTTCGTGGATCCTTCATCCTTTATCACAACTAATTGTCGCTGACTGCGGCTGAAATATCTCACATTTGGAGAGTAATGTGTATTTACTTTTGTTTCTCACTATCAGAAAACTCGTACGAGTCGGTTACATATTCTCATTTTGGTTTGTCGAGAATATGACAATGTATGAATCTGCTATGAGAAGATGACAACTGCCCAGCTATTTCTTGCAGGTTTTTTGACGCTGTAATTCAGCGTGTGTCGGCGAATCCACAGCACACGTTAGTGCACCCACAGCACACCAGCACACCCACCTCCCCACAAATCGCTAGCGAGAATCGGGCATGGACCATTCAAATGCCGCCGATCGCCTCTTGGCGGGATGCAACGTCAACCGTCAACCTCGTATTTGACGACAAAGGGAAAGGTGTGTTGTCGGGAAGGCGGAATCCAAATGCGAGAACGACGGTGAGGAAAGAGAATGAGTTAGATGTAAGATAATGGGGCTTATTGGAACAAGGTTTGCACCTTGCGGAAATTTTGAAAAATCTCTAAAAATAAGAAAAGCAGCACAAGTTCCAAGACTAAGAACGCGAGCCTCTTGTAATCATGGCCTCATAAGGACCGTGATCACCTAGATAGAGACAGGAGAGGTGAAGAAGGTGCCTTGCTTTGTACGATTTGACTTTGCTGTATTGAAGTATGTGCAAGTCTGAAAATCACACGTGATAAGTCACCATTATCTGATTTATGTAACTCTCCTGTCAATATGAGAAGCTAGAAGATGTGTAGTCACATGATCAACTCCACGATATCAACAAAAGCGGCAGGAGCTATGCGCACCACTTGCCGAAATGGGTGGAATGAAGGCAAAGTATCTGATAAGGGGTAAAATAAGGAGAAGGCAAGGCAATGCAGAAGCCAACAAGTTGCCAACTACATACCTTTATCTCTGTCAAGTTGCAACACACCAACCTGCACCGCCCCGACATACCGCTGCCATGGAAGCGACAAACAGACATGTCGTCCGCGCCGTCCGCGAGCTCCTTGCGCAAGACCCTAACCGCACGAGCACAGACGCCCTTCTCAAGATGTTCCAGCGCATGAAGCCCAACTGGCCAATGGCAAAGAAAAAGCGGCCCTGGAAATCACGCTACGATGACTTTGAAAACGCTGACGACGATTTCCATATTTGGACAGACACATGCAAGCGGCTCGCCTCTCAGAATCCTACAGCCATAGCTTGTGCTACTTACTTCGTGGCAGAAAGCTCATCTCTTTTTGCCATGGTTGATGGTACACACTACGAATGGACCTTTGACACTATGCTTGAAACCCTACAGAAGGCGTCCTATACAGCCGTCAAGTGGTTCTGGGAGGCCACGGCTCGTCCTCTTGGCCCAAAAGACCGAAACAAGCCCGCAACGTGCGTCATCACCGACTTTCCGTTTGCCGATTCGGTCCCCATCTTCCCATCCCCAATGAACAACTGCTCTGATTACACTTACAAATCGATTCTCCGGTACACCACCGTATGGAATGAGTACTTGGAAACACATTTTCACAAAGATGTCGGATACAATGTGCAGGCACTTTGCAAAGCATTGTTCTCCAACGCGGAACTGATGGAGTCAAAAACGGCCAACCACATCAACCTGAGTCCACAGCTTGCCGCCCTCTGGGCTGCCGGCGAGTTTGGCCTGCAGCCGATTGTCCCATATCGGATAGGCTACCATGATGCCTCATTTGGCCAGTACAAGTTCGGCTTGCCTAGGAATGGTGTGCAGCCACCGAACGACACCATCAAAAAACACTTTATCCAGCTCCGGTTTCAATGGCTTCCCCAAGGGCCGCACAAACCACAGGAATTGGTCAGTGGTGGTGAGGATACAATGACCAGATACACGACAACGCATTACATACCTGAGGATTATTTCGGTGACGAGGAGTTTGAATGGTTGATGCAAGAACAGGAGGAACACCTTGCGGAAATCCACCAGCACCACATTGCCTACCGCCGGGATGGCATCCCCATCGAGAGCGATCAGGTCATCACCATTACTGCAGACGACCCAAAAGACCTGCCTTCCATGGCACTGCTCGATCTTCGCTGGATCTACTCCCAGATAGCCGCCCTTGCTGGGTTCAGCAACATGACTGCTGAAGACTGGGCCAACGATGGAGAGGACGGGAGATACATTCCCCAAAAATCAGGATCAGCATCTTGCGAGATGGAGCATGACTGCAGTGATGGGGACGACGATGCCGACAGTCTGGCAGTCAAACGTCGGCTTGCCAAAGGAAAATGGGTACAGGGGAAAGAGGCCAGTGACGGAGATACGCAGGATGAGGATGAAGGGACAAAGAAACGGAAGCGTGAGGACTAAGGGCCGGGAGAGATGGTAGCCGGATCACAGACGGCACTTGCTGGGCGGTGGATGAAATATGAGGATGATTAAGGAAAGAGAAATGGCATTCGCAATATTATTAGACAGGCCAAGTAGGCCCAGATACCCAGTCTCTAGGAGACATTTTTATGGCATGCAATGGACAGACAAAGCGTTGATCTCAAGCAACAATAGAACAGAAATAAACAAAAAATCTTCATTAAAAAATCGTAAATTACATTTTGGGAATATCTAACTCGTACGCTATTTATTTTGGTCACCTCACATTGCCCTACTGCGCCTTGGCGGCCAGGCTGGCGGTGCGGGTGGTGCTGTTGGGGTCGAGGTAGGGCTTCTCGCCGATGCCGACGGCGCGATGGCCGAAGCGGTCGCCGAGGCCGTCGTAGTCGTTGGTGGCGCTGTGGAAGGCGCTGCGGTTGTCCCAGATGGCAATGTCGTTCTCGTTGCGCCACTTGAAGCGGACCTGCAGGTCGTGGTTCTCCTCGATGCGCTTGTAGAAGAGCTCGAGGAGTTCTTTGCTTTCTTTCGAGGACAGCTCGTTGATGCGGCGGGGAAAGTTGCCAATGGCAAAGATGGACTTCCAGCCGGTGACGGGGTTGGTGCGCACGACGGGGTGGACGGCCAGCAGGTCGCGGCCAATGTTGGCCGGGTTGCCGCGGGGCTCCTCGTAGATCTTGAACTTGTCCGGGCGGGCGTCGGCCGCTCTCAAAAAGCCGTCACCGGAAAACGTGGCCGTCAGGCCCTCAAAGAACTGCTGGTACTTGTCCGAGAAGCGGTCGTACAGCTCGTAGCCCGACGCCCACAGGGTGTCGCCGCCGGTCTTGGGCAGCTGGGTCAGTCTCAGGCTCGTGTAGTCGGCCGGGAACTGCTCAAACTGAATGTCCGAGTGCCACGAGGCGGCGCCGCCCTTGCGGTCGTCGCGGTCGCGCTCGGCATCGGCGAACACCTTGAAGGCTTTCGAGGAAATGGTCGAGATCTCATTGTCCTCGACGCCAAACTCGTGCGTGCCGTTGAGCAGCGGGTGGATGTGCAGGGTCGACTCCTTGGGCTTCTTGGTGGCCTCGCCGAGGCGCTGGGCCAGGATCTTTTGCAGGTCGTCGGTCAGGTTGTTCTGCTTGCGGAAGAAGACAACGCCGCGTTGGGAGACTGGAGGTCAGCGGTGAACATTCAAAATAAATACACAAGGGGTGGTGACCTACTGGTAATGGCCAGATCCCGCAGGAGGTCGTCCGCGTTCTTTGCGTTGAGAATGTCGTCGACAATGTTGACAGTCGGGTACTCGCGGCCAATCACAGGCGTGGACTCCTCGAACTGGAACTGGTCGAGGGCGCCAGTAGGCTCCAGCGGCGTGGGGAACGCTGTAGCGGGGGCGGCTTCAGTGGCCGTGGCAGGCACCGGAGCAGCCTCCACCTGCGTCGTCAGGACCGTCTCGGTCCGGGTTTCTGTGGCAGTAGCAGACATTTTGTGTGTGTGAAATGTGTTGATGATTTCTTCTCTTTTTTCTTGCATGAGTTCTACGAGTCGTTCGCTTATATATACTTTTTGTTCGAGTGTCGCGGATGTGTCGCGAATGCACTGCAACCACTTACACACTGCTCAGGCACCCAAAATGACACGCAAAACGCACCAAAATACAGTGCCCCGCTGAAAATCACCCAAATTCACAATCTCGCTATTGAATGGCAACATCACGCAAGGCTCCAGTTCCTGGCACTAAAATGTCGTCAACCAGGCTAGCTCCGACTTTCCATATGACGGCCATCCATTTGCAGCCATTTACACACATTCCATCAGGGCCATCCCACACTTTCCATACACACGCTTGCTGACAACCCCTCTTACATGACCGATACCTTTTGCTCACGGCCGACATGACACAAGTCGTCGCCTTCAGTTTGCACTACGCGGCCTCTGACTGGCTGCAACGCCTCTGTCGTCATCGCCTCTAAAGCAACGTCGATTCAAGCAAGATATCATAAAAGACGAAAAAAGATAGCAAACGCTTGCGCGATGCACCGTCGGACACACTGTCATGCGGGCAAAGAAAGGTAAGAAAGCAGAACCGGTGGTAAGACAGGCCGATTGTCCGCGATGTGCTGACGTACGAGTCATGTAAGCCACAAGTGCCGATGAGGCAATCCCAGGGCTGTGGGTCGCTCTTTCCTCAAGAAATGTCGTGCACATCACAAAAACACATGTCGTGTCTCATCACGCAAGACGAATGTCGGAGAGTCGGCGGTTGGCATGACTCCTGTTGAGAGCTGGTGTTGACTCGGCAGGCTGACAAGAGGTACGAATACATGCCGTATGTCAGGTACAGAAGACGGAAGACGGAAGACGGAAGGATGTACATCCTGTGGGTGAAACGGGGGCCACGCCTCGATCAATTTGATCTGATAAAGACAGCATAGAAGTACGGCCTGCTCCGATTTTATTGAAAAGGGATCAAGTGGTTTTATCTAAATGACTGCCATGGATGAGAAAATTAGACCACGTCTCTCCAGTATGAAGTAGCTATTTTTGTTGGTAATTCGTGGTGCTGCATCTCGACAATTCCCAGTCCACGTCTTCGACCTTAAATCATTACAATGTTTCTAACGTTCAGCTAGAGATTTGATGCATCGTCAAGTCTGGTTAAAGTCTTAGATCAATGAGTGCCATCTTTCGAGCATTTGCGAATATTGGTTGAATGTTGGTTGATTAGTTACAGCAACTATTTTTTGTTTCGACATTGGTTTGAAGATAGATTGAAAAAAAAAAATTCTTGACATTTTTCAATCATGATCGTAAAAATACAAATAAATTAAATACAGTGCGAAAAAGCCCTCAAAAATATGCCGCAAATTTATTGAATTCATAAATTTTCTTGATAATCTTTAAATATGACATTCGTCTTTGAGAAATGTTGCAGGACGAGAGAAAGATTATCACGATGCCTTCAGTAACATGAATTGTAGGGACACAGTTACCTGGTAGGAACGACGAAAAAACAAACAAGTTGTCCTGTGTTGTCGAGATGCGGCATAAGAAAATAAAAGTTCAAGTGGAAGATAATGATGACGACATAACCGAAGATATAACATTGTAAAGGTATTGAAGAGATAATATTATTTTGATGTGTTCTCTCATTATCGTGATGTAGACGCTTCTGATGCGAGATAGCGTTGTGTGTTGGTTGTTAGTGGGTCAACGGTGCCCACGACCCTGAAGGCGATGAGGGCCGGGGTCGGCAGTGCCCTGTAGCGATATCCTTTTTCGGTTAGTGGTTGTGGGTGACATGTGCTGTGATTGGTTGGAGGAGGTGTTGCCCCTGACGACAATAGGGTTAGATTCAGGCGAGGCACTACACGTGTGCTGGCACGTGACCGTACCTGGGTGGTGTTTGTCTCTGTTTGGTGGGTTGATCCAATGTTTATTACCCCACGCAAGGAGAAACACCGCCAACCAGTGGCAGTACTTTGTGGCAGATTTTGGGTACGCACAGAAACAACAGAGACACCCAATTACGTTGGGCCCGCTTGTGACGGCACATATGCCTGACTGAACCAAAGAACCACGCTCCAATTTCAGAGACGCGACAACAAGCAAAAAAACCAAATTTGGACAGAAAATCTCGTGACGACGACTCGAGACGACGATTCGAGCAACGATTGACGAGTCCACACCGCGACAGATACCCAACGATACCCCTTCCCCTTCCTTTTGAGCGAGACGAGAATCACGAGAACATCGAGTACCTCACCGACGACGTAACACACACGACCCTCTCCGACAGCCCTCCCCCTACACATCACAATGGCGGAACCCGAAGAGGACTTTAGCTCCTTGCCGCTGCCCGACCGATTTGTCCACAAGGTAGGCACGATGCTGGAGGACAGACGATTTTATGGAAAGGGAAAAGGGTCAACTAACCCCGCCAGAACTGGAAAGTACGGAAACAGGCCTACGAAGACGCCGCAAAGCAGTTTGAGCGCACGCCCGACGAGTCCGACCCGGCGTTCCGTCCGTTCTTGCAGGACTCGAGTTTGTGGAAGGGCGCCGTCGCCGACTCGAATGTCGCCGCCCAGCAAGAGGGCATTGCGGCCCTGGTGGCGTTTTTGCAGTACGGCGGCCGCGACAACAGCGTGCGCACGCGGAATGCGACGGTTGCGAGTTTGGTAGAGAAAGGTCTGTCGTCGACGCGCGCGGCCACGAAAGCGTCGGCTTTGGAGGCACTCCTCCAATACATTGAGTGCGATGTGTCGGCGCCTGTGGTCGAGGACATGCTGCCGTCGCTGGCGGCCAAGCAGCCCAAGGTCGTGGCGGCGTGTCTGGCGGCCTTGACCGCCATCTACCACGCGTACGGTTGCAAGATTGTCGACCCGAAACCCGTCCTCAAGCTGCTGCCAAAGGCATTTGGCCACGCCGACAAGAACGTGCGCGCGGAAGCGACAAAGCTGGCCGTCGAGTTCTACCGGTGGCTGCGCGAGGCGATGAAGCCCATGTTCTGGGGCGACCTGAAGCCGACCCAGCAGTCGGACCTGGAAGCACAGTTTGAGGCCGTCAAGGCCGCCAACGAGTCGCCCAAGCAGGAGCGGCTGCTGCGCACACAACAAGCAGCGCGCGAAGTGGCAGCCGCGTCGGGCGGCGGTGACGGCTACGAGGAGGAGGGCGCAGACGACGGCGGTGCAGACGAGCCGGGCGAGGTGGACGCGTTCGACCTGGCCGAGCCGCAGGATGTTCTCAAGAAAGTACCCGGCAACTTTAGCGAGATGCTCGCGTCGTCGAAATGGAAGGACCGCAAAGAGGCCGTCGAGGCGCTGTATGCCGTGCTCAATGTGCCGCGCATCAAGGACGGCGACTTTGGCGAGATCAACCGCGGGCTCGCCAAGTGCATGAAGGACGCCAACGTGGCCGTCGTCACGCAGGCCGCACAGTGTATCGAGGTGCTCGCCAAGGGCCTGCGCAAGGGCTACGGCAAGTACCGCACCGTGGTCATGCAGCCCATCATGGAGCGCCTCAAGGAGAAGAAGCAGGCCGTCGCCGACGCGCTTGGTGCAGCACTCGACCAAGTATTCCTTGCTACCGACTTGTCAGAATGCCTCGAAGATATCACCACCTTCCTCTCCCACAAGAACCCCCAGGTCAAGGAGGGCACCATGCGCTTCCTGATCAGATGTCTGCGGACAACACGCACTGTGCCCAGCAAACAAGAGATTGCCACCATTGTCGAAGCCGCCAAGAAGCTGCTGGCCGAAGGCAGCGAGGGCCTGCGGTCAGGCGGTGCCGAGGTCCTGGGTACCGTCATGAAGATTATCGGCGAGCGCGGCATGAACCCCCACCTCGAGGGCCTGGACGACATCCGCAAGACCAAGATCAAGGAGTTTTACGAGACCGCCGAGGTCAAGGCCAAGGACAAGCCCAAGCCGGTCGCGCCCCCGCCAGCACAGCGCGTGCCGGGTGGACCGCCCAAGAAGGTGATGGGTGGTGGCCTGAAGAAAGGACCTTCACCTTTGAAGAAAGCAGCGCCAGCTGCTGCACCAAGAGAAGAGCCGCCACCACCAGCCGCAGCACCACCCCGTCCCGCCGCCGGCAAGCTGGGCATGCCCAAAGCCTCCGGTATTGGCGGCATGAAGGCGCCCACAAAGCGCACCCTCGCCGGCCCCGGCGGCGCCATGTCCCCACGCCGCGTCGCCGCGCCTCCTCCACCGCCCGCCTCGCCACCACTCGACCCCTACGACGAACCCGCCCCGACCACGCCTGCCCCACAACCCCGCGTCGGCCTCGGCCGCCCTGGCCTCGCGTCACGATCTCTCGCCAAGCCAAGCGCGATGAGCGCCCCCGCCCCTGCACCGCCATCACCGACGCCACAAATGTCGGGCCTCATGGCCGTCGAGCGCGCCGAGCTCGAGGAATTGAGGCTCGCCAACGACCGTTTGCTGCGAAACGCAGAAGAGTCCCGCCAAGAACGCGCCCGCTTCCTGTCCGAGATCCAGGAGCTCAAGAACCAGAATGCAGGGCTCATCGAGGACCACACGCGCAACATGCTCAGCATCAAAGCGAAAGAGACACAGCTCGTCCGCGCCCGCAGCGACGCCGAGGCCGCCGAGCAGACCAACGAGCGGCTGCGGAGGGAGCTCGACCGGTTGAAGCGCGCCCTCAGTAAGGCTGAGGCGGCTCTGGTCGGTGCTCCTCCGCCTGCTGGGGCGGCCAGTCCCGGCTTTGCCTCGCCGACGCACGACGACGCCGGCATCTTTAGGGACGGCGCCTACCCCACCAGCGCCAGCCGCAACCGCATCAGCTATGCGAGCACCATGTCCGAGGAAAAGGAGAACGGCGAGCTCGCGGCCGCCTACCCGCGCAGCAAGCTGAGCCCCGACTTGCGGTATGGCGGCGGTGGGTCGAGTGGCCGCGGCAGCCCGGCGCGTGGGTTCAGGAGGGACCTGGCGTCGGGTACAGAAGACATTCCCGGTGGCCCGCCGAGTGCAGGCAGCGGCATCCCCGGGCCTGGATCGAGTAGTAATGGTGGTGCAGGCGACCGTGGCAGTGTAGGCAGCAGTGGCGGTGGCGGCAGCGGTGGTCAACAGTCTGGAGCCGTCGCCGGCCAGGAGAGCTGGAAACGGGCAGCCGAGGTGACTAACCAACTCAAGGCGCGGATCGAGCAGATGAAGGTGAGTCCCCTACCCGTGTGACCCAACAAATTATGTCGCGAGCATTCACTAACAGTACAGGCCAAGCAAGGAATCAAGAGAGGGTGAACGGGTGATGGCAGCCGGTAGGCAGAAAGACGGGCTGTTCTTTTTTCTTTTTTCTTTTTCTTATTCTCATTGTGCGCATGTTTTTTACTTTTTCTTGCGCTACACAAAGCTTTATTTTTTTGTATTAATTTTGACTGTTTTTAATTGTTTTAAAAATTCCCATTGTCCTTTATTTATATAAGAGCGGCGTTTTTACTGTGTGGACGGAGGACGGAGGAGAGGTCGAGTAAAAAAAGAAACATAAAACTGGAAACAACAGTTATTATTATTATTATTATTATTCGCCTTTCTCAGTTAATCCTAACTATTAACGACTAACTAAGTAGAACCCTTATAGGGAAAAAACTACTACAAAATTATATATATAAACTTTTTAACTTACACGAGTGTATGTTAACTTGTTAAGGTTATACGTTAAGTAAATAAATAAATAAATAAATAGTTATATATAGTAAATAAATAAAAAAAGTAAATACGGTAAATAAAGTATAAAATAAAAAAGTGTATAATTTATAAATTTAGTTTTTTTTTTTATTTTAAGGTTTATCGTTTAAGTATTACTGGTGTTATAACGAGTTTTTTATTTTTATACTTTTAACGTTAAAATTAATCGTTTAAGTATTATCGGTGTTATAACGAGTTTATCGTTATTACTTTTGGTGTTCGATTATTTGATATTTAAAATAAAAATAAAAACGGAGGTTATTATTATTAAAATATTAAACGTAACCGTTTAATTAACTTTTCGTTTGAAAAGTAAACTTTAATTAAAGTTAAAAAACGTTATATTTATAAAATTAATACCGTTAAAAAAAATAATACTTTTTTATAAAATAAACTTTAATTAAAATTAAAAAACATTGTACTCGTAAAGTTATTACCGTTAAAAAAAAATAATATATTACCGCGGTATAGTGTAAAAATAAAAAAAAAACGTAATTTAAACGACGGTACGTTACTTTAACGACGATAACTTTTTTAACTTTTTCGTAAAGTTATACTCCGAGAATTTATCGTTTTAAATAAACTATCGAAAGATTAGTTTAACTTTAAAACCGTTTTATAGTTTATATTTTAGTTTTTTAAAAGTTTAAAGTTAGTTTACCGGCCGTGGTGGTATTTTTAAATATATTAAAATTATATATTTAACCGTTTTATTTTTAACGTTATAAGGGTAATTTAAAAAATTAATAGTTTTATATTAAAAAAGGTATATACGGAGGTTAATATAATTAATATAAATTTACGTAAAAAAGTTATTTTTAACTTTCGTAAAATAAAAGTAACGGCGTCGTACGGTTTTTATTATTTAATATAACGTTTATATAACGAAAAATTTTATAA